>OY754989.1:20792754-21255254 GCA_963576475.1 Molanna angustata
GGCCACAAATCTTATTATTATGCATAATATTTATCACGCAATTTACTGTCTTCTTCAGCATAGTCGGCCTTCGTAGCTCAGTTGTTTGGATGTATTTGGCTTCTGAGCGAAAGATCCCTGGTTCGATTCCCGGTGGAGACACAGTTTTTATTTGCGTGTCCAGTCTGAATCTGCGATTTATTTATATATTTAATCTAATAAAATTTATAGCGACCGCTCTTTGAATATCTGGCAAATCAACGAAATGACTAATTTTAGTTAGGGCTGCCATCACCTAAAATGTTGACGCCTGACAAAAACTAAAAAAAAACCCGGACATTTATTTATTTAATATTACTTCTCGGGCAACTAACAGGTACTATGTCAAATATTTAACACGCACCCAATAACAAGTTGACACATTCTGGAGGCTTACGATATTAATCGTCTCACAGATCCAGACTGAAAACACAATTAAAAAACTGTGTCTCCACCGGGAAAAGAACCCGGGACCATTGGATCAGCAGTCAGATACCTAACCAACTGAGCCACAAAGGTCGACATTTTTTATTATCTGTATTAGTGTATTTTTTTTCAATCAACTGGGTTTTTAAATGATACAAAAAGGGAAACCCGGACACTTTTTGAAAATCCCTTCCGGACGACCCCGAATACCCTCTACAAATCCGGGGAATCCCGGATGGGTGGCAACCCTTATTTTAGTCACTGCTGTAAAATGCTCGGACACATCGCAATCCGTCGGATTCCGCGGTCGGGCCGCGGCGCGCACATAATCTGCGCACTTTTATTTTCCCCTACATGTGTCAATCTCGTTGTAATGTTATTCTTAATCTTTTGCAAGTAAAATAAACCTACCCAACGTTGTTGTCCATGCGTTACCTGACACTATCAAAATAACGCCAATATTCCCATATTTATATAAGCGGGTATGTACCTAATATAAAATTAATTTGATCTTATAGCTAACACAGTACAAACGCGCGTACCACATGTCGTTATTGTCAATTTTTGTTCCATTCTTATTTTAAAATTTAAAAAGTAACAGTTACTCGCCCATTGGTCAAAAGAACCTAAGTTTATTATTTATTAGTTGATTTCCGCTAAGTGTTCGATTTCGACTGTAATGGATGTGAAAGAAAATGAGTTCAGTTATCTCGAGTCCACAGAGTTTATATTAAATAATTCTTTCTGATCTTATTTTGTGTAATCAATTTTAAATTAGGTACGTAAGTTTTTTGCACTTCATCTTTAATGTTCTATTTTAATTGTTCCATTCTTATTTTGAAATTTATTTTAATTTTCGTAAATTGTTCCATTTATCTTGATTCAGTGATGTGTTAGATTTTGATTTTCTATTCTTATTTTGAAATTAATATTTTATTCCGCAATTTATTCTATTTACATATCTATATATGTGGTGTGTCCGATATTTTGTTATAATATTCTTAATTTGAAATTCAAAAAGGAAATTTAATAGTTCATTGATCCGTTCCATTCTTATTTTCAATTTTGTAAATTGTTCCATTTATATTGAATCCTAGTGTTCACTTTTTGTTCTGTTCTTATTTTGAAATTCAAAATAAGAACAGAACAAAATTCAAAATAAGAACAGCTAATTTCACCCATAGATGGCTGTAGTAAAAATTCCTTATTTTCAAGCGAAAAGAATTTCAGTATTACAATATATAGAACTTTCAAAATTGAATTGATAGGGATCTCATTAAAAAGGCATAATTGGTGAACGTTGCGCAAGCGCATAAAGTGATCACGTAAACCAGCCGATGACAGGTCGTAAGCCCTGTAGGTGCCTTGATTTCCCGGTTCTCCTACAATAAATATTCCAACTTCGTCTCTATTGAGATAATTAAAAATCTGTTCAAAAAGTAACTTTAATTTTTCATTTATCTCGGGTTCGCGGTGTGTTCATTTTCAATTGTTCCATTATTATTTTCAACTTCATAAATTGTTCCATTTATATTGAATTCGAGTTTTCGATTTTCATTGTATTCTTATTTTGAAATATAAATAATTCTCATTTATCTCCAGTCAGCTGAATGTTAGATTTTATTCGTTCTATTCTCTTTAATCAATTTCATATGTTATTCCTTTTAGCTTGAATTCCTGTAGTGTTGGATAGATAGCTATTCCATTCTTATTTTGAAATATAAATAATTCTCATTTATCTCCAGTCAGCTGAATGTTAGATTTTATTCGTTCTATTCTCTTTAATCAATTTCATATGTTATTCCTTTTAGCTTGAATTCCTGTAGTGTTGGATAGATAGCTATTCCATTCTTATTTTGAAATATAAATAATTCTCATTTATCTCCAGTCAGCTGAATGTTAGATTTTAATCGTTCTATTCTCTTTAATCAATTTCATATGTTATTCCTTTTAGCTTGAATTCCTGTAGTGTTGGATAGATAGCTATTCCATTCTTATTTTGAAATATAAATAATTCTCATTTATCTCCAGTCAGCTGAATGTTAGATTTTAATCGTTCTATTCTCTTTAATCAATTTCATATGTTATTCCTTTTAGCTTGAATTCCTGTAGTGTTGGATAGATAGCTATTCCATTCTTATTTTGAAATATAAATAATTCTCATTTATCTCCAGTCAGCTGAATGTTAGATTTTAATCGTTCTATTCTCTTTAATCAATTTCATATGTTATTCCTTTTAGCTTGAATTCCTGTAGTGTTGGATAGATAGCTATTCCATTCTTATTTTGAAATATAAATAATTCTCATTTATCTCCAGTCAGCTGAATGTTAGATTTTATTCGTTCTATTCTCTTTAATCAATTTCATATGTTATTCCTTTTAGCTTGAATTCCTGTAGTGTTGGATAGATAGCTATTCCATTCTTATTTTGAAATATAAATAATTCTCATTTATCTCCAGTCAGCTGAATGTTAGATTTTATTCGTTCTATTCTCTTTAATCAATTTCATATGTTATTCCTTTTAGCTTGAATTCCTGTAGTGTTGGATAGATAGCTATTCCATTCTTATTTTGAAATATAAATAATTCTCATTTATCTCCAGTCAGCTGAATGTTAGATTTTAATCGTTCTATTCTCTTTAATCAATTTCATATGTTATTCCTTTTAGCTTGAATTCCTGTAGTGTTGGATAGATAGCTATTCCATTCTTATTTTGAAATATAAATAATTCTCATTTATCTCCAGTCAGCTGAATGTTAGATTTTAATCGTTCTATTCTCTTTAATCAATTTCATATGTTATTCCTTTTAGCTTGAATTCCTGTAGTGTTGGATAGATAGCTATTCCATTCTTATTTTGAAATATAAATAATTCTCATTTATCTCCAGTCAGCTGAATGTTAGATTTTATTCGTTCTATTCTCTTTAATCAATTTCATATGTTATTCCTTTTAGCTTGAATTCCTGTAGTGTTGGATAGATAGCTATTCCATTCTTATTTTGAAATATAAATAATTCTCATTTATCTCCAGTCAGCTGAATGTTAGATTTTATTCGTTCTATTCTCTTTAATCAATTTCATATATTATTCCTTTTAGCTTGAATTCCTGTAGTGTTGGATAGATAGCTATTCCATTCTTATTTTGAAATATAAATAATTCTCATTTATCTCCAGTCAGCTGAATGTTAGATTTTATTCGTTCTATTCTCTTTAATCAATTTCATATGTTATTCCTTTTAGCTTGAATTCCTGTAGTGTTGGATAGATAGCTATTCCATTCTTATTTTGAAATATAAATAATTCTCATTTATCTCCAGTCAGCTGAATGTTAGATTTTATTCGTTCTATTCTCTTTAATCAATTTCATATGTTATTCCTTTTAGCTTGAATTCCTGTAGTGTTGGATAGATAGCTATTCCATTCTTATTTTGAAATATAAATAATTCTCATTTATCTCCAGTCAGCTGAATGTTAGATTTTATTCGTTCTATTCTCTTTAATCAATTTCATATGTTATTCCTTTTAGCTTGAATTCCTGTAGTGTTGGATAGATAGCTATTCCATTCTTATTTTGAAATATAAATAATTCTCATTTATCTCCAGTCAGCTGAATGTTAGATTTTATTCGTTCTATTCTCTTTAATCAATTTCATATGTTATTCCTTTTAGCTTGAATTCCTGTAGTGTTGGATAGATAGCTATTCCATTCTTATTTTGAAATATAAATAATTCTCATTTATCTCCAGTCAGCTGAATGTTAGATTTTATTCGTTCTATTCTCTTTAATCAATTTCATATGTTATTCCTTTTAGCTTGAATTCCTGTAGTGTTGGATAGATAGCTATTCCATTCTTATTTTGAAATATAAATAATTCTCATTTATCTCCAGTCAGCTGAATGTTAGATTTTATTCGTTCTATTCTCTTTAATCAATTTCATATGTTATTCCTTTTAGCTTGAATTCCTGTAGTGTTGGATAGATAGCTATTCCATTCTTATTTTGAAATATAAATAATTCTCATTTATCTCCAGTCAGCTGAATGTTAGATTTTATTCGTTCTATTCTCTTTAATCAATTTCATATGTTATTCCTTTTAGCTTGAATTCCTGTAGTGTTGGATAGATAGCTATTCCATTCTTATTTTGAAATATAAATAATTCTCATTTATCTCCAGTCAGCTGAATGTTAGATTTTATTCGTTCTATTCTCTTTAATCAATTTCATATGTTATTCCTTTTAGCTTGAATTCCTGTAGTGTTGGATAGATAGCTATTCCATTCTTATTTTGAAATATAAATAATTCTCATTTATCTCCAGTCAGCTGAATGTTAGATTTTATTCGTTCTATTCTCTTTAATCAATTTCATATGTTATTCCTTTTAGCTTGAATTCCTGTAGTGTTGGATAGATAGCTATTCCATTCTTATTTTGAAATATAAATAATTCTCATTTATCTCCAGTCAGCTGAATGTTAGATTTTAATCGTTCTATTCTCTTTAATCAATTTCATATGTTATTCCTTTTAGCTTGAATTCCTGTAGTTTTGGATAGATAGCTATTCCATTCTTATTTTGAAATATAAATAATTCTCATTTATCTCCAGTCAGCTGAATGTTAGATTTTAATCGTTCTATTCTCTTTAATCAATTTCATATGTTATTCCTTTTAGCTTGAATTCCTGTAGTGTTGGATAGATAGCTATTCCATTCTTATTTTGAAATATAAATAATTCTCATTTATCTCCAGTCAGCTGAATGTTAGATTTTATTCGTTCTATTCTCTTTAATCAATTTCATATGTTATTCCTTTTAGCTTGAATTCCTGTAGTGTTGGATAGATAGCTATTCCATTCTTATTTTGAAATATAAATAATTCTCATTTATCTCCAGTCAGCTGAATGTTAGATTTTATTCGTTCTATTCTCTTTAATCAATTTCATATGTTATTCCTTTTAGCTTGAATTCCTGTAGTGTTGGATAGATAGCTATTCCATTCTTATTTTGAAATATAAATAATTCTCATTTATCTCCAGTCAGCTGAATGTTAGATTTTATTCGTTCTATTCTCTTTAATCAATTTCATATGTTATTCCTTTTAGCTTGAATTCCTGTAGTGTTGGATAGATAGCTATTCCATTCTTATTTTGAAATATAAATAATTCTCATTTATCTCCAGTCAGCTGAATGTTAGATTTTATTCGTTCTATTCTCTTTAATCAATTTCATATGTTATTCCTTTTAGCTTGAATTCCTGTAGTGTTGGATAGATAGCTATTCCATTCTTATTTTGAAATATAAATAATTCTCATTTATCTCCAGTCAGCTGAATGTTAGATTTTATTCGTTCTATTCTCTTTAATCAATTTCATATGTTATTCCTTTTAGCTTGAATTCCTGTAGTGTTGGATAGATAGCTATTCCATTCTTATTTTGAAATATAAATAATTCTCATTTATCTCCAGTCAGCTGAATGTTAGATTTTATTCGTTCTATTCTCTTTAATCAATTTCATATGTTATTCCTTTTAGCTTGAATTCCTGTAGTGTTGGATAGATAGCTATTCCATTCTTATTTTGAAATATAAATAATTCTCATTTATCTCCAGTCAGCTGAATGTTAGATTTTAATCGTTCTATTCTCTTTAATCAATTTCATATGTTATTCCTTTTAGCTTGAATTCCTGTAGTTTTGGATAGATAGCTATTCCATTCTTATTTTGAAATATAAATAATTCTCATTTATCTCCAGTCAGCTGAATGTTAGATTTTAATCGTTCTATTCTCTTTAATCAATTTCATATGTTATTCCTTTTAGCTTGAATTCCTGTAGTGTTGGATAGATAGCTATTCCATTCTTATTTTGAAATATAAATAATTCTCATTTATCTCCAGTCAGCTGAATGTTAGATTTTATTCGTTCTATTCTCTTTAATCAATTTCATATGTTATTCCTTTTAGCTTGAATTCCTGTAGTGTTGGATAGATAGCTATTCCATTCTTATTTTGAAATATAAATAATTCTCATTTATCTCCAGTCAGCTGAATGTTAGATTTTATTCGTTCTATTCTCTTTAATCAATTTCATATGTTATTCCTTTTAGCTTGAATTCCTGTAGTGTTGGATAGATAGCTATTCCATTCTTATTTTGAAATATAAATAATTCTCATTTATCTCCAGTCAGCTGAATGTTAGATTTTATTCGTTCTATTCTCTTTAATCAATTTCATATGTTATTCCTTTTAGCTTGAATTCCTGTAGTGTTGGATAGATAGCTATTCCATTCTTATTTTGAAATATAAATAATTCTCATTTATCTCCAGTCAGCTGAATGTTAGATTTTATTCGTTCTATTCTCTTTAATCAATTTCATATGTTATTCCTTTTAGCTTGAATTCCTGTAGTGTTGGATAGATAGCTATTCCATTCTTATTTTGAAATATAAATAATTCTCATTTATCTCCAGTCAGCTGAATGTTAGATTTTATTCGTTCTATTCTCTTTAATCAATTTCATATGTTATTCCTTTTAGCTTGAATTCCTGTAGTGTTGGATAGATAGCTATTCCATTCTTATTTTGAAATATAAATAATTCTCATTTATCTCCAGTCAGCTGAATGTTAGATTTTATTCGTTCTATTCTCTTTAATCAATTTCATATGTTATTCCTTTTAGCTTGAATTCCTGTAGTGTTGGATAGATAGCTATTCCATTCTTATTTTGAAATATAAATAATTCTCATTTATCTCCAGTCAGCTGAATGTTAGATTTTATTCGTTCTATTCTCTTTAATCAATTTCATATGTTATTCCTTTTAGCTTGAATTCCTGTAGTGTTGGATAGATAGCTATTCCATTCTTATTTTGAAATATAAATAATTCTCATTTATCTCCAGTCAGCTGAATGTTAGATTTTATTCGTTCTATTCTCTTTAATCAATTTCATATGTTATTCCTTTTAGCTTGAATTCCTGTAGTGTTGGATAGATAGCTATTCCATTCTTATTTTGAAATATAAATAATTCTCATTTATCTCCAGTCAGCTGAATGTTAGATTTTATTCGTTCTATTCTCTTTAATCAATTTCATATGTTATTCCTTTTAGCTTGAATTCCTGTAGTGTTGGATAGATAGCTATTCCATTCTTATTTTGTAAATTACATATATCAATTATACTTATAAATAATAATAACATTTAACACTTCCTTGCACCCTGCGCAAGTGGCGAGTTTATTGCCGTATGACAATTTCTTCCAACTAACCAGTGTTTAATGATAAACTTATTTAACTCTTATGAAAAAAATGCCAACTTAGACATATTTTTTGATTCACATATAACCTTCAAAAATAAACTTATATCTAACATCGTGACATTATAACAATTATTTACAGATTAATTTTATTTTTCCCAACCACCCTCAGCAATATATTTTCTTATTCTTCTCAACTCATGAATCTGTCAATATATGTTCGTCTATCATGTATACACATGCACACCCTCTCTCTCACACACACATACGCACCCACACACTCACACTCTTTCTAGATATCTCTTTCACACATACACATGTATTACTCTTCTCTCATACGCGCACCACACTAATTCACACTTTTTTGTTGTATTATTTTGATATTAGGTATAGTACGTAAGAGGTACATATTATTTTTGTATTTTTATTTATTTAATTTTAATAATTGTATGCATGTACTGTGTGCTGTCCTTTGTAAAATAAAATAAAAAAATAATAATGTTGACATATGGTATCATTTGTGAATTTTTTGTTTTATTATAATTTAAAAACGTATGACTATTCAAAATATAGTTATTTTGTTTTCTTTCAATAGAATCTTAATATTGATTTCCTCGTATTGTTATCTCAAAATTTAATACATTTTTTATTAATGTAGTGATTGCCTGAAGAGTTTTTAACAATTGTTACTGAAATAATGTTACATAATATGAAAATTATTCATGAAGTAAGTACATAGGTGCATGAAACATGAATTGACGTTTGACATATCTCCATAAACAAAACAATTATATATGCAGGACGATTGCAGATAAATTAAATAAATTAATATATGTATATTAGCTGTGAGGCACCGGCTTAGAATAATGCTTCCACTCTTTTCTTTTATTGTTTTCGAGTGTCCCGTAAGAGCCGGGTAATCGAAAATACAACAGGCAACAATTATAACATCTCACATAGTTCAGCAATGAGGTTCACCATCACACATTCTGAATGTTGTGCCTTTTTAGGTGAGACGAGACTGGTGTGTGGGTATACACAGATATGTTGTGCTCCCTTTTATAAGGCAATGCACACCCGGACACCTTTCGCTGGTTACCCCACATTGTGGGATATGCCGTGATGGTATGAATGAATGAATATATAGATGGGTCGATGGCAGAGCGGTTAGTGCGCTGGGCTAGTAATCCAGTGGTCGCGAGTTCGAATCCTGCCTCGACCTATTTCGTTCACCTATAGCACAAGCATTTATATGCTTATTTTAGGGAACGTAGGAAGATGTATATGTACTTGTTTAACAAGGACATATTCATTTTTTATATATAAAAAAAAAATATGTACTTGAAGGAGAAATATAAATGTTTGGAAATCAGTTCTCTTTGCCTATCCAATGCAGAATATTGCATATTTACGTACAATAATTCCATCACGGCATATCCCACAGTGTGGGAAAACCAGCGAGAGGTGTGCGGATGTGCGTTTTATTTTAAACAAGTATAACACATGCGTGTATACTCACACACCAGTCTCGTTTCGCCTAAAAGGGCACTACATTCAGAATGGGTGATGGTGAAACTCATTGCTGAACTATGTGAGATGCTATTGTTGCCTTTTTTTATGATATACTCATGAGCTGTACCAGCTTCATGATGATATAGACGTTAGGGTATTTGCAAGGATTGGGAGACTCAGATGGCTTGGACATGTGGAGAGGATGAGTGAGCAACTGCCCGCCAGAAGAGTCCTTCATCATAGACCAAAGGTCCATCCATCTCAACTTGGGGAGACCCAAGTTGAGATGGATGGACTGCGTCCAGGGGGACCTGGACTCTGGGCGTGGTCAATTGGAGACAAGGAGCCGCTGACAGATCAGAATGGCGAAGACTTCTTTTGGAAGCCAGGTCCCACCTTGGGATGTGGAGCTGATGATGATGATATTGTTGCCTTTTGTATTTTCGATTACCCGGCTCTTACTGGGTACCCGAAAACGATAATACTGCATTTTCTCCGTATAAATTAAAATTAATAAATGTATATTTTTTTTGTTACAGATCTGCTGAATCTTCTTGCTGTGCATTATCGTCTCGAGATGTCTTAAAGTCTCAATCAATTTCGACAACGTACGGATCTCGCGAGGTTCTGCCACATTCCGTTTGGTGCGACACACTGTCAACCATGAAGATGAACCACAGTTGAAGTCCCAAATATGTGCTATATTCATCAGCTGCTGAAAGTAAAGCATAAAAAGTCACTTTCCTGAAACGGGGGGGTTTAGTCAAAAAAAAAAGTATTATTAATAATTAATGTCGAATACATAAATATTATAAATTAAATTTAAGATAGAAGGCATAAGCAAGGTCTATCCTAGTCATTTGACAGCGTCATTACATTATCAGTCGTTATATTTATAAACATCACACCATCAATAGTATTAAAAAATAGTTAAACACAGCGTGATCTCAAAATATAAGACAGTTTATTGGTGATGAGTATTAAATGTGAAGTATTAAATACTTTATTAATGTGTGAAAAGTGAAACCAGTGAAAAAAAAAACTGAGATTTTAACTTAAACAGTATTCAAAGACTCGTTATTTTATTTATTTCCGAGCATTTTCAATTAAATTTTTGTTTTTGTGTAGTTTTGTATTGATTTAGGAGAGCCTCAAGGGCGCTCGCCGAGGCCCACTCTGTTCTTGCTGCGTAAAATATATAATCTTTAAAAATGATTTCGTGGGGTTTGGTGCTGTATCTGGTGCCGGTGATGATAGCAGCGTACATCATCAAGCAGCTGCTGTCCAAAGAGGACAACGCAGTCAAGTTTCAGTCCAAGTTCTTCATCTTCTACTTCCTGACGTCGTGTCTGGCCATCGTGTGCATACCTCTATTCATGCTCAACCCAAAGAATGTCAAGAATTGTCTGTGAGTATATTCTTTTATTTATTTCAATATAAAATATTTACAATTTTGAATATCAGTACAGTTATCTTTTGTCATTTTCCAAAAATAATATCCAATGCTTGTGCTGAGAAAATGAACCTATCGTAATAAATAGATGCGTTGCGGCAGAGCGGCTAGTGCGCTTGATTAGTAATCCAATGATCGTGAGTTTGAATCCTGCCACGACCGATTTCATTCACGTGTAGCACAAGCATTTATGCTTAATTTAGGGAATGTATGAGGATGTATATTTACATGTTTCAAGTACTCATTCATTGTTAAAAAAAAGTTCAAAAAGCTTGAATTAAAATGAATTAGTTCACTTGTCAGTGAGAAGTTATGAATTCACCTATTTTAATGTTATATTGCATAATGCTAAATGAGCTAAATGCAGCCTGTTAAGATTGGCCTCAAAATGAATGCTACAAAAACTAAAATAATGAGCAGCACGGTGCGTAACGTTCCCATTTCGGTGGATGGAAGGACCGTCGAAAGAGTCGATAGTTATGTCTATCTAGGACATAATATGAAACATGGGAAAGAGAATCAAGCGGCCGAAGTAGAGAGAAGACGTGTTCTTGCCTGGGCAGCTTTCAATAAACTCTTATATTTTGAAGTCCCCAAAGTACCCCAATTATCCTGCTTGTTACGCTAGTCCCGACGAAGCGAATTGTGCAAAAGTTGTTAGTTACGCAGAGAGGCATGGAGAGAAAAATACTGGGCATTTCATCGAGAGATCAGAAGACAAACAAATGGATAAGAGAGAAAATTAAAGTTGTTGACGTAGCTGAAAGAACGGCTACCCTGATTTGGAGCTGGGCAGGTCATATTGCCAGATGTACTGACCAACGATGGACAAACAAACTCCTAGAATGGCAACCTAGAACGGGAAGAAGGAGTGTGGGAAGACCACAGGCTAGATTTTTTTTGTGTTGCGCTACGAGCATTTTGTGACGCAACATTTTCGTATGAGCCTTGAAATTTTATTAGTCAATTTTTTTTGCGTTCTTACAAGCGACGAGCGTCACATCTAACAACCTATATCAGTCATTTTGTAAGTGTACACAGGGACTTGTGTCACTTTTCTCCTTTTAAGGGGTTTTGTCAGATAAAAAATAGAATATAAAAACTTCTAAATAAAAAGAAAATGATAATATATTATAATATTAATAAACCAAGCCTAAAATAATGGTACTTAGATTAAATTTCATATACTTTTCTAATAATTATCCTTTTCCACAGGGATTATCGTAATACGCAATCAGGCATCTGGTATAGCTAGTAGCGTCTAGCCCTTGAGTTTCTTTTCTGCATTCTTAGGTTAGGTTTAAGTTTGTGTATAATAATAATAGCGACTCGCGTGAGCGAGTTGCTTTATAAATTGAATTATAAATTATTATAAATTAAATATATAATATTCTTTTAATTTTTCGCATTTAATATAAAATTTCACAGCTCATTTGACTTAATACTATGAGATCTCAACCAATCAGAGAGCCAACCGGAAACAGAATGCAAACGGGTAGATTCAGATTGTAGACTCTAGTGTATAGCTCCCTTTTTATTAATTTTAATATGTTTCTACCAAAGATTTCCATACAATATACTAGATGGAGTACTCCGTGCAATAAATGAGTCACGGTATATCGCGCGTTTGACGTTTTGGTTGGCAACATATTGCAGTTTTCCATACATTACAACACTCCTTAGATAATTGTTCTCTAAATCTTAATGCACAAAGTGTTTTATTCGACAAATAAATCCGAAATCTCTATAGAAAACGATGCGGTCTGCCAACCTTGTTGTCAAAAGTCCCGCAGAAATAATCCTCACTTCGATTCATACAAAATTTGCTAACTACGACATCTAGTATATACCTAATATGAAAATCTATGGTTTCTAAACATCATCATCTTTATTACAAACGATTTTTCGAAATATAAATATATGACTGCTAAAGTGTTGAAAAATTATTATGTAGGTATACAAAGAATCTAAAAAAATATGAATGCATTGGATGACACATTCCGACATGAAACAGGAAATTTCAATTGAATTAATTTGCATAATATTTTTCAAATACATTCGCTCATCTATGTGTCCTTTCAAAATGCATTCATACACATTGTCTTGGAACATAAGTAATAGTGAACATCTGGTAGTTAGTTAGTATTCATTATGTGACATTGTATGTAACTGTTTAAAAAAAGTGAAAACTATCGGACATTTTGTGAGCGTACAATCACTCTGTGTTCCTTGCAAAATGTTTTTGTTACTTGTCGTTAAAAAAATGTACTTAACATGAATTAATTTGTGAAATCATCTTCGTCTTTCTTCAGCCCCCTCGCTACTGCTGGATGTAGGCCTTTTGGGGGTGTATGTCTGTTGATTATTGAAAAAGGACAATTTGGGTATGGTATATGTTTATTGATTATTGAAAAAGGGCAATTTGGGGATGGTATACGTTAATTGGTTATTGAAAAAGGGCAATTTGGAGGTATATGTTAATTGATTATTGAAAAAGGACAATTTGGGGGTATAAAATGATTCAAAATTAAAATTATTGACAACATTTGTAACAATGCTGTATTGTGTTTGAGTAACACATAAAAATATTTGATTTGATTTGGGAACCATGTGATTCATATTAATTACACCAACATAGTTAACTAGTCTCTTTCTATGGCTCTGAAATAAAAATCGCGTCAGAGATTTGATTTATGACAGGTATTATGGCGGACATTGGGACCTGGTTGATCTGTTTTGTGTGAGCCCATATGTTTGTTGAGGTAATGATTGTGAGTGCAGAAAGTTGAGATTGTGTACATATTTAGTGTGGAACGGGAATAATCACCTGGTTCATAATTGCAAATACATAATTGTTAATAAAAATTGTAAACTGCTAGCCCTAGAACAGGATTTCCTAGTTGGGCAGCAGTAATCTACTTATTGTTGTCATTATATGTAAATATGGTGTGATAAAAGATAAATAAATGTTTATTTAAAAAGGGCAATTTGGGGGTATATATTGATTATTGAAAAAGGGCAATTTGGGGGTGTATGTTTATTGAATGTTTATTGAAAAAGGGCAATTTGGGGGTATATAATTAGTTCGGTGACCGCTACAGACAATGACGTTGAGTGTTTTCGTGTTTTGTTTAGGATAAGTTAATTAATGTATATATTGTAAATTAACTACTAATATGACTTCGCAAAAGAATAATCCTTTTAAAACTCCTCAAAAGTCTGTTAGAAATATCATACATCGATCGCCTTCAGTGAATTTTCAACTCCATTTTCGTAGTCCTTTAGCAAACATTCAAATGTCTTCCGTGCCACATTCTAGTCAATTTACAACTGGAAGCCCAATGCGAATCCTACATCATAATATAGGAACTCCTCCAAAACCATTATTCAAAATCAGAAATCCTTTTGAAAAGACTCGACTATTTTTTACGTGGCGGGCGGACGCACATTCCGTGCGCTCCGAGGTTATAATAGATTTCATAGAGTTAGTGAAATATTTTAAGATATAAAGTTATACCATTCTGTGCGGAAAGTGTTAGACAAGCACCTAGTTATAGTGTAATTTTCAATTGTTTTCCAATAATGATGATATTTGAGTGTTTATTTGCTAAACATTAAGTAAAAAATTTGTCAAACAAAACATGTCTTAAAAACAGTGCAGTGTAATGCGGTCATTTGGTGACAGTGAACGGTTAGGTACCAGAAAAGGATCACAGTCATAAATGACCCCAACAGGGCCCGGCCGTATAATAAGCAAAAAAATAGCCTGCTGTTTTTTGCCTGCTGCCTGCCTACACACAGATGAATGAGACAGCAAACACAGAACGTCCGTGTGATTTGACAGCTGAATGTTTTAATATATGGGAGCTTATTTCATGCAATTTGGACCTGCTACAGCAAACGCTACTGCCGACATACAATGGAGGAAGAAAGACAAAAAAAAAAAAAAAAAACAATATTTGTGACACAAATGTGCAGTCAATTCTGTCAAAATAACAATATTTTTAGTTTAAAGTGTAGATAAAAAAAAAAAAAAATAGTGTGGTATTGTAAACTTAGTATAAGAATGTTCAGACTCTTTTAATAGCACATAAGTAGATCTAAGCCTGTAGTTTAAAATTGAATTCTGTTAGGTTAAGTGTTACTTGTAAGTCTGTGCGTGAAGTAGGTATGATAAAATAGTATAGACTAGTATCCCTAAGGCTTTATCTAAGGTAGCGATGAGACCCGCCCTCCATCATGCCGAAGCCCAAAGGGAAGGCGATAAGAGGAGAACTGAATGTAGATTCGGAGTGTGGAATGTGAGAGGAGGAATGGAAAGAAAGATGAACGAACTGTGTAATGTGATGCGAATGAAAGAATTAGATGTGATGTGTCTTACAGAGGCAAAAAGAAAGGGAAGTGGCATGAAGGAAAGATATGATGGAAGAATGGAATTATGGTCAGGAATAAAAGAGGATGAATTCGCATGCGAGGGAGTAGGGGCTATACTAGAAAGACGAATGGTAGAGTGCATGAAAGAGTATCTGTTAGTCAGCTCAAGACTTATGTGGATTAAATTCAAGATCGGAATCACGGGGGTGTTCTTACTTATAGGATAGGCACCCGTGAATTCGAGCGCAGAAAGCGAGAAAGATGAGTTTTGGGCAAGCGTGATAGAGGAATTAAATAAGAAAAAAGATAGTGAGAAGGTAATACTAGCAGGAGATTTGAATGGCTTGGTAGGAACTCGGAGGAAAGACTTTGAATCAACGCTCGGGCCCTACGGTGACAGTAGAATAAATGACAATGGGAAAAGACTGATAGATGTTTGTGTGGAAATGGATCTCTTTGTGTCAAACACTATGTTTGACCACAAAAAGATTCATATGTATACATGGGAGAGAGGGGATGAAAGATCTATCATAGATTTTGTGTGCGTGGACTCTGCTTTGAGGAAAGCGACGGTAGACACGAGGGTTTATAGAGGTGCCGAACTGGAGACAGACCATTTTCTGGTTGTCTCAAAAATTAATCTTTTTGCTGGATGGCGATCTCGAACTAAAAAGATCAGTCCACCGTCGCGAATCAAAGTGGAGAAGCTACAGGAAGAAAATGTCAGACGAGAATTTGAAAGAAAGGTTGTATGCGCTCTTGACACTCACATAGCGAGAGATATGAAATATAGGTGAGGCATGGGATATATTAAGGAACACTCTAATTAATGCAGCAAAGAATACGTGTGGTGAAGCGAAAAGATGCAGAGTGAAAGGAGATGCATGGTGGAATAAAGAAGTACAGGAAATAGTGAAAGAGAAACATGAAGCATGGAAGAAGTGGTTGACGTGTAAAGGAGAAAGGAATGAAAAAGAAAAAGAAGCGCGAAAAGTATATAACGAATGCAAGAGGAAAACAAAAGAAGTCGTGAAAAGAGAGAAAAATGCCCTGAAAGATAGTGAAAGTATAAAAATTGTGAATGATTTTGCAGGTAACAAAAAAATGTTCTGGAAAAGAGTGAATAGGAGAAAGCAAGTAACGTCGAACGGATCAAAATGCATCAACGACAAAGACGGAAATATGGTTATGGATGAAGCGAAAGTCACGCAGAGATGGAAGGAGTACTTTGAAGAATTGTACGAAAGCTCGCAGAGTGAAAGCATGAGGTATGTAAGAATAACACAGAATGAAAATGAGAATGATAGAGAAAAAATTACAATAGAAGAAGTTAGAGAAGCAGTGAAGCATGCACATACATGAAAAGCAGCGGGATTTGATTGCATAACAACTGAACTCATCAAATATGATGGCGAAAAGACAATGGAATGGTGTCATTGCCTCTTTAACAAATGTTGGGAGACAGGATATACTCCGTCAGATTGGAGAAACGCAGTGATTTTGCCCCTCTTTAAGAAAGGGTCAAAATTAGACTGCAAGAACTACCGAGCTATCAGTCTGCTGAGTTCAGTTGGAAAACTTTATGCTAGGATCTTAGATCAAAAGTTACGAAAGGTGACAGAAAGCAAGGTATGGGATGCACAAGGAGCGTTTGTTAGAGGTAGAGGATTCACTGACCAAATCTTTTCCCTTCGAATGGCAATTGAAAAGGTTCTGGCAAAAAACCAGAAGCTTTTCTGTGCTTTCATAGACCTGGAAAAGGCTTATGATAAAGTCGACCGGGAAAAACTTTGGAACGTGCTATCAGTGTACGGAGTGGAGAGTAAGCTGATAGGAGCAATTGCGTCTCTTTATGAGGGTAGCCAGGCTTGTGTGAGGGTTGACAACTCTCTCACGGATTGGTTCCCCATCAACAAGGGAGTACGACAGGGCTGCGTCCTATCACCGTGGCTCTTTAATCTGTACATTGACTACTGTGTAAAAGAACTGAAGAATGCAAATATAGGTTTGAAGCTGGATGATGTGAATGTATGCGATCTTATGTATGCGGATGACAAGGTCTTAATGGCAGAAAGTGTGAAAGACTTAGAATACTTGGTAAAAATGGTATTCGATGGATGCATCCAAAATGGACTGAGAATGAATGGAGCTAAGTCTAAAGTAATGGTATTTGAGAAGAGCGAAAGACGAACAATATGCGAGATACGAGTTAATAATGAACTACTAGAACAAGTGGATGAATATGTGTATCTAGGAAGTATGTTTCAGCGTGATGGAAAATTGGAAAAGGATATAGAAAGAAGGGTAACGGCAGCAAATAGAGTAAATGGTGCATTAAGAACAATAATGGCTGACCCAATTATTTCAAGGCCAGCAAAACTAGCTGTGCTCAACGCTATTGTCGTTCCAACCATAATGTATGCAAGTGAGACATGGGTATGGCAGAAGATGCATGAAAGTAAAATTAACGCTGTGGAAATGAGGTCCCTAAGACGAATGTGTGGTAAAACAATTTATGATAGGATAAGGAATCAAGATATCAGAAGAGAATGTAAGATTGAAAGGGATATTTTGAGTAGAATGAAGATAAATGCTTTGCGATGGTTCGGACATGTAGAGAGAATGAACGATGAACGACTGACAAAGAAAGTATACAAGGCTGAAAAGAGTGGGATGAGATGTAAGGGTCGTCCGAGAAAGAGCTGGCATGATCATATAAATGAGATTTTGAAAGAGGGGAACATACGAAGTCAGAACAATAGGAGAGCATGTATGACGCGATGTATGAATGTAAATGAGGCAAAACAGGTATGTCAAGATAGAAGAGTCTGGCGTTCGGTTCTCTCTGCCTACCCCAAATAGGGAAACGGCGTGATGGTATGTATGTATGTATGTTTATTGAAAAAGGGCAATTTGGGGTATATGTTTATTGAAAAAGGGCAATTTGGGGGTATATATTGATTATTGAAAAAGGGCAATTTGGGGGTATATGTTTATTGAAAAAGGGCAATTTGGGGATATATGTTTATTGAAAAAGGGCAATTTGGGGGTGTATGTTTATTGATTATTGAAAAAGATTATTTATCAGAAGGATAATATATCAAATGTGCATGTTCAAAAGATTTATTATTTAAAAATTTACCTCCAAATATGATACCGCAAAATGATGGGTAACATATCGGCAGAGCGGTTAGCGTGCTGGGCTAGTAATCCAGTGGTCGCGAGTTTGAATCCTGCCTCGACCGATTTCGTTCACCTATAGCACAAGCATTTATTTTAGGGAATGTAGGAAGATGTATATGTACTTCTTTAACAAGGACATATTCATTTTTCAAAAAAAAAAATGCCAGTTCAATAAATATTTGATACATAATATACAGTGATGTAGGATTTCAAATAAAAGATTACTTACATGATCAACATTAGTGTATTCTTATGAAGATAATAATTCAGCTGTTCGTGATGTCACGGGTCGAAATATGAATGTTTTTTTTGAATGTGTTCTAACCTAACCTAACTTAACTTAATATACCAAAAAAGAAATAAAAAAATTGCTTAATTTTGTGTGGTTAACATTCATTTATATGTTCTTTTGCAGTTATGTATCGGGCATTCTCAAGCACATCACCAAGTTGATCGGCCTGGAATGGGAGCTGAGGAGGGGTCATATCCTGGCAGAAGACAGGGGTTGTGTCGTAGTTGCCAACCATCAGTCCATGATCGATGTCCTCGGTGAGTTGATACCGGATCACACAGACGGAATATTCTGTCACTGAATTTAAATGAAACGCAGCTTTCATAGCATCTAGCAAAATCAAAATGTGTCGTAACAAAATCAAACTGTTGATTTGTTCAAGAAAACTTTGTTCTCTTAACATATCGACAAAATATTAAGCCAGGATACGTATTTACCTTTCCGTGTTGATTAGGAGGCATGTACTGCCTCGAATTAGGCACTAGTTTGTTGTGCTAATGCACTTAAAAACTTGTGTTGAATTCAAGGCACGTGTCCTCCAAATGCACACGGTTTAGCAACGCAAACTGTTCCTGCTAATACGTGTTCAATTCAAGGCATGTGTCTTTCAATCGTACACAGTTTCTCAAACATTTTTTATTAAGAAAAGATTTTTATTTATTAGCATATATGTTCTATATATACGGATGAATTAAGAATTTGAATTAGAACATTTTGTGTGTCTGTGTGTCCAACCCCCCTTAAAACTTTTGATCCGCTCATTTCACAGAGCCCAAAATTTCAGAATCTATAGCAACAGCAATAGTTACAGGTCTACAAAACTTTTGTTTTCAGAGTTTTGAATTATTGTATCAGCCAGGGGTTATCAACTTTTGACTTTTTACTTTATTTTTCCATATATCTCAAAAAACCATATAAGACCCCTGTAAATTGGTCAAGACAAATACAAAATCTCAAATTGGTTTTTTCAAAAAAATTCCAGACTTCTCAAACATTTTTTAATAAGATAAACATTTTTTTATGATAAATTTATGTGTTCAACTGCCTATATTTCCAAAGTTTTTAAAAATATTGAAAAAGCCGAAACACCCCAACTATATAATTTAATTTTCTATTGTAATAGCACATCTCAAATTTTTTTTAACAATTTTTATAAAAATTTGATTTAGTGACGACATCGCTTCATACAATTTGTATGGCAGTCGCCTATACACAATATCTAAGAAGACTTAATAGTTTGATAGGTACTTAATCTCCAAACATACATACATACCATCATGCTGTTTTCATATTCTGTGTAGGAAAAACAGACTGACCTCCATACTATCCTATCTTGACATACATACCTACATATGTTTTATATATAAAACAAAATATCTTAAAATATTTATGTGTTAATAGTTCGGTACGTAGTCTTCAATTATACATACTATCGCCATCGACAGTTGGATCTCACGTGTTACATGACACCAGTATTATTCTTCTTTTTCCTCATTTGGTAGATCTATGATATGTTTCTACAGGTCCTGGGACGAGGGTGCCCATCTCTCCCTCCATCTCTTCGATGGTCTTCCCGGTGGTCGGCGTCCCTCTGGTATCTCACACATTGCAATCTTTGGCAGCCTTTCTGAATTCATCCTCGCTACATGATCTCTCCAGTGTCGTTTTCTTTGCCTGCTCCACCGTACAATATCCTCCACATTGCAGGTTCTGCGGATCTCCTCATTGGGGATTCTGTCTCTGAGGGTTCTGCCCAAGATAGGTCTCGGCGTTTTCATATCTGTTGTTCGGAGTAGCTGTTTTGATTTTATATTGATTAATTAAATACACAAATTTATATTGATTGATGTCTCCTGTGTAGCCATGTTAAAAAATTTATAGATGGCGTTGCAAAAAAGGTTTCTTCGTTACTTCATAGATGGCAATAGTAACAATGTCTTACTTTCAGGTGATTAGTTACTCATTATTCAAATATTTAGAACATTCAAAATTTGCATTGATAAGGTAACTCATAATTGGTGAACGTTGCTCAAGCTCATAAAGTGATCACGTAAACCAGCCGATGACGGGTCGTAAACCCTGTAGGCACCTTGAGTTCCTGGTTCTTCTATATTATTCCAACTTCGTCTCTATTAAGATGTTAAAAAGTTTGCGTATATTTGTGCATATTTGCAATGTTTCCGTATATGCAATTCTTACATCTATTTATATAAAAATGGATGTACGTATATATGTTTGTTTGTTTGTTTATCATTACCATATTACCTGACTAAAAGTATGTATACTTGGAATAATTGATTTGTTTTTCGCTTCTTCTTATTTTCCTCAGCAACTATCCCACATGATGGTGGGGTCTGCTTTCTGCGTCTTACGCATCCGCTCTCCAGGGTTCTGCGCTACCTCCAGGGTGACTCCATTGCTTAGCTTATTCTGCCTCACCTCTTCTTTCCATCTACGCTTTGGTCTCCCACTGGATCTTTTACCTGGGACATTTAAGTTTTGAACTACATTCCCTGTCTTCAACAAACATGGTACTGACTACCATCTCAATCTGTTTTCTTGTAGCTTCTCAGATATATCTCGCACTCCTAAGCTTCCTCGTACATGTCTCGTATTCCTTACTCGAAAAGGTGATTGTGTCTGTTTTGCCCCTTTGAAATAAATATAAATTTTAACTGCAGGCATGTTCAACATCTGGCACGTGATGGTGAAGTGCGCCAGCATCGCCAAGAAGGAAGTCTTCTACGTGTGGCCGTTTGGACTGGCTGCTTACCTCGCCGGAGTTGTCTTCATCGACCGCAACAACCCCAAGGACTCGTACAAGCAGCTCGAGATCACCTCTGATATTATGATCAAACACAAGGTAATGAAGATAGTGTAGATTGTTTTTATTTGAATTGTAATGTAATATTGTTATTTGTTTTTGCATAGTAATGTAACATTTTTATATGTAAATAATATGTAAAGGAAGTTTGGTGTAAGTACTTTATTTATAATATATTATATTATCTTGATTATTGTAAATACGTAATATTAATTGTGATGACGCAAGTTCTCTATTTTACATTTTTTTTGGTTTTTTGTCAGATTCATAAGAGAAGCTGTTTCACTTCAAACTAAACTATTTTGAAATTTCATTTTTATTTATTTAATGAAAGTCAATTACATACATAGTGGGTTGTGGCCAACGCTAAACTTCTCACTAACAAGTCATTCTGTAAAGTATTCATTCATTCATTCATTCATACCATCACGGCATATCCCACAATGTGGGGTAACCAGCGAAAGGTGTGGGGGTGTGCATTGCCTTATAAAAGGGAGCACAACACATCTGTGTATGTCCACACACCAGTATCGTCTCACCTAAAAGGCACTACATTCAGAATGGGTGGTGAACCTCATTGCTGAACTATGTCAGATGTTATTGTTGCCTGATGTATTTTCGATTACCCGGCTCTTACGAGACACTCGAAAACAATAATAGAAAAGAGTGGAAGCACTATTCTAAGCCGGTGCCTCACAGCACAAATAAAGTATTCAAATTTTGTATATTCAGTATTTTAATGAAATGAGCTTATTACAATATTTTTATTTTATTTAAATATTTTATTATGAAAACTTAATAATTCTTCAATACCATTAAGTATGTCAAAGTGATGTGCCTTTTTACCAATTTGAAAATAAAATTTTCAAATTATATGTTTCCTGAGCTTGGGGTCACTTTGAAATATTTGATGGTTACAAAAAATGAGAAGCACTATTCAGATATCCTTCAAAATCTTATGGGGTCTAAGTGAGTATCAGATATATAAATACTTATGCAAAATTTGAAAAGAATCGAATGAGTACTTTAGTCTATAATCGATAAAGCAAAATAAACACGCCGTACATAGCACATAGCACACACACACAGATACATTGTGATGAAACTTTCAGAATACAATCTCAGCATGATACTAGTTGATAATCTGCAATAAAAAAAATACCCTTAAAAATTGCAAAATCATAACTCCCCACTATATCCCCTTGGGTTAGTGAGGAGTAAACAACATTATCATAATCTTCTTCTTGTCCCGTTCCTAGCAGAGGTTGGCGACCATCACACTAAATTCATCCCGATCTTGCGCCAACATAATTAGTGACGCAGCCTCGAGAATTCTGAACCACTGCCTGAGATCTTTTAAGTCACAATATTCTTTTACGCCCCATACCCTGTCTTCTCTGGCTTAAGGGGCCTTTTTACGACTCGAGTCACGCTCACCACTCACCCACCAACCACCGACTGATACTCTACTCCCCTGTGCAACCAAATCCAATCCACCTCTACAGCATATATATTTGTACCAAAGCCATTTTGAACTGTTTTATCTACCAGTTCCTTGTACTTGCTTGTTTAGTTTGTATTGGTGGTCTTTTGTAATATTTGTGTCCCATGGAACAGTCAGCTCCACATAAATAACACTTTTCAATGAAAGAGAGTATATTGTCAAGTCAGCCCTAAGAGATGAGATGCAGATCTCCTTTGAAAGGGTATATCTCTCGCTCGTGTATCCATCAGGATATTCCAGTCTTCTGACTTCCTAATAATTTCTTTGTTATAGGTCTGACTTCTTATCCCAGTTTTACAAATGTCATTGTTTCATTGATCAATTGGAAATTTATATTGGAATTCGATTATTGAATCGACTGATGATAGATAGGTAAAATGTTAGGAACTCACCGATTTATATATCCATAAATCCGCGTTGTCGTCATCTTATAATTACACATATTATTCACATAACACATTGGTTTAATTATATTGATTTAAAACACTTATACACACAGTAGGTAATTATTAGGTCCTTACATATGAAATTGGCGTTTTGTATGGGAGGAACATAAAGTCGATATTTTTTAAAATATAATATATTTATTTAATCAAACTATGTACCATTGCTATCTATGCACTTTTGCCATCTCATGGGTATTTCATCGATCTCTTTACTAAAAAAATCATGCGGACGGGAATCAATAAAATCTTTGAAGGCGGTTTGGACTGCCCCATCGGAGTTGAATTTTTTCCCTTGCAAGAAGTTATTCAAATTTCGTAAAAAATGGTAATCTGTTGGGGCAAGGTCCGGAGAGTACGGTGGATGTCTTACACATTCCAATTGAAGCTCCTCTAATTTGGTAGCCTTCTGTTGTGCAGTGTGTGGTTTAGCTTTATCATGAAGCAGCAGTGGCCTAGAGCGATTAACCAGCCTCAGTTGTTTAGCAGCTAGCTTTTCCATCATGGTTTGCAGTTGCTGACAATAGACATCTGCCGTAATCGTCTGGCCAGATTTAAGAAAGCTGTAGTGAACGACACCAGCACTAGTCCACCAAACGCTCACAAGTAACTTTTTTGGAGTCAATTTTGGCTTGGGGCATGATTTGGCTGGTTCGTCAGGGTTCAGCCATTGCGATGAGCGCTTCCGTTTATCGTACAGGATCCACTTTTCATCACAGGTAATGATTCGATTTAAAATCCCTTCATTATTGTGCCGGTTGAGTAATGCAACGCAGCAGTCAACGCGCGTTTGTTGATTTGCTTCACTCAATTCGTGAGGTACCCACCTTTCAAGCTTTTTCACCTTCCCAATTTGCTTCAAGTGGATTAAAACAGTTTTATCACTAACACCGCAGCCTGCAGCTAACTCGGACGTGGTTTGCGATGGATCCGCTTCCACAATAGCCTTCAATTCTTCATTATCAACTTTGGTCTCTGGCCGTCCACGGGGCTTGTTCTGCAGGTCGAAATTTCCAGAACGAAAACGTTGGAACCAAAAACGCACTGTGTTTTCTTTTGCGGCACCGTCGCCATACACATCATTAATCCTTAGAGCCATTCCTGCAGCACTGGTGCCACGGTGGAACTCATATTCGTAAATAACGCGATATTTCAAGTTTTCCATTTTATAAACTTTGTGACGTAAAGGTAAAAAACAATTGAGGAAAAAACAAATGAATTATAATTTTCGAAACACAAATACATGAGTAAATAGCTGTATAAATTTGAATTTGGAATTCCTAACCAAAGAGAAGATATTTGAGATCAAAGTTGCCAGTACGGCAAAACGCCAATTTCATATGTAAGGACCTAATATATCGTTCAAAGATTAGTATTCCGTGTATAACGACCGAAAGATTGATAAATTGATTGATTATCGAAGAGCGAAAAATGTCACACACGTTTAGCGGTGGCGAAGAGTACAAGGAAGGGAGAGGAGAGAGGGGGGGCGGGATATGACGTCAGTCTTGCATATTTATGTACCTATACGATATGTACGTAACAGTCACTACTGATCATTTCCACGTGGTTAATCCTTTGATGCCATCGCAATGCTGGAATAACAGCATACGAACCATAAAAGAATCTGTGACAAAAATCTTCAATTCGGCAGAGAAAAAAGATAATTTTCGCCAGGGTACGGGACGGTTCTCACACCTACCAACCAGGCCATGCAAAAAACATAAAAATTATTCTGCGTAGCCGACGTGATATCTTTCAAGATGTTTACCGTGTTGAACAAAATAAAAAATGATTTTATAATTTTTATGTGTCATTTTCAGACAAAGATCTGGCTGTTCCCCGAGGGTACCCGCAACAAGCGCAGAGGTCTTCTGAGCTTCCGTCGTGGGGCCTTCAAGATTGCCGTGGCTGCCCAGGTACCAATACTGCCCGTAGTATACTCACCTTACTACTTCATCAACAGGGACAAACAGTTCTTTGGCAAAGGTCAGTATCATATAATGTCCGCTGTCCACCATCACTCTATAAAACGAGTGGGTTGTGGCCAACGCTAAACTCCTCACTAACAAGTCACTATAAAGTATTCAAATTTTGTATAGAAAATTTTCAGTAAAATTTTTTGTAAAATTTTGTATACTGTTTTAAATTTCGATACTACAATAATACACTCATCAAAAATGCATTCAAGGATTGTCAAAATTTAAAGAACATAATCTATGGTTTGCCATATCAATTTGAAATAAATTTCATATTTGTATGAAAAATGTATATAACAGAAGTAAAATAGCTTCTGTATGGGTCCGTAAAATTGAGTGATCAACTTCATATTGATATTGTATGTGTCTCTATAGACAAGTGTATTTTTTACCCTCCACTTCTATCTTCCTCAAGGGGTAGGCAGTGAGAACCGAACAACGCATTCTTCTATCTTGACACAAACATCGCCTCATCAACATTGATACACTGTCTCATACATGCTCATCTTGCTAGAAATGCAATTTTAATTAAAAATTCTCAACAGATATCATGTAGAAAATACATACTATGAGTTTCGTGACAATGTTTTTGTGTGTATGGTGTATTGTGAAAACTTTTTTCCTCTGGGAATCTTATATTTGTTTATGAATCTAATAGAAATGTACTTCATAAAAATGTCAACCTTTCAAGAAGAAAAATGAATGCTTACTATGGTGTGGAGAGTTTAGTGTTGGCCACAACCCACTCGTTTACCATAAAACGACGCTGTAAAAATTTTGATTTTTACTATTATATACCCTCTTCCTCACGACACTCGCGCCGTCTCGTTCGCATGCGACAGTCACATATCTCATAGTAAACAATTACAATTCGTAAATTTTCTTTTTTTATTCCAGGTCGCGTGATCATCACATGCCTGGATCCGATAGACACTAAAGGTCTCACCGAGGACGACATTCCGGATCTGATAAAAAGGACGCGCGAAGCCATGCTAGACACATACAACGAAGTCAGCAAGGAGGTGCTGGCTACCCTGCCTCCAGACTATCCCATGTCGGCGGAGTGAAGGATGATCCACCCCCGTAATAATAACTCCGAGCTGAATGTTATCAAAGATTTCGTCGCCGCACCCAAAAAAGGGACCTAGTCGCAGTGTTCTGCCATTGCATTTGTGTAAATTTGTGTGTTATGTCACATAACATCAACAGACATATAAATATTCCGATTCGTTGAGCTGGTTAAAAGAAATCAATTGAGAATTTTCCCTAAAGAACGGTCTACAAATGCACTATTCCAATATAATTATTACAAAAGAAATTAAACATATTTTGAGAAGGTTTGGACATTTTTAAAAAAATGTAGTAAATGACTTTTCCAAATAGGTGTTATATAAAAGATAAGATGATAATATGTACTATGATATATGAATATTATGTACAATATTACATTTATTTTACTCTGCAAGGGAAACTGTATATACATATGTAGGTATGAAATTATTAATTATCTAAGATTCAAACCTTTTGATAGAAGTTTATGTTTTACTTCATCGCGCCATCAACAGATGGCATCTTGTGTTTGTTTTTTTTTGCTTAAAAATGATTATTTTTATGTCTGTCGGTGGGTTTGACGAAAACAGTTGTTGTGAATCTAAGTAAAAATAAGAAAAAAAGTATATGTTTTGGGTTGTATAACCAATGCTCTAAAAATTGGGGTTGCCAGATGTGTTTTGAATTGTTTCTCTTTTGTGTCGAATTGATAATCAATTATATTCATAATCGTCTATGGATTCGATGCGATCTTGTTTATGGATCGGTTTGTGCAGGGTTCGAATGTCTTCGATCGACACGGAATTGCATAGATATTTTGAAACGATGCCGTGTAAAATAGAAACGTGCAAAATTATTAAATTCAAAAAATTCATATCTGGCAATCTTGCGAAGGAGAATTGTACAGCTTTTGAAATATACAAAAACCAAATACCTACCTTAATATAATAAAAAAAGACCTTACAGAAGTTGGTCACAAGTAACAAGTATTGACAATAGAAAGACAAAAATATTTACTGTATTTAACTCAATTTTATTATTTTGACTATTTTTACTCCTCACTACCCCAAGGGGATATAGTGGGGGGTGGAGATTTATGAATTTGTAATTTTTGTCTTTTTTTATTTATTGCATATTACCAACTAGTATCATGCTGAGATTGTATTCTGAAAGTTTCATCACAATGAATCTGTGTGCGTGTTATGATTATAGACTAAAATACTCATTCGATTCTTTTCAAATTTTACATATTTGTATAACTAATACTCGCATAGACCCCTTTAGTTTTTGAAGGATATCTGAATAGTGCTTCTCTTTTTTTTCTGTCAAATATTTCAAAGTGACCCCAAGCTCGGGAAACTCGAAATTTATTATTTTTGTTTTCAAATTGGTAAAAAGGCACATCACTTTCATAAAATGGCATTGAAGAATTATCAAGTTTTCATAATAAAATATTTAAATCAAAAATAATTTAACAAACTCAATTCATAAAAAAATGTAAAAAAATTTCCATACAAAATTTGATGAATCTGTAATAGGACGATGTAGGACAGGGTCAGAAATGAGGACATAAGGAAAGAATGTAAGAAAAAGAAGAATGAAAGTGAACACATTGAGATGGTTTGGGCACATGGGGAGAATGAATGAGGAACGCCTGACTAAGAAAATATACATTGCGGTCAGGAATGGAATGAGAGGTCGGGGCCGCCCAAGGAAGGGGTGGCACGTCCATGTGTATGCTATTTTGAAAGACGAAAATGTCAGAAGCGTGAATAACAGACGAACATGTATAAGACAATGTATGAATGTTGACGAGGCGATGAATGTATGTCAAGATAGAAATAAGTGGCGTTGGTTTTCTCTGCTTTCCCCGTGAGGGATATGGCGTGATGGTATGTATGTATGTATGTAAAATTGATTCCTTGTAGAGTGACTCGGTAGTGAGGAGTTTAGTGTTGGCCATATCCCGCTCTTTTTCTAAGCGGCCGATGGGCATCTATACATGGCGCTCGTCTTAAAAAGGTCAAGGAGTTGGCTTACTATAGTGGATACTTTAGTGTGAGTGATCCTATTAAGAGGAATAGATTGCCTCCAGATATCCTCAGTGCACAAAGCAAGAGCGCTTTCTCCAAAGGACTGGACACAGCTTTGTTTCGTAGAGCAACATACCGAAATATTAGCGCCCTTGGAATGATCCTGAATCATTAAACAGTGCTATAAATTTTTTTTTACGGTGCTTGCCGATTTACTAATGATATTAATAACAATAAAGCACTGCAAATAATAACACTCAATTATTATTATTACCATTATACACTTCCTCAAAAGAATTAGCAGATCAATGCGTAAATTGTAAATTATTTAAAAGAACAAAATAAAATGCAACAAACGCATCATCAAGCTTTCAATTGGGAATAGTTCACCCATCCAGATACTTAACATATCAAAGGATTAGGCTCTGAGGAGGTCTCTATACTACCTAACAACCCTACTGATTCCCCAATATTAATGTTTAAAAAATCTTTAACGATTCTACATGTATTCGTTATTACCATTTTTGGCATTTTTATTATTATGTTTTTTGATAAATCTAAAATTTCTAATTTACGTATTAACGATTTTGGAATAATGCCAGTGGCTGAAATAATGAACGGTAATATTATTATTTTACAAGAATGACTAATGGTGACTTTCACCAATGTTACCTAAACTGTCACATAGCTGGGTATCACCTTAGCTTAGGTAGCCCCTAACGTATCGTATGGTTTTCACCAGTCTATTTTATTTGTTCCCTAGCTAGGAATTCAAAACGATTATTTTTGTTTATACAGTGGCAACATTTGTATTTGGAATGCATCATATTGCATCATGTTTTTTCTATGACTGTCACTTTCTGTCAATTACGTTGTGATTTCGTTCAACATTTCCAAATAATTCAGTTTTCGTTTAGTTGATTTTAGTTATTTTCTCGTTAATAAGTAACTATTACTTGTGCTATTACTAATAATATGTATATTCAATGCCTAAAAATGCAATAATGTTATACATAAATATTGAGGACATCATTTAGCAATTTTGTCTTGTATTTTAGGAAATGCCAATCGAAAGAAAACGGTAACCAAATTTTACCATCGATGAGAGTTTGAAACATTACGGCATTTATAATCCTATTCATTTTTATTTTCAAAATGCGTGTAAATCGACGAAAAATTAAAATTATCAACACAATTGACAATATTATGCTACTAAATCGCTATATACTGACTGTCATTTTGACAGTTGTTTCTTAAGTATTCGTTTAGGTGGCGGAAATCGGTTCCCCAGAATTAGGGGGCTCTTAGTGTCTAAGGTAACTCTTATGTAGGTGGTGAAACGAAAATTCACGTTAGGTACTACATAAGAATTCTTAGGTAGCACCTAAGAGTTAGGGGACGTTGGTGAAAGTGACCATAAGTCTTTTAATCTCGTTACCTAAAGCGGTGTATTTTTTAATTTTTCATCAAAAGATTTTATAATATTACTTGAATTTGGAATAGCCACGTCGCAAATATATGTTATTTTTTTAATTTTATCATGTATTATTATATTGGGTCTGTTATGTTGAATTGACCGGTCAGTTAATATTGTTTTTTTATCGCAATAAATTGAAATATTATTATTTACTAAAAATGAAATTGGTTCATATTCATAATATGGTCATTTTCACAGAGTAGAATCATTCAGTTGCTGACAACTTTATAGTTTGAAAATAGGATATGAATTTGACTGTCATGTACAATGGGTGACTCTATAGTATCCTGTACCTCTAAGGATTTTTTTATTTTAATCTCCTTCTGTACAATTCTTTCTTGACTCGCTAACATGACAATTATGTACATATAATAATATTTATTATATAGTTTTGAAATATATAGCAATGAAGCAATGCAAACAATTAGATGTTAAGTCTAAATATTTTGTTTTTTAGGTTAAGATTAGATGTAAGTAAAATTGAGTGTGATATCGATCTTTGTGTCCTGTTAAATTCATCAAAAATTGATGGACACAGATGTTAAAAAAAATTAGTAAGTCTTCAGAAGGATTGTAAAAATATTTCCAATTTTGTGTAGATATTTATATATGTATTTAGCCGAACGCTGTGGCACAGTTGGTAAACCAAAACAAATTTATTTCAAATAATTTCTCACCCTATTCTTGCTTCTCTGGGCTGGCAACACTGCTTAGTTGGAAGAAATTTCCAAATGGTAACGAAGTTGTCACTCGCACAGGGTGTATTTATTATTGTATATCTTTATGTATGTACTTGGAACGATAAAATATAAATTATACATATAGTGTTGTTATTTTCCATAGACATCTTTCTATAACAATCTATAACTGTCTGTCATTGATTAATTTATTTAAAAACTAACAGTTTCCCGCCATTGTTTTTTGAATAAATATAATACTTTGTGTTTTTTGATTTTTCTTTATCTCCCGATAGGCTCATTCCATATGAAATTCCACTAAAATCAAAAAATTTACTTGACCATCTCAGAATTTGATGAAATTTTGTACAAAGGTTGTCCTAATAGAGATTAAGAAAAATACCATTTTTTTTCAAATACCTCAAACAGTTTCAAAATTAGGGCTACGTAAAATATCCCAAAATCATCAGAAAAAATGTAACCGACATATGTTGAAATTTTTAAAAAATATTCAAAAATGCACTTCTTGAAAAAATCTAAATTTTGAATTGAGTTTTTATCCCAAAGTATGTTGTGTTGTATATCACAAGAAAGAGCATTTAAAACTGAGTAAAATGACACCACTCCCATCTCTTTAGCTCAATTAGGAGAAAAGCTATAGTGATTTCAAAATATGTCGGTTATGTTTTTAATGCTGATTTTGGGGGTATTTGAAAAGAAATTGGTATTTTTCTTAATCTCAATTAGGACAACCTCTGTACCAAATTTCATTAAATTCTGAGGTGGTCAGGTTTATACCCTGTGTTGATTTCATATGAAATGAGCCAACTACTCTACACCAAAAAAACTGTATTTTCATTTATGCTAAGTAGCTATAGCGAAAATTGTTCATCAAACATCATGTTTTGAAAAATACGGCATTATCTTTTAATTGAATTGTGTTTAGTTAAAATAAAATAAGATGATCGAACAAAACCAAATATTTTATTATGAGATCAAGTAATAAACTCAATTAAATTAAATTGTGGTTTGTTTCTCGGGTTGATAATACTTCACGATTCAATCCATAGATGGCAGAGATGTATCAGTTGTTGTTCCAAGTGTAAATACATATTGATGGTGGAATATTTTAATGTCCGTTGTGATCCAAAAGGTTTTAGTATAAATATAAATGATATACTGCTAAGTCATCACATATTTTTATTATAAAAAAATTAGTCTAGCTTTAAGGATATTTTTGATTCTATTTTGTCTATTCGTACACATTTGAAATTATTGCAACCGTCGTAGAAGCTAGATGAAATTGTTAGAATTTATTTACAACCTGTGAATTGTATTATCAATATGCACTCACTGATTGAATGTATATATTATAAATTTTATTTTTAAATTCACTTTTCCTATTAGTATCGTCTTTAACACTGATCACAAAGCCAAGATCTTTCATTTTTCTATCCGCTTTCACGGCAAGGAGTATTTGAGAATATTTCATTTAAATTTATTCGATAGTATATTATATTAAAAATATAATGAGATCAAACTTAGCTTTGATCGGCCTTTGTAAATATCCGACTCCTTAATCAAAGGTCCAAGGTAGGGATGTCCGATATATATCGATATATCGTAAATATCGATGTTTTTGATTCGATATATCGAATCGATCCGATGTTTTGGAATGTCATTCGATATATCGAAACATCGATGTTTTTTATTCGAAACATCGAATCCTTCCGGTGTCCTGGAATGTCATTCGATACATCGAAACATCAATATTTTATTTTCAAATATTGAATCAATTCAATCGATCGGAACCTTTGACGGCAAATTAAATAATTTTTTGGCGGGTGGGACTAAAAAAAAAAAAGGTCACCAGATAAATTTTGAGAGGAAATTAATTTTATCTTTGGCGGCCGGACATATCGAATTTGATTTGATTCGATACATCGGATAATATCGATATTTTCATTCGATATATCGAAAAACATCGATGTATGTTTTCGATATAAAAATCGATTTAAAATATCGATATATTTTCAAAGTGGACACCCCTAGTCCAAGGTTCGATTCCCGATGGAGACACAGCTTTTAATTGTGTTTTCAGTCTGGATCTGTAACGTGACATCGTTTTCCACATCATAAATAAGCTTTGTCTTTGCTTATTAGGTCATTTGACCTGTTTGTGAGGGTGAACTATCCTGGGAGGAGATCCAACTGTCTTTCCATCTCTTCCGGGTAGTCTTCTGTTGTTGATAATTCTATTGTCGTCCATAGGTTGGACTTGGTCTCTCCTGAAGAGTCTTCTGCTACGTTCCCATCTTGTTATGCCCTCGACACCGCATGCAGACCTGACCGTTTCATTTCTGATGCGGTCCCTGAGGGATCGACCAACAATGAAGCGCAAGATCTTCATTTCAAAGCTTTTTGTACTGTTGGAGTCGGCTCTTCTTTCTTCTACCTCATTTGTTGTAATTGGGCGGACACACGCCCTGTATATTCTGACTTTGTTGGTGGTAGGTAAGCATGTGTTTATTTCTCCATACAGTATTTCTTAAGCAATCAGCTACGGCTATTGCTTTATTGACCTGTGTACGGACTTTCCTGTACACATGTCATTGCTGCTGGAGATCTCTACACCTAAGTATGTAAATAGAAAGATACTTTCGTTCAGAATCATATCGGTATTAACGGGTCACTGGCTCATAGAAAAGCATGCCAGAAGGCTAATACTGGAGGAATACATTACTATAGAGCATACCAGAACTAGGAGGATGAGGAGACTGGTCCACTTCCTCTGTCACTGTCCTGCTCTCTCTAGAATTAGAAGAAGCTCTTTGGGAAGTTTCTTCTATGAAGATCTAATTGACATAGCGTCGGCCGACATCGGAGACATTATGACATTCATTAGCCACTCAGGCTGGTTCGAGGGGATGAGTGAGTGGGAGGAAAGCCCCATTTGTGGTATTACAAAGGGCCAATTGGCCTAAGTGTGTTCTCCTTAAGAACTGCCACCAGCAAAAAAAAGTATGTAAATTATATGACCTGCTCTAATCCTGCATCTAAACACCTCTTTTGACATTGTCATGCATTTCGTTATTGTCGTGTTGTATTTCTTGGATGCAAGATGAAATTTCTAGAGCATTCTTTGTAGGTCATCTTCACTGTTATTATTATCCACACGAGGAGTTTATAATAAGAGTTGAAATCATTATAACATTGATTATTAACTATGTTTGATTTAACTTTATATCTTATGATATTCATTATGCACTTCAATTTTGTGATCAAAACAATATTATACTTAGTGAAAATATATTTGTTTAAATAAACTAGATATTTTTTTATCTAAATCATTTGAGAACCAAAAACCCATAAAATCGTACATATCGTCCTTCTGCTGACTATCTGCCGTATCTGACATTTTTTGCAAAATGGAGTTAGGACCACCAATGTATATTTATATGTTGTACGCATGTTCTCATTAAGATCTCGACTGTATCACCTCCCGTTAACTTGCAATAGCTTAGTGATTTGTTGCCATCTACGAGTTACTGAAAATAAAATATCACTAATAGACCTATGTGCAAATACTATTCTAATATATATAAGAATGATTCATATAATATAGAAGAATACAAATAAAATATTAAAATATATTTACACAGTGTGTCACTGCACCGTGTGCTGGGAGAGATGAAAATATGCACGGGCAAAACACTAAAAACGCTCTCCTGAACAATTTGCATTTTGCAGATACGACTGTTAGTCAGGAGAGGGACGATGTATGTTTTTTTATATTTCAATATAGATGACGCTGAAATAATTTTATGGTAGGAGAAATCGAAATCGGACACCAGCTGGTTAACATGAATTCTTAACGCACTTGAGCATAGTGCATTAGCAGGCATGATAGCTATAATTAGGTATTTATAAAATACATTTAGTACTTTTTTATATTAATTTGGTAAAAATTTGATTCTACGGCTGACCACCGTGCCACAATTGGTAAGCTGTTTGGTTTCTGTGCGGGCGTCCTGGGTTCGATCCCCAGCAGAGGAGAAATTTATTGAAATTAATATCTCACGTAAATATTGCCTCACTGGGCTGAATACACTAGTTAGTTGGAAGAATTTGCCATATGGAAATAAACTCGCCACTTGCGCAGGTGCAAGGAAGTGTTAATTATTATATATTTAAATTATTTTACTGCATAAGCTATTTCGTCTTGGGGCATTTTCAATATAATCATCTTTTCTATGCTATTCTATATGTCTTGATAATGTCCTCTATCATTTTTGTCTTGATAATGTCCTCTATCATTTTTGTCTTGATAATGTCCTCTATCATTTTTGTCTTGATAATGTCCTCTATCATTTTTGTCTTGATAATGTCCTCTATCATTTTTGTCTTGATAATGTCCTCTATCATTTTTGTCTTGATAATGTCCTCGGTGTAAAATAATTTTAATATGTTGTAGAATTTAAAACATATCATTTTTATTTAATAAAATATTGAATTATTTTATAATTTGATATGAATTAAGTCGCCATTTGGAAATGCTCATCACAGTAACTTAATGTAAATTGAATGCTCAGATAGTAGTATATATATGTAGTATAATTTTACTATGATTTAATCTGTTATGTCAAGTTGAAGTTGTAATGCTCTTCTATTTTAAAATTGATAATACAACATGTTGATTTTTACTAATGAAATATTTGCTTGATATTCAACAGTATTTTTATTATTCTGGAGGTTGATTTTGTATAAACACCATAGGAAAATATAGGAGTTAAGTACCTGTTCTTAATTCCTTTAAAATTGACCAGCACTATTTACATTCTGAATGAGAGAGTCTGATTCCATATATTCATGCATTGGTTTACAATCCTGATGATGGAATCTTGTGTATCATTGCATAAGTTACATTCCTGATGATGGAATCTTGTGTATCATTGCATAAGTTACGTTCCTGATGATGGAATCTTGTGTGTCATTGCATAAGTTTACATTCCTGATGATGGAATCTTGTGTGTTATTGCATAAGTTTACATTCCTGATGATGGAATATTGTGTGTTATTGCATTAGTTTACATTCCTGATGATGGAATCTTGTGTATCATTGCATAAGTTTATATTCCTGATGGAATCTTGTGTATCATTGCATAAGTTTACATTCCTGATGATGGAATCTTGTGTATCATTGCATAAGCTTATATTCCTGATGGAATCTTGTGTATCATTGCATAAGTTTACATTCCTGATGATGGAATCTAAAGTATTCTTGTATCAGCGTATATTTTCAATGAAGGAAATCAATATATTAGTGTATTGGTTTACATTCTCGATGATGGAATCTTTTGTTTCATTGCATAAATTTACATTCCTGATGATGGAATCTAAAGTATTCTTGTATCAGTGTAATAATAATATTAATAATATAAACACTTCCTTGATCATTTACAATAAAGAATTCAGTATATTCATGTATTGGATTACATTCCTGATGATGGAATTTTGTGTATCATTGCACAAGTTTACATTCCTGATGATGGAATCTAAAGTATTCTTGTATCAGGTAACCCACTTAACGAAGAAATCATTTACATTCCCGATAACGAAATTCAATGTATACACTTTGTATAAATTTACATTTCTGATGGTGGAAACTGATATATTCTTTATCAGCATATTGTTTAATCGGTTTATATTTTTAACGAAGAAATCAATTCTAATTTACCTAGTATTTTATTTAATATATTTGTTTGTCAACATAAATTATTGTTAACAGAATAGAATGTTTTCTTTTATCAGTAGCTTTCATTACAATTCCTGATGATTGAATCTAATTTAAATCAGTTGAACTAACTAATAGAGATATCAATCTGTACTTATATGACTTATATTAATTTTCATTGTTGCATTATCTAATGTAGGAATTTACTTTTACTGTCATTTTGATAGATGACAACATGTAATGCTCATAACTGCTACCGCTCGCATATTTTAATGACAATGTAAGAGAAACTAAAAATATCAATTAATTAAGATACACTTTATAACTTTTTGATGATGTAATTTTAGCGATAAGTTATTCTGTGAAATATCTGTACCATTATTGAAAACAAAATTTAAATTTATGAAATGTTATGTATCTTTATAATAAATTTTTATTTGACGGCAGTTGACGTTCTCTGATTATCTATGATATCGTATTACCATAATAAAAAACTTTGCTGAAGGTGCCTTTTTCAATGAATGGAATCAAAGTAATTTTATAATTTTAAGGTTTTTTCATTAACACAATGGAAGTTCATAATTATAAAATAGAAGGTTTTATTTTTAATAATTAAAATAATACAGTTTTAATCCACAATGAGTAGGTATTAGTGGTACATTGTGGGTTAAAACTGTGTTATTTTAATTAAATAAAATAAAACCTTCTATTTTACAAAATAAATTACTTGCTACGAATAATCTTCAACAGATGGCAGCACTGTAGCACAAAATAATCATCATTTTGGATCCCCCCCACACAGATGGCTCTCAGCACTTGAAATTTGAATCTGTTTCGTATTCTGAATAAATTCCAACAAAAATTGACATGAAAACTCATTAAAAACGAGTGGGTTGTGGCCAACGCTAAACTCCTCACTAACAAGTCATTCTATAAAGTATTCAAATTTTGTATGGAAAATTTCCAACATTTTCATGAAATGAGTTTGTTAAATTATTTTTTATTTAAATATTTTATTATGAAAACTTGATAACTCTTCAATGCCATTTTATGAAAGTGATGTGCCTTTTTACCAATTTGAAAATAAAAATTTCAAATTTTAAGTTTCCTGAGCTTGGGGTCACTTTGAAATATTTGACAGTTAAAAAAATTGAGAAGCACTATTCATATATCGTTCAAAATCTAATGGGATCTAATCGAGTATTAGATATACATATTTGCAAAATTTGAATAGAATCGAATGAGTACTTTAGTCTACAATCGATAAAGTAAAATGAACACGCCGTACATAGCACATAGCACACACACACAGATACATTGTGATGAAACTTTCAGAACACAATCTCAGCATGATACTAGTTGACAATCTGCAAAAAAAAATACCCTTAAAAATTGCGAAATCATAACTCCCCACTATATCCCCTTGGGTTAGTGAGGAGTAAAAATAATCTGTGTTTATAGTCATAGATTTTTATTATAATATATTAGATGTCGGGGGATTTTTGTTTTGGTTCCAGACCACATCAATTTTCTATAGAGAATAAAGACTAATGTAAATTGTTTTCGGATTTATTTGTCAAAAAAAAAAAACACTTTGTTTATTAAGGTTTAGAGAACAGTTATCTAGGATGTGCTGAAATGTAAGGAAAACTGAAATATGTTGCCAACCAAAACGTCAAACGCGCGATATTCCATGACTCACTTTTTGCACAGAGTAGGTACTACATCTTGTATATTATAATAAAAATCTATGTTTATAGTTTACAGTTTAGTATTGCCCTCTATGTAATATATTAATAAATTATCATTTCGTTGAGAATGGATCCGTGCGAGTTGCCATGTATCAAAACGACATAGGCCCGGTATTACAGTCGGCCCTCAACTCATTGAGTTTGTTAAACTCAAGATTAATGTTAAGGGGAGATTGAATCCATTTCCGTATTACAGTGCAATATAACATGTCAGTTACTAAATCTTCAATTATAGACATATTTTACTTTTTCTGTGGTTATTATCTGTCAAATTTTAAATAACCTCAAATAATACCAACTACAAAACGGGACGCTACGACTTGAAATACTATTGTTTTATTATCCAACATGGTAAATTTATTTTTTTTTCACCAAAATAATGCTTTTAAATGCCCATGTTCCTTTTAATATGGTTGTCAGTTTGTTTTGTTGTGTGGCGCCACCGTCGATACAACTAACGCCTCTAGTGATAGAACACTGAAACTACACTCGTTGCCTAACGCCTCTAGTGATAGAAACTGAAACTACATGCGTTGCCTAGCAAATGACAGTTGACTCAAGTACTTAATCTGCCAGAAACGTTGAGTTAAATATTTGTCGTTTTAGTGACGTATTTCAGAGAAGATTAGGCCTAAACGGACACTGTAATACGCTATATTTTTGTAAAACTTGAGTTTAGCTCTTAAACTGAGACTGTAATACCGGCCCATAGTTTTCATGGAACAATACTGCCATCATTATAATTTATATAATACTTTACGCACTTCTTTTAATCGGATATCGACGGTTAAAAAACTATTTGGCTTAAGCAACATAAAAAAATATTTGTCAGAATAGAATAGTGTGGTATCCGGATCTCTGCCTATCCCAAATAAGGAATATTATGTATGTTTGTATTAATTTTTTTTTAATTTGCATTAACTTTAATTGTAAATAACATTCTGATTGATTTTAATCTCCTCACTATATCCCCTTGGGGTAGTGAGGAGTTATGATTTAGCAATTTTTAAGGGTATTTTTTTATTGCAGATTATCAACTAGTATTATGCTGAGATTGTATTCTGAAAGTTTCATCACAATGTATCTGTATGTGTGTGCTATGTATGGCATGTTTATTTTACTTTATCGATTATAGACTAAAGTACTCATTCGATTCTTTTAAAATTTTGCATATATCTGATACTCACTTAGACCTGATTAGATTTTGAAGGATATCTGAATAGTGCTTCTCATTTTTTTTACCTGTCAAATATTACAAAGTGACCCCAAGTTCAGGAAACTTAATATTTGATATTTTTATTTTCAAATTGGTAAAAAGGCACATCACTTTCATAAAATGGCATTGAAGAATTATCAAGTTCTGGTAATAAAATATTTAAATAAAAAATAATTTATGAAAATGCTGAATATTTTCCATACAAAATTAGAATACTTTATAGAATCACTTTATAGTGAGAAGTTTAGCGTTGGCTATAACTCACTCGTTTTTTTTTAAAAAATGAATATGTCCCTATAACAAGAACACATACATCCTCATACATTCATTAAATTAAGCATATGCTATAGGTGGACGAAATCGGTCGTGGGCAGGTTTGGAACTCGCGACCACTGGATTACTAACCCAGCGCCGTAAATGCTCTATTTTTTCAAATATAAATAACAAGATATATTTCCCTTTGAAATCAGCAGCAATATCCCGTTTTATGATCCTCTAATTCAATGGCTCTACATCCCATAACGAGCATTGGCCTCCAGCAATATCTTCCTTCAATAGCTTTGTGGAACAGAGTATTAAGAGGACATATAACGCTAAACTTACTGACTTAAAACATGATATATTAAAACCGCCCAATGCGCTATGAAATTACTCATTACTAAGGGTAAATATCGCGTGCGTTAAAAAAGGTTTATACGTGATTTAAATTATCGGAATCCCCAAATTTGTTGATTTTTTGCATTTTAAGAACAAACCTTAGTTGAAATGAAAAAACTTTATCGGTCATTCACTTTGATTTTATGTACTCTTTAAGCATATAAAAGATTTATTTCTTTACAACACATGGTTATGGAGTAATTTAACAAAATGCTATAAAAAAGGGTATTTTTAACTATTTATTTATGGGAATTTAGGCTGAATTTTAAAATTGTGTGACGAACATTCACTAGAGAAATGTTGAAAAGACTTATACTATTTTTTCTAGAAACACACTGTTTAACATATTTGAGGGATTTGATTTGAAATTAGGGTTTTTAGGTTTATATGGACCCTTAAGACAGAGTATAATAAACTGCCACCTCACATATGGTATTTGAAAGAAGGTATTTTTGAGAGACGAAGAAGTATCTCGTCGATAAATCATTTTATACAACTGACGTAATGCTAAATGAAAGATATTTCAATTAGCATGGAGTATTTTGTCTTTGTTTATTAATAATAAATTGTTTTGTTTAAAATCAATGACGACTCCGAGTGCTCTGCTTGGGAGCCTATAGAGGATAAACCAATATAAACACAAATCTCTCCTGTCACTTGCTGCGACCTACCAGTTTGACACACTCAGAAGCTGGGGGGTGTCCCTCACAATATCGTCTTCTTATCGCAGCCTCAGTCTCCTGACCTTTATTTTACAACCTGGGTGTCCCTCTAAGACTCTTTTTTTTGGTACCGGCGATGATAGCATCCTTTGAAAATGCCCGGCTCATATCAACCTCAGCCTGCTTAGTCTAATATGTTGGGAGATTTTGGTAGCTCTATATATATTGTAAAACTCATCATTGTATCTAATCCTCCATGTTTGTCCATCATTCGCGGGTCCCAGGATTTTACGCAGTACTCTTCTTTCAATGATATCCAGCATCTCCGCAGACTATGCTGTCAATGTCCAAGCCTCACATATTTTATGTATGTACATAGCTTCTCGGGCAACTAACAGGTGTTATGTCAAAAAATTATTAATAACAAGTTGTCACATTCTGGAGACTTACAGATCCAGACTGAAAACACAATTAAAAACTGTGTCTCCACCAGGAATCGAACCCTGGACCTTTGGATCAGCAGTCAGATATCCATCCAACTGAGCCACGAAGGCCGACACGATACAACAGTCCTGATGATTATTTCATACAGGGTCACTTTGTCTTTCTATGGGCACATCTAAACTAGGGGGGCAAGTCTGGTCAACCGGCGGAATCAAAACCATTCATGGATATAATTATCATTATATCCATGATAATTATAATTATATTCATGATAATTATAATTATATCCATGATAATTATAATTATATCCATGATATGGGTAAACATGAATGGTTTTGATTCTGCCAGTTGACTAGACTTGCCCCCTTGAACACTGGTAATAGAGAGAAAAATCGAAGAATCTGTAATATAACGATGCATGATAGGGTATGAAATGAGGACATAAGGAAAGAATTTAAGATGAAGTAAGATGTCATTAATAGAATGAAAGTGAACACATTGAGATGGTTTGGCCACATGGGGAGAATGAATGAGGAACGCCTGATGAAAAAATATACATTGCGGACAGGAATGGAATGAGAGGTCGGGGCCCTCCAAGGAAGGGATGGCACGACCATGTGAAAGATATTCTAAAAGGATTTGTTAGAAGCGTGAACAACAGACGAACATGTATGAGACGAAGCATGAATGTGTACCGAAATAGAAAAATGTGGCGTTCGGTACTCTTGCATACCATCACCCCATGTCCCCGTGAGGGACATGGCGTGATGGTATGTAAGAATGATTTGTTAACTGTCCCTATTCGGCTTATTATTTCCAGGGTATCTTCTTTATGAGAATATGAATATACATGTATGAAAATAACGCACGAAAGCTCCAGGAAACTCGTTTATTTTATTCCTTTAAGTTAACAGATTATAACCCGACATTTTTATATTTCCGCACAGACTAGAGATATTTCTTTTCTTTACACCTGCGCATTCCGAGACTATACTCGCTCATGCGCAGTACTAAGCGCGCCAAATACAAAATGAATTTCACAATATGAATATCATAATGATATATCAAGAGAATGCAAGAAAAAGAAGGATACCTATTATATGTGAAATGAAAGTGAATGCCTTGAGGTGGTTTGGACATATTGAAAGAATAAACAATGAACGACTGACCAAAAAATATACATGTGTGTAAGAGATGGAGTGAATAGCAGGGGTCGCCCCAGAAAGGGATGGCATGACCATGTGAATGATATTTTGAAAGAAGGAAACATAAAAATTTTGAAAAATCGACTAGCATGTTTGAGATGATGCATGGATGTAAAGGAAGCCAGAAATGTGTGCAAAAATAGAGAAGTATGGTGCTCGGTTCTCTCTGCTTACCCGGTAAAGGACATGGCATGATGGTATGTTTGTATCTTCATTATCTTTATTGATGTTAGAACCCAAGATTGCAAATTCCTCTAGAGTTATTTGTCCTTAAATTTTATATTACCTACTTTGTGAAGCATTTCTTCTTTGCTTCATTATTTTGTTTCATTATTTCATTGATCTGCAAACCTTTTTCTGCTGCTGCTGTTTCAAGTGGTTCAAAGACTTCCTGTGGGCCTGTGAGGGATCTTCCGACAATATTGAGATCATCTGCATAACCGACTATTGGACTACTCCTCTAATTATATAACCTTAATATGCCAGTTTATACTTGTTAATCGTTGACAGCAGTTGTTGCCTCTTGATATTGCAAAAAGAAAAAGAATCTTTTGTCAACAGAACTAAACATAAAAATATTAGATTTCAACATCAATTACTATCAAACATTATTTATAACTTATAAATAATCCCAAAATTACATCGCTATATTGAAATTCAAACATTTGAATATAAAATTGTTGTCATTTTACATAATAAGTAAGTACTTGCAATTTAATTGAAATATTATACAAATTATAATATCGGAATAAGAAAAAATATAGGTACTGTCTAAAAAACTGTTCTATAATTAACTTACTAAAAATGTTTAGTAAAAATAATTGTGGTATTTCTTCAAATCAACTCAATACTTACTTTTCATGGGGCCCCGTTACAGACATCCTCGTCACCCATATGACCGGCATCCAAATTTACAGCCTTGATTCCAATTTTTTCAACCAGTCCACCGCTTCATATAATTAGAATCAAAGATCTTGTGTAAATTTACAAAAGTATAAAAATATTCTTTTGGCTGCTAATCCAAAGGTCCCAGATTCGAATCCAGGTGGAGATACAGTTTCAAGTCTCCAGAATGTGGCAACTTGTTATTGGGTGCTTGTTAAATCAATATTTGACATAATACCTATTAGATGTCTGAGAAGCAATATAAAAAAAAGTAATCATTTTTAAGTTTTTGAGTCAACGAAGTGGAAATTTTAAAATCAATGAACAAATATACAATACAAAAGAGAAAGGCAATCGTGGTTTCACTGGATTCATGAATCCAGGCCCACGAGCACAGGCGACCAGAGTACCAGCCAGAACAGGCGAGCCACATGGGCTTGCGACCATGTATGCGGGATTAAGGGGCCTCTTTATGACTCAAGTCACGCTCTCCACTCACCCACCAATCTCCGACTGATACTCCACTCCCCTGCGCAAACAAATCCAATAGGATGCGGATAATGCTGCTTTTACCACCCTATCCAAAAGTTCTTCTATTTTACCTCTTGGGAGACCCAGGTCATTAAAGTAGGAATATAAAGATTTTGCAGGCAGGCCTCTCACCCCCACCTCTACAGCATATATACTTGTAGTATTTTTCCACAGAATTCGATTACAATGACTGAACATTTTCGCTGAGGTGACTCGTCATTATCAAGGTCTAAAATGAAACTAACCAATTTAAAGAAAAATCATCCAACACTTCAACATTTAAGTAGGTGCAACTTATAAGTATCCTGTGAAATATTTTAATAATATGTACACCACTTTCCCTAGAACAGGTATACCTAGTTGGGCAGCAGTTATCTATTTTTAATAAAGCATATATATATGGTATGAGAAAAAAAAAAACAAGTGGGTTGTGGCCGACGCTTAACTCCTCACTAACAAGTCACACCATAAAGTATTCAAATTTTGTATGATAATTCAATGCCATTGTATGAAACTGATGTGTCTTTTTACCAATATGAAATTTTTTACCAAGCATCAAATTTTAAGTTTCCTGAGTTTGGGGTCACTTTAAAATATTTGATGTTTAAAAAAATGAGAAGCACTATTCAGATATCCTTCAAAATCTTATGGGGTCTACATAAGTGGGTATTAGATATACAAATTTGCTAAATTTGAAAAGAATCGAATGAGTACTTTATTAGTCTATAATCAATAAAGTAAAATAAACACGTCATAGCACATACAGATACATTGTGATGAAACTTTCATAATACAATCTCAGCATGATACTAGTTGATAATTTGCAATAAAAAAAATTAAATAATTTTAAACCTTGATAATGCCGAGTCATGTTTGCGAAAACGTTCGTCAAAAATGTTATTGTAATCGTCAAAAACGTTATTGCAATCGTCAAAAACGTTATTGTTATCGTCAAAAACGTTATTGTAATCGTCAAAAACGTTATTGTAATCGTTAAAAACGTTATTGTAATCGTCAAAAACGTTATTGTAATTGTCAAAAACGTTATTGTAATTGTCAAAAACGTTATTATAACTGTCAAAAACGTTATTGTAATCGTTAAAAACGTTATTGTAATTGTCAAAAACGTTATTGTAATTGTCAAAAACGTTATTTTAAGGTTCAATCGTGGATATAAAATCAAAGCGTCTGGTGTTGTCATAGGTAAATATTATTTATTCCCCGGTGATGTAGTGTTTGTATAGAGGAGGTATATGAAATATTTTGTGTTACAAATTATTAGAATAAAATATGTTCTTACTCTTAAAATGTATTTAAAAATAAATTTATTTTCTTAAACATTTAGCTTCAGATTATTATTTTTCAATTATAATACATTTTTAACTTACAAACAAATGTTTTATTCATTTATTCACTCTAATTCAAACAGTACCTTAACCTCTAAGTGAGTATGGCCGTACCCGTACGGCTGGAAATGCCATTGCAAATTGGAGTATGGCCGTACCGGTACGGCTAGAGAAATGAAGTGAAATTTTTTTTTGCTAGAGTACGAATATTTTTGACACCGCAACCAATAGTTGAAGATATCTGAAATAATCAGACGATATTTCAATTTAAACTTTGAAAAATGGAAAGTTGTAACTTTTTTATTTTTTCACCCGATTATTGTGTACACAGCACACACACACACACACACACACACACACACAGATACATTGTGATGAAACTTACATAATACAATCTCGGCATGATACTAGTTGATAATCTGCAGTAAAAAAGTAGCCTTAAAAATTGCCAGATAATAACTCCCCGCTATATCCCATTGGGTTAGTGAGGAGTAAAAATGGTGAGTTAAAACAGTAACAGAAATCATATGACTAAATTAAAATTAAAAACGAAAGAAGATCTACTACACATCAATGGAAGGAAACAAAATGAATAAGGAGAAAATAGGAATCAGGTATATTCAGATATATTTTAACACTGTCCTGGCCGATTCATTACAAATTAAGTACCTACCCAAAATTTAAATACTTTTTGGTGATACTTGGTAGTGAGGAATATAGTGTTGGCCACAACCCACTCACTTTAAAATATTATGTCACTCGACATGATTTTGAAAGCATAAACTTTACTTAAAAACGCAACATAACAATGAAGGATGCTGAAAAACATTGATGTATGCGTGAGTTATAAAAAACATATAATGGAAGTTTAAAAATATTACTAAGTTATAAAAAGTGTGGTGTTTGATTGTTTCATTCTCAAACCCACAAAGGGACATGGCATGATGGTATATATTTATATACGTAACTGAAAAAAAATACTCAATCATTGATTAATGTTGATTTTTTATCATCAATATGTGATTGATGACAAAAAAATGGGACATTATTTATTACGTTAAAGAAAAAAAAACATATTGACTTTTGCCCATCATGTAACTTATTTGCCAATTTTCATACTAAATATACAATTATCCAATTTCGCAAGAGCGTACTGATGTTTTTACGTGTTGTAATTGTTGTCCACAATCATAATATTAAAATTATTTTGATGTTTTTTTTCGTTTAGCCTTCAAAATCATCGTGCAGAATCTGAATGATTTACAACATTGTCAATTTATATAATCAAGACAACTTTTCTCGCAATACCAGTCCGGTTGTGCCGTGTTATTTATGTCAAGTGCTCATTTTTTTACATTTGACATAACTTGACTATTGTTATTATCACAATCATTGTGATATTTCATTTTGACAGCTGCGATAACCAGTGATATTTAGTTTTTGGTTTTTACAAACGAAATAACTATTGTGACGTTTCGGATAACGGGCAAATATGTTGTATTCACATTTCGAAAATAAACAATTATTGGATTGTTGAATAAAATTATGCCATGTTGTTATTGAAGTTGAAAGAGAGAACTGATAGCCTCTTTTTTCTTTTCTATAGACATTTGTTGTTTGTTTTTTGTCCGTTCACAATCTTATTTCTTTGTCTCCTTATGTACCCATCTATCAGAATTTTATTAATGTTATAACGAAATTTGTATGATACATAAAATCTGCATAATTGTGTTTTTATTCTGATATAAAACTAAATGTGCAGTTTTGTTTATGCGTCGTTTGCATTTAATTCAGACATAACAGAGAATGAATAAACATTATTTATATAATAGTCAACATGTGATTGCGTAAATACATTTTTTATTGTATTTATTATACATTGCTACTGGGGCAACTAACACGCATCCAATAACAAATTGACACACTCTAGAGCCTGATTATATTGATCGTCTCACAAATTCGTACTGAAAACAGAATTAAAAACTGTGTCTCCACTGGGAATCTGACCCAGAACCTCAGGAATTAGATATCTAAGGAACTGAGCCATGAAGGTAGACATTCGTTGCATAAAATTCAGGCTTGATGGACCATGGATGAAGTTTTTATGTTGGTCATAAATAATGTGTGATCAAAAACAATAATTTTTACATTTAATAGTAACAAAAAACATATTATATTCCAATTGCTTGCAACAATTTTTACTTTTAAAAGTAACAAAAACACGTGTTATTGTAATTGCCTGCAACAATTTTTACTTTTAAAAGTAACAAAAAAGCACATCTTATTCCAATTGCATGCAACAATTTTTACTTTTAATAATAACAAAAATACATCTTATTCCAATTGCTTGCAACAATTTTTACTTTTAATAGTCAAAAACATGTCTTATTCCAATTGTTTGCAACAATTTTTACTTTTAATAGTAACAAAAACACGTCTTATTCCAATTGCTTGCAACAATTTTTACTTTTAAAAGTAACAAAAACATGTCTTATTCCAATTGCTTGCAATAACTTTATATATTCACAAATTAATAATAAATACTGAAATAATCTGAGATGATATGTACCTTGTTTAATACAATTCATTTATAACTTTTTAATAAACTGAATACATTCCATTTGACTTTTCGTTTGTACGCTTGGTTCCAGTTTTTAACAATGATTGCATAATCTTAACTGCACCATTTAGATCGTAAAACTCAAAATAATCAAGTTATAAATTGGCATAATAAATAATAATAATTTTATATTATACGTAATAATTTAATTTTATGAAATATGTTTTGATTATTTGATTCAGTATTTTACATCAAAAATGATTTACGTCACGGCCTATTTTGTCATGTTGTATATCCTCGGTCAAATGTGTTCAAAAGAAAACAACTTTATCAAATTTTATTCGAAATTCGTTATAACGTACTTTTTTGCGTTCAGTATATTTATTATGAGCATTCCAATCTTCATTTTTTCCCCAAAAAATGTCAAAAATACACTGTGAGTATATATTTTTTGTCATTTATTTGTTTAAGAGGCTATAGTAGGCTATACATTATATTTTGAAAATAATTTCCCTAATACCCTCAAAAGATACGTCTTTGAAATAAGAAACAGTTTTTATATACATCTTTAATCTATTGCATGATTTTTTTGAATTTGTTTAATACTTTTCTTGTAAAATTAGTTTTAGTAAAACCCTTTTTTATTTTTTTATTGTAAGTAACTTAAAAAACTACAAGGCCTATGAAGTATATTTTTAATTTATTCGATAGAGAATATGAAAATCTACCGGCTGAGTTTTTTATTATTATAATATTACAAACTCTTCTTACTATATAAAAAAAAACCTGTAAATTTCACCATTTTTGCACGATAAAATGTTGTATATCACATATCACGTGATATACAATATTTTCTCGTGTTTCATACATTAGAAGCTAATTTAGTGTGCATTTTTGCGTACATCCGTATATCCAGGGTATACTAGGGCCTTAACAATTTTTCTTTTTTTTTTCCAACTGTCGATTTGTTCAAAATTAATTTCTGATAGAGTTAATAGTAATAATAATAGAGTTTCAAGCCATGATCCGTGACATTTTATACATGACAAATTCTTTTTTACTCCTCACAACCCCAAGGGGATATAGTGGGGAGTTATGATTTCGCAATTTTTAAGGGTATTTTTTTATTGCAGACTATCAACTAGTATCATGCTGAGATTGTATTCTGAAAGTTTCATCACAATGTATATGTGTGTGTGTGTGTGCTATGTACGGCGTGTTTATTTTACTTTATCGATTATAGACTAAAGTACTCATTCCATTCTTTTCAAATTTTGCATATATCTGATACTCACTTAGACCCCATTAGATTTTGAACGATATCTGAATAGTGCTTTCCAATTTTTTTAACTATCAAATATTTCAAAGTGACCGCAAGCTCAGTAAACTTAAACTTAAAATTTGAAATTTTTATTTTTAAATTGGTAAAAAGGCACATCACTTTCATAAAATGGCATTGAAGAATTATCAAGTTTTCATAATAAAAATATTTAAATAAAAAATAATATAACAAACTCATTTCATGAAAATGCTGAATAATTTCCATACAAAATTTGAATACTTTATAGAATGACTTGTTAGTGAGGAGTTTAGCGTTGGCCACAACTCACACGTTTTATTTAAAGAATGAATATGTCCTTGTTTTGCAACAAGTACATAATACATCTGCACACGTTCCCTAAATTAAGCATATGCTTGTGCTATAGGTGAACGAAATCGGTCGTGGTAGGATTCTAAATCATGAACACTGGATTTACTAACCCAGCGTACTAACTGCTCTGCCACCACTCATCTGACCTTATCATACCTAAATCTTGAAAATGTGTTTATCAGTATTTGATCATAATCTAATCTTAGTTTTAGTCTATATTTATTTAATCGTATATATTTTTTAAGATCAATGTCAAGTATGAAATTGTCATTAATTTTTGTATAATATTAATATTGCATTATTTTTAACCTCAAATATTAAGATTGCTAAATTCTGAAGCTGATCTTAATCTTATTTTAATCAACTCAATGGGGAACCCTGCTGGTCTATAGTTTTCATGGTTTTTCAACTTCCCGAGTCAAAAAACACCAACTTGGAGGCTTCGCAGCATATTTGTTATGTGTATGGATGAACTCAGACTTTGGAGAACATTTAGTTTTCAATTATTTCAATCAGGGGTTATCGATTTTTTATTTGGTTTTTTTAATAATAATGACGCAACTTTGTGGCCTCATTATTATTTTTATCTTATGATATAAATAATAATTTAGTATAGACCACTTATGAGCACAAATCAAATAAATTAGTATATTTTGAATTAAAAACTAATCAATCAAAATAATAATAAATTATTTAGATCTAGCGTTTTTCAAACACCAGGGGGGCAATTCTGGTTCAACAGGCGAAATCAAAACCCATATAATTATCGTATGGAGTTCTATGACATCTAAAGATATTGTAGAACTCTATATATTAATTATATCCATGATATGGGTAATCAGTAGGGTATTTGTGCTCATTAGTGGTGTATACCAGATATATTATTATTTATAGTATAAAATAAAAATATTCATTTTTACTTTATTTTTCCATATATCTCAGAAACCATAAAAAAAAATTTTTAAACCATAAACCATAATTTGTATAAAATATATACATACAAATACAATTGTCTCAAATTTAATTTTATGAAAAAGTTCCAGGGTCACTCTAAATTTTATTCTTGATTTTAAAGCCATACTGATTTGATTTTACAGCCATAGATTTAAAAACATAGATATAAGAAAAGGTATTTGATTCAATTCAATCTATATTTGAACAATATCATCAACACGTGGAATAAATTTGAATATAGTTGATTATATTTTTTGCATTTATTACTTTCAATAAAAATGACTTAAATCTACATACTAATTGCAAATTTAAATTATGAATTCCTTATAATAATTGCAAAATCATAACTCCTCACTAACCCAAGGGGATATAGTGGGGAGTTATGATTTTGCAATTTTTAAGCCTTTTTTTATTGCAGATTATCAACTAGTATCATGCTCAGATTGTATTTTGAAAGTTTCATCACAATGTATCTCTGTGTGTGTGTGCTATGTGCAGTGTGCTATGTACGGCGTGTTCATTTTACTTTATCAATTATAGACTAAAGTACTCATTCGATTCTACTCAAATTTTGCAAATTTGTGCCATCGGGTGTACCTCAAGGTTCCCATTTGGGGCCTCTCTTATTTAATATTTACATACATGACATTGGATTATGCTTTAGGAACAGTAATTACATATTATACGCTGACGATATGAAAATCTACAAAACTGTTATAGACATTACTGACTGTGAGGACTTACAACTTGACCTTGATAGACTAACTTCTTATTGTGTCTCGAATAAGCTGTTACTAAATGTAAAAAAATGTCACTCCATTACATTCTCTAGGAAAAAGAGTACAATACAATACACATACACAATCAATAGGGAGGCGATTGATAAGAAATCAGACTGTAGAGACTTAGGTATACAACTGGACAGTAAACTTTTATTTGACAAACACATTGACACAATTACACTGAAAGCTTATAAAATGTTGGGATTCCTGATGAGATTATGCAAACCATTCACACAAGTGAAAACATTTATCTTACTATATAACACAATTGTTAGAAGTCAATTGGAACATGCATCAGTCATCTGGAATCCACAATATAATATTTATATTAACAATATAGAACGAATACAACAAATATTTTTGAAACATATGAAGTACAAATTTGGTAATAACTACAAACATGAATTGCAGACTTTACAGACAAGACGAAGGACCTCAGACTTAATGTACCTTTATGACATAATAAACTTCAATATTGACTGTACAGACCTTCTGAAAATTATTAACTTCAACATACCAAACAGACGAACAAGACACACCTCAATGTTCTTTTTAGACAAAAAAAACACTAATGCCGCTCAAAATTCGCCATTGTACCGATGCCTTACCACGTATAATAATTTGGAAAAATCAGGTCCGTGGACATATTCTGTATGTCCAGGAATCTTTTCAGGAGACACGTTAGACAGGAATAATATTTTTTTATTTTTTATTACCAGTAGTTAGTACAATGCACCATGAAATCAAAGGTGGGCTGATTAAGTTACAATTGCTTATGTTGCTATTCTTATTTATTATATTTGTTTAAAAAAATATTATTGTACGTTGCCCATTTTTTCAAATAAAAAAAAAAAAAAAAAAATCTAATACTTACTTAGACCCCATTAGATTTTGAACGATATCTGAATAGTACTACTCAATTTTTGTAACTGTCAAATATTACAAAGTGACCCCAAACTCAGGAAATTTAAAATTTGATATTTTTATTTTCAAATTGATAAAAAGACACATCACTTTTATAAAATGGCATTGAAGAGATATCAAGTTTTCATAAAAAGATATTTAAATAAAAAACAATTCATCAAAATCATTTCATGAAAATGCTGAATATTTTCCATACAAAATTTGAATACATTATAGAATGACTTGTTAGTGAGGAGTTAACCACAACCATTGGCCACAACCAACTCATTTTTTTATATGAAAATCGAATGGAATTTAAATAATTTAGTGTAGGTAGACTTCATAAATTGATAATTTCAACATGAAATAGTTTATCTTAATGTTTGAGATTTTTTTCCTTTCAATGGTTGTCAACACTTTTTATATATGAGAGCATTTTTGAGGATTTGACAGATGAAATTGTAAAGAAGTAGGTTATTTAACATCTTCTATAGAAGAATAATCATTTTATTAAACCAGTGTTTCTTAACCATATTGAAAGAATTGGCCACTTTACAAAATTAAAATATAAGTTATAGATACTTAACCTTATTTTCTCATCGGATGCCCTAAAACAGGTTCACCTAGTTGGACGTCCAATGATACAATTTAAAAATAATACAGCATAATATAATGGAAAAAAAAATAACCAACTTTTAAATGTGACTTATTATTAAATTTATATTTTTTTTATTATTAACTTTTATTTATTATTAAAAAAGCCAATTGGCTCATGGAAATTATTCTTAGTTTAACATTGTAAAATAATAGTCATTAATAATAAACAGCAACACTTCACTTCAATTTTTAATAAAGCCATGTTTTCAATTGGCTCCATGACAATAATTCTGAGTTTAACATTGTAAAATAATAGTCATTAGCATGCATTTGACACCAGCATGACGGCTGATATTATTCCTCAATCTCCTTCCAAGCCACCCTATCTTGTGCTCTAAGCATCCAATTGACACCAGCATGACGGCTTTTGTTATTCCTCCATCTTCTCACAAGCCACCCTATCTTGTGCTCTAAGCATACAATTTACTCCAGCAGGACGGCTGATGATATTCCTCCATCTTCTTCCAAGCCACTCTATCTTGTGCTCTGAATATCTAATTGACACCAGCATGACGACTGTTGTTATCCCTCCATCTCCTTCCAAGCCATTCTATCTTGTGCTCTAAGCATACAATAGACACCAGTAGGACGGCTGATGTTATTCCTCCGTCTCCTTCCAAGCCACCCTATCTTGTGCTCTAAGCATCCAATTGACACCAGCATGACGGCTTTTGTTATTCCTCCATCTCCTTCTAAGCCAACCTATCTTGTGCTCTAAGGATCCAATTGACACCAGCATGACGACTTTTGTTATTCCTCCATCTACTTCCAAGCCACTCTATCTTGTGCTCTGAGCATCCAATTGACACCAGCATGTGAGCTGATGTTATTCCTCCATCTCCTTGCAAGCCACTTTATCATGTGCTCTAAGCATCCATTTGACACCAGCATGATGGCTCATGTTATTCCTCCATCTCCATCCAAGCCTCTCTATCTTGTGCTCTAAGCATCCAATTTACACCAGCATGACGACTGTTGTTATCCCTCCATCTCCTTTCAAGCCACTCTATCTTGTGCTATAAGCATCCAATCGACACCAGCATGACGGTTGATGTTATTCCTCCATCTCCTTCTAAGCCAACCTATCCTGTGCTTTAAGCATCCAATTGACACCAGCATGACGGTTGATGTTATTCCTCCATCTCCTTCCAAGCCACCCTATCTTGTGCTCTAAGCATCCAATTGACACCAGCATGTCGGCTGATGTTATTCCTCCATCTCCTTCCAAGCCACCCTACCTTGTTCTCTAAGCATCCAATTGACACCAGCATGACGGCTTTGGTTATTCCTCCATCTCCTTCCAAGCCACTTTATCTTGTGCCAAGTCAATCTATCTTCTGCTCTAAGCATACAATAGACACCAGCATGACGGCTGATGTTATTCCCCCATCTCCTTCCAAGTCACTCTATCTTGTGCTCTAAGCTTACAATAAGTCTAAAGCAGTAGGACGGCTGATGTTATTCCTCCGTCTCCTTCCAAGCCACCCTATCTTGTGCTCTAAGCATCCAATTGACACCAGCATGACGACTGTTGTTATCCCTCCATCTCCTTCCAAGCCACTCTATCTTGTGCTCTAAGCATACAATTGACTCCAGCAGGACGGCTGATGTTATTCCTCCATCTCCTTCTAAGCCACTCTATCTTGTGCTCTATGTTTCCAATCGATACCAGCATGGCGACTGATGTTATTCCTCCATCTCCTTCCAAGCCACTCTATCTTGTGCTATAAGCATCCAATCGATACCAGCATGACGGTTGATGTTATTCCTCCATCTCCTTCTAAGCCAACCTATCTTGTGCTCTAAGGATCCAATTGACACCAGCATGACGGCTGATGTTATTCCTCCATCTCCATCCAAGCCTCTCTATCTTGTGCTCTAAGCATCCAATTTACACCAGCATGACGACTGTTGTTATCCCTCCATCTCCTTTCAAGCAACTCTATCTTGTGCTCTAAGCATCCAATTGACACCAGCATGATAGCTTTTGTTATTTCTCCATCTCCTTCCAAGCCACCCTATCTTGTGCTCTTGGCATACAATTGACACCAACATGACGGCTTTTGTTATTCCTCCATCTCCTTCCAAGGCACTCTATCTTGTGCTATAAGCATCCAATCGACACCAGCACGACGGTTGATGTTATTCCTCCATCTCCTTCTAAGCCAACCTATCCTGTGCTTTAAGCATCCAATTGACACCAGCATGTCGCCTGATGTTATTCCTCCATCTCCTTCCAAGCCACCCTATCTTGTTCTCTAAGCATCCAATTGACAAAAGCATGACGGCTTTTGTTATTCCTCCATCTCCTTCCAAGCCACCCTATCTTGTGCTCTAAGCATCCAATTGACACAGCATGACGGCTTTTGTTATTACAATTGACTCCAGTAGGACGGCTGATGCTATTCCTCCATCTCCTTCTAAGCCACTCTATCTTGTGCTCTAAGTTTCCAATTGACACCAGCATGGTGACTGATGTTATTCCTCCATCTTCTTCCAAGCCACTCTATCTTGTGCTCTGAGTATCTAATTGACACCAGCATGACGACTGTTGTTATCCCTCCACCTCCTTCCAAGCCACTCTATCTTGTGCTCTAAGCATCCAATTGACACCAGCATGTCGGCTGATGTTATTCCTCCATCTCCTTCCAAGCCACCCTATCTTGTTTTCTAAGCATCCAATTGACACCAGCATGACGGCTTTTGTTATTCCTCCATCTCCTTCCAAGCCACTTTATCTTGTGCTCTAAGCATCTCCTTCCGAGCCACCCTATCTTGTGCTCTAAGCATACAATAGACACCAGCATGACGGCTGATGTCATTCCTGCATATCCTTCCAAGCCACTCTTTCTTGTGCTCTAAGAATCCAATTGACACCAGCATGATGGCTGATGTTATTCCTCCATCTCCTTCCAAGCCATTTCATCTTGTGTTCTAAGCATCTCCTTCCAAGCCACTTTATCTTGTGCTTTAAGCATCCAATTTACACCAGCATGAGGGCTGATGTTATTCCTCCATCTTCTTCCAAGCCACTTTATCATGTGCTCTAAGCATCCATTTGACACCAGCATGACGGCTGATGTTATTCCTCCATCTCCATCCAAGCCTCTCTATCTTGTGCTCTGAGTATCTAATTGACACCAGCATGACGACTGTTGTTATCCCTCCACCTCCTTCCAAGCCACTCTATCTTGTGCTCTAGGCATCCAATTGACACCAGCATGATAGCTTTTGTTATTACTCCATCTCCTTCCAAGCCACCCTATCCTGTGCTCTTGGCATACAATTGACACCAACATGACGGCTTTTGTTATTCTTCTATCTCCTTCCAAGCCACCCTATCTTGTGCTCTAAGCATCCAATTGACACCAGCATGACGGCTTTTGTTATTACAATTGACTCCAGCAGGACGGCTGATGTTATTCCTCCATCTTCTTCCAAGCCACTCTATCTTGTGCTCTGAGTATCTAATTGACACCAGCATGACGACTGTTGTTATCCCTCCATCTCCTTCCAAGCCACTTCATCTTGTGTTCTAAGCATCTCCTTCCAAGCCACTTTATCTTGTGCTTTAAGCATCCAATTTACACCAGCATGACGGCTGATGTTATTCCTCCATCTCCTTCCAAGCCACCCTATCTTGTTCTCTAAGCATCCAATTGACACCAGCATGATAGCTTTTGTTATTACTCCATCTCCTTCCAAGCCACCCTATCTTGTGCTCTTGGCATACAATTGACACCAGCATGACGGCTTTTGTTATTCCTCCATCTCCTCACAAGCCACCCTATCTTGTGCTCTAAGCATACAATTGAATCCAGCGGGACGGCTGATGTTATTTCTCCATCTTCTTCCAAGCCACTCTATCTTGTGCTCTGAGTATCTAATTGACACCAGCATGACGACTGTTGTTATCCCTCCCTCTCCGTCCAAGCCACTCTATCTTGTGCTCTAAGCATCCAATTGACACCAGCATGATCGCTTTTGTTATTACAATTTACTCCAGCAGGACGGCTGATGTTATTCCTCCATCTCCTTCTAAGCCACTCTATCTTGTGCTCTAAGTTTCCAATTGACACCAGCATCGCGACTGATGTTATTCCTCCATCTCCTTCCAAGCCACTCTATCTTGTGCTATAAGCATCCAATCGATACCAGCATGACGGTTGATGTTATTCCTCTATCTCCTTCCAAGCCACCCTATCTTGTGCTCTAAGCATCCAATTGACACCAGCATGACGGTTGATGTTATTCCTCCATCTCCTTCTAAGCCAACCTATCTTGTGCTCTAAGCATCCAATTGACACCAGCATGACGGTTGATGTTATCCCTCCATCTCCTTCCAAGCCACTCTATCTTGTGCTCTAAGCATCCAATTGACACCAGCATGTCGGCTGATGTTATTCCTCCATCTCCTTCCAAGCCACCCTATCTTGTTCTCTAAGCATCCAATTGACACCAGCATGACGGCTTTTGTAATTCCTCCATCTCTTTCCAAGCCACTCTATCTTGTGCTCTTGGCATACAATTGACACCAACATGACGGCTGATGTTATTCTTCCATCTCCTTCAACTGCCTTCAAGCCACTAACTCTTCACTATAACATGAAGATTAAAAACTAGTTTATACACGAGACTTATAATAATCAGATTCTGTGGATAAATTTAAAGTTTAATTAGGAAGCTGTTTTTAGCTCCCATAAACAGAACGGGTGGTGGTAGCAGGAAACATTTAAAATAAAATTGAATCTTAAATAAAAAGCTCCAGACTTTGATGTCGTCATCTCATAAGTTGTCTCCATCCCACCCTATCGATAGCAAAAAATAATTAGCTATGTATAAAAAATTTGTTACATTAAACTTATATTCTGTTATTTTTGTAGCTATGTCTGTGTGATACTGAAGCACATTACAAAGTTAATTGGAGTGGAATGGATATTGAGACGAGGTCATATTCTAGCAGAGGATAGAGGATGTGTTGTAGTGGCTAATCATCAGTGCTCACTGGATATACTTGGTAATGATAATTATTATTATATCATGTGATTCATTTTGTATCATAATATTTGTATCAAAATATTTGTATCATGAAAATTCCCACATAATTTTGTGCAGGATAAACATTTTAACATAACTTTATGTTATCGCTTTGTAATATATACATTCTCTCTTAGTTTTATTCATCAAAAATCCTTACTTACTAGTCTGGGAAGGGAGATTAGGATGCTGACGATACGATAGAAGAAGAAATATAAACATTATCATTAATTTTGTATATAACTTCGTAACAAACATTTCCACATACTTAAGTGCATCACTTTGTAACATAAATAGATTTGACTTTCTACATCACCTTGTAACATTCTCACGTAATTCCATCACTTTGTAAAATTATAATCATTCCCTCATAATTTTACTAATCACTTTGTATTGCATACATTATCAATTAATTTTGTACTTAACTTCGTAACAAACATTTCCACATAAATGCATCACTTTGTAACATAAATAGATTTCCACATGACTTTCTGCATCACCTTGTAACATTCTCACGTAATTTCATCACTTTGTAAAATTATAAACATTCCCTCATAATTTTACTAATCACTTTGTATTGCATACATTATCAATTAATTTTGTACTTAACTTCGTAACAAACATTTCCACATAAATGCATCACTTTGTAACATAAATAGATTTCCACATGACTTTCTGCATCACTTGTAACATTCTCACGTAATTTCATCACTTTGTAAAATTATAAACATTCCCTCATTATTTTACTAATCACTTTGTAATGCATACATTATCAATTAATTTTGTACTTAACTTCGTAACAAACATTTCCACATAAATGCATCACTTTGTAACATAAATAGATTTCCACATGACTTTCTGCATCACCTTGTAACATTCTCACGTAATTTCATCACTTTGTAAAATTATAAACATTCCCTCATAATTTTACTAATCACTTTGTATTGCATACATTATCAATTAATTTTGTACTTAACTTCGTAACAAACATTTCCACATAAATGCATCACTTTGTAACATAAATAGATTTCCACATGACTTTCTGCATCACCTTGTAACATTCTCACGTAATTTCATCACTTTGTAAAATTATAAACATTCCCTCATAATTTTACTAATCACTTTGTATTGCATACATTATCAATTAATTTTGTACTTAACTTCGTAACAAACATTTCCACATAAATGCATCACTTTGTAACATAAATAGATTTCCACATGACTTTCTGCATCACTTGTAACATTCTCACGTAATTTCATCACTTTGTAAAATTATAAACATTCCCTCATTATTTTACTAATCACTTTGTAATGCATACATTATCAATTAATTTTGTACTTAACTTCGTAACAAACATTTCCACATAAATGCATCACTTTGTAACATAAATAGATTTCCACATGACTTTCTGCATCACCTTGTAACATTCTCACGTAATTTCATCACTTTGTAAAATTATAAACATTCCCTCATAATTTTACTAATCACTTTGTATTGCATACATTATCAATTAATTTTGTACTTAACTTCGTAACAAACATTTCCACATAAATGCATCACTTTGTAACATAAATAGATTTCCACATGACTTTCTGCATCACTTGTAACATTCTCACGTAATTTCATCACTTTGTAAAATTATAAACATTCCCTCATAATTTTACTAATCACTTTGTATTGCATACATTATCAATTAATTTTGTACTTAACTTCGTAACAAACATTTCCACATAAATGCATCACTTTGTAACATAAATAGATTTCCACATGACTTTCTGCATCACTTGTAACATTCTCACGTAATTTCATCACTTTGTAAAATTATAAACATTCCCTCATAATTTTACTAATCACTTTGTAATGCATACATTATCAATTAATTTTGTACTTTACTTCGTAACAAACATTTCCACATAAATGCATCACTTTGTAACATAAATAGATTTCCACATGACTTTCTGCATCACCTTGTAACATTCTCACGTAATTTCATCACTTTGTAAAATTATAAACATTCTCTCATAATTTTATTAATCACTTTGTAATTATCAATTAATATTGTACTTAACTTCGTAACAAACATTTCAACATAAATGCACCACTTTGTAACATAAATAGATTTCCACATTACTTTCTGCATCACCTTGTAATATTCTCACGTAATTTTATTCATCACCTTGCATTATAAACATTATCATTTAATTTAGCTTTAAAATTTCCACATAAGTGCATCACTTTGTAACATGAATATATTTCCACGTTACTTTGTGCATCACCTTGTAACATTCTCACGTAAGTTTATTCATCACTTTGTAATATAAACATTATCATATAATTTTGTACATAACTTCGTAACACACATTTCCACATAAGTGCATCACTTTGTAACATAAACATTTTCACATAACTTTGTGCATCACCTTGCAACATTTTTAGATATACAGCTTATAAAAATAGGTTTGCATAATAATGTAGTATAATGAATGGCATATTTGGTGCTGATTTTTGTGTTGATTACACTTAATATTCATGTACCTACATATAACAAAGTTATTAATATATTTTTTTTCTAGGAATGTTCAATATCTGGCACGTTATGGTCAAGTGTGCCGCTGTTGCGAAGAAGGAACTGTTTTATGTGTGGCCATTTGGTCTGGCTGCATATCTTGGTGGTGTCATCTTCCTCGATCGTACCAACTCAGAGAAATGTGTTAAACAATTAGAAACTACTAAGGAAATTATGGTCAAGAAAAAGGTATTATTATAAGATCCGAGTGAGGCTCTGTTATTGGTGTGCGATTGATCAATGTGTACTTACATATTGTGAAATCTTGGAGATTATTCCTATCCACATATTCCATCTCCCTTCCTGTTCAATTAAAGTTTGTACGTTTAAACGCATTAGACCCGAGATATATGGATTGATTGTAGCAGTAGGGGCTAACTGATTTATGATTTAATTTTGTGTTGTATTTTAGACAAAGATTTGATTTTGTGTTGTATTTTAGACAAAGATTTGATTTTGTGTTGTATTTTAGACGAAGATTTGATATTGTGTTGTATTTTAGACAAAAATTTGATTTTGTGTTGTATTTTAGACGAAGATTTGATATTGTGTTGTATTTTAGACAAAGATTTGATTTTATGTTGTATTTTTTTTTTTTTAAATGAAAATGTCCTTGTTAAACAAGTACATATACATCTTCCTATGTTCCCTAAAATAAGCAAATAAATGCTTGTGCTATAGGTGAACGAAATCGGTCGAGGCAGGATTCGAACTCGCGACCACTGGATTACTAACCCAGCGCGCTAACCGCTCTGCCATTGACCCATATAAAATAATCCTCATTTTAGACGAAGATTTTATCTATTGTGTTGTATTTTAGACGAAGATTTGGATATTTCCCGAGGGTGTTCATAACAATCGTCGAAGTTTGCTCAACTTCCATCGTGGCGCTTTCAAACTGGCCATAGCTGCTCAAGTTCCAGTATTACCTGTAGTTTACTCACCATACTACTTCATCAACAGAGATATACATTATTTCAATACAGGTCTGTAAAACATCACATATTATTTTGTACTCCTTGTAGGTGGCACAGATAGAAAAAGAAGTGACTGACTGAAGGAAGTGACTGAAAAGGGACAGAAGTGACTGACTGAAGGACTGCAGGGACGGAAAGGAATGAAAAGACGGAATTATACTTAGCGATTCTAGATAAGAATCTTAAAAAAATAAAAGAAAACATACAGATCAACAATTTTTATATAAATTTTTAGAGATAAATAATTATACAGGCAGGACAACGTCTGTCGGGTTTTACTAGTATATATAATTAAATATACATTTTTGATTCTTTGGTGAGTTCAAACAACCTCTCTAGTATTAATGATTATTTTAGGTCACGTGATAATCACCTGCCTGGATCCAATAGACACCAAAGGTCTGACGGAAGAGGATGTCCCGGATCTGATGAAAAGGACAAGAGACGCCATGGTGGACGCATACAACAAAGTCAGCAAAGAAGTGCTGGCAACTTTACCACCAGACTATCCCCTGGCTGCAGAATGAAGAGTCTCACCATAGCGTTTTGTATCACATTTCAACTCTTACAAACCTGTGAAACATGACACCCAAAGACTGAGTCACAATTTTGCTTTAATAATAAATTTTATCATGTATTCCTTCTCGGGCTAATATTTATTTAACACTCGCCCAGTAACAAGTTGCCATATTCTGGATATTTGGGATATTCATCGTCTAACAGATCCGGCTGAAATCACAAATATAAACTGAGTTTCCATCGGCAATCAAACCCCGGACATCTTATTTATTATTAAATTGATACATTAAAATCAATGATACAAAAAAATCAATGATACATAAAAATCAATGATACTTAAAAATCAATGATTCATAAAAAAAATTAACGATATATAAAAATCAATGATACATAAAAATCAATGATAAATAAAAATCAATGATACATAAAAATCCATGATACATAAAAAAATCAATGATACATAAAAATCAATGATTCATAAAAATCAATGATACAAACATAAAAAAATCAATGATACATAAAAATCAATGATACGTAAAAATAAAAGATACGTTACTAGTGTTTAAATTCAGAAATAAAAAAGTAAGGTGCATATCTCACTTTGGTTGCATGTAAGATGTTGCAGTGTTTGGACGTATTGTCGTAGTCAAAATGTCATCTTGTATGATGAAAACATGTAAAAGTTACACTGGAACTGTGAAGGAACGACCAGATTTATCATTTCATGCTACATATTTATTCAACAACAAATATATTTATATTAATTATTTAATATATATTTTTATTTTGAGTAAACGAGAGAGTAGTTAAGTCATATACCCTTGTACATAGCTATGCAGAGGTATTCTGTTGTTATATTAGCTTTTTAACACAGCTATAATTTAATATATGTTTGTCTCTTTCACAGTCATGATTGTGAGAGATAATTATAATGGGCGTGATGACAGTATGAAAAAATCAATGAAATTTTAATTTTATAAAATAAAATAGGTTATAAAGATTTGAAAAAATACATTTCTTTTCATTTTAAAAGAGCGAATAATATTAATATTATTAAAATAAAAATACAAAATATGTAAGTCCGCCATTTTATGAGAAACACCAATCAGAGTGAATCAAAATATTATGACGTCACAGTTTCAATACAATATACATATATGAAATTACTTTGCATCGAAAAAAGACTTTTGCTCATCAGAATTTAGAAAGGTAAAAACTTACATATAAGCGAATTTTTATTATTCTATGCATATAAGTACTTCATTTATCTATAATTTAAATACAACTTACATCTCGAAAATCAATAAAATATGTTCCTTCTTCTCTCTACATTATGTGTTCATAAACTAAAAGCATACCTACGCGGTACTGCGGTAGACATCGACATGTGTAAAGCTGCGTTGCACCGCTCAATTGCGTCGATTCTGTTCACTGCGACGGGTGTGTTAACTCACTCCTTCGAAAAGTATTGGCTCACGGCGCAGTGAGTCGTGAGTGCTAGACAGGGAGAATGCGAACCTTGATGCGAACAGTGTTAGGGTATTGAGTTATTGAGTTGCCTGCTTTTTAACCGACATACTATTACTTTCCCGATTCTACTTTTAAAAGTAGAATCGGGAAAGTTGTGATATTTTTAAACATGTAGGTACATGAAATATAATGAATACAATAATAATCTTTGCTTGTATAAAATACAATACCTGCATATTATGTATACTTTTATTATTATTTTTTAACTAGCTTAATGACCCGGCGCAGTGAATAGGCGTGATGAGAGTAAGAAAAAATCATTGACATTATGATATTAAAAAATAAAATAGGTTATAAAGATTTAAAAAAATGTATTTATTTTCATTTTAAAAGAGTGAATAATATTAATATTATTAAAATAAAAATACAAAATATTATAGACCGCCATTTTATGAGAAACGCCAATCAGAACGAATCAGAGCGCATGACGTCACGATATTCTAGGTCCACGTCCAGTGTTGCCGATTTCGGGAAATTCAGACTTGCGTCGGCACTTAATCGGGAAACGCTTTAATTTGGCACTTTTCGGGATTAGAATGTATCAAAAAAATTATATATTTTTGTTTATACTAGATGTATTAATTTTGTATTTTTTACGTCTAAATAAAAGTAACTATTATTATTATTAGTAGTAAACATACAAAGTAAATATAAGTTATTTCATTTCAATAAATATCATTTTATTATTTCACTGGTGCTTACATAGTGTAAAATAGTAAAATCTCATTTTTACTATTGTATTGTCTATGCAGCGCCCTCTGGATTTGCAGTTTTTGCAGTTATATCGGAAAACGGACGAACAATCCAGAGGGCCTTGGTCTATGTATGTCATACTTATCTATATCTAATTGTATTTAAACAACTTTTTGATTTACTAAATTTGATATTCTTTAATAGTGATAACATATTGTAATGTATGCATGTTGAATAATAATATGGAGATTTAGGGAGAGTGTTAGGAATAAGTAAAATCTCCTTTTTACTATTGTATTGTCTATGTATGTCATACTTATCTATATGTTATACTTTGTCTATGTCAATTTCCGTTTTCCTCTAGAGTTTTGCTCTGTTGAATAAATTCATCTCATCTTCAATATTGTGTTTTATAAATTCACCCGCTTTAATCAAGATCATTAAAACTCTAACACATAGTTTAAGCAATTTCTTTTTGTTTGTATCTTTGTTACTAGCCCCTTCACTAGGCATGGCCTGTGCTAATGTAAGCTAGTTTTATGTTATTGTCTATTACGTTGTTTATTTAGTAAGTATGTATGTAGGTATGTCGGTTAAAAAACAAGCAACTCAATAACTCAATACTCTAACACTGTTCGCATTCTCCCGGTCTAGCACTCACGACTCACTGCGCCGTGAGTCAATACATTTCGAAGGAGTGACTTAACACATCCGGCGCAGTGAACTGGGTCGATGCAATTGAGCGGCGTAACGCAGGCCTAATGCCTAATACGCGGGAAACTTAAGATGGCGTATTTTGACGTTTGGACATTCATGAAGTTCTTTTTATGCTTATTGCCTTATTAATGGTAAATATTTTGTAAATGAATTATAGTATTGAGAGCTAAACGTGGGTGAACAAATACTGTATTTCATTGTAAACGCATACTTAATAAAATATACTTTCTGGGTCTCGCCGTGCCAAATTTAACCACTTATTTCTCGTTTATATTCGCGTGGGATGAAAACAACTACCTCAGTAAGTGTTTTTTTCGATGTGTTTGTACATTTTGGGACCGCACAACACTTATGCACTTTTGAATTTATTTTAAATACACAAATCGTCTTAGAATACATATAGTACATATAGTAGTGATATGCGGTTTACGAAACCGTGACGTCACCGTCAACTCCGACGGACGCCATTACACTGCAAGCGTTTTTTGACGTAAATGTCAAATTGGATTTTGAAATGGCAATTTTTGCTACTAAACCTTTATTTTATGTAGAAATGTATATATATTTGAAAACAGTGGATGCGTAAAAACATCGTGAGATAGTTTCTCAAAATTAGTCATCATGCCTATTGTGATTGCACTGGAGTAAAAGAGAAAATATGTCTGCAGCTGTGGTCTGCAGTGTTTTTCTATTATTGAATGATCTCTTTCGCACTCAATGTATTCTGTCGTGTGTGCTCTTTCTTTGGTGATATTGTAAGAATTCGTTAAAATGTATCATTTTTGTAGTGTTATGTTCTTTAAATACGACATTGGGTAATGAATGAATAACTAAAACGTATTATGTATATCAAATGCATTTTTATTAGTTGACAATACAGTTAAAGGAAAACTTCTCGAGCCTGTGACATGGGCGCTCAGTGCAAAAATATGTATTATTTCGTTTGGTTGGTATATGCACAAACCTCTTCACTCTAGGCTCAAGAAGTTTGCCGGCATTCATTTAATTCATTATTCCAGGAAGAGAGAAACTAGCCCCACATTGTTACTCATAGATAATACAACTAAATAAAAATAAAAACTTGAATGTCGTTTTACAATTCTTCTCTTATATTTTAAAAAATTGTGTTGCTCTGAAAAGAGATAATTTATTTAATGAAGAGACAACATACTATAAATGTTACAATCAAAATTATTATATAATAAATTTAATTTACCTGAAACGAGAGAAACAACATCACAATTTTTTTTATTTTTCTTTTTATCTATGAGAAACAGTACAACTGTAGTGGATAGCCTTAGTCATCACACCATTTTTTTTAAAAATAACCTATAAAACTTTCGTAAAAATAGGTTGGTTAGGTTTGTTTGTAGTCATAATTGCGACTGGCGTAAGCCAGTTGCATTATATATAAAAAAAAATAACTAGAATATTAATATTAACATTAAAAAATAACTAAATTGGTATTTTTACCAAACTTTTATAGGTTATGTTTAAAAAAATGGTGTGATGACTAGGCTATCCAACTGTAGTGTTGAAACATAGATTTTTATTATAATATACTGGATGTCGTAGTTAGCAATTTTTGTACGAATCGAAGTGAGGCATAAATTCCGGGGAATTTTCGACGTTTTGTACTACATCTAGTATATTATAATAAAAATCTATGGTTGAAAAATATTATTAAAATATAAAATATAATTTTAAAAATGGAACAGATCAAAATAAAGGTGACATTGACTAAAGTATTATTAATTTTTTAAATGGCATTTGTAACCTCAAATGGAGGAACATTGGCCAGAGTCAAGTTTGTTTGACTAAAGTAAAATCTAAATTTTTACATAACTTATACATGTCATTTATGATACAATGAGAATATATTATAATACATTTCATTTATGATACAATGAGAATACATTATACATATACATGTCATTTATGATACAATGAGAATACATTATACATATACATGTCATTTATGATACAATGAGAATACATTATACATATACATGTCATTTATGATACAATGAGAATACATTATACATATACATGTCATTTATGATACAATGAGAATACATTATACATATACATGTCATTTATGATACAATGAGAATACATTATACATATACATGTCATTTATGATACAATGAGAATACATTATACATATACATGTCATTTATGATACAATGAGAATACATTATACATATACATGTCATTTATGATACAATGAGAATACATTATACATATACATGTCATTTATGATACAATGAGAATACATTATACATATACATGTCATTTATGATACAATGAGAATACATTATACATATACATGTCATTTATGATACAATGAGAATACATTATACATATACATGTCATTTATGATACAATGAGAATACATTATACATATACATGTCATTTATGATACAATGAGAATACATTATACATATACATGTCATTTATGATACAATGAGAATACATTATACATATACATGTCATTTATGATACAAGGATATACAATCTGGATGCAGCACTAATGAAGGGACTAGAGTGCTGCATTACTGGAATGTAGGTCAAATAATAAAATAAATAAATATATGTATATAAATATTATTATGTAAATAAAAATAAATCAAACCAATACGTTTTTAAATAATTCCTAGTGATTAATTACTGGTTGTGCAAGTATAGCAATGTGCCGGATTAATGATATCGTACTGTATTTGTAAGAATATCACAATGGGGTGGTGTGATTCTTTCAAATTTGACTTGTAAAAATTTGAAATAATCAAATATAACAAAATTCACTGCATTTTGTGTAACAATAATTATGTATGCATAAATTATTATATTTCATCTGAATTAACTATTTCCTATACACGTGAGTACATGCACTCTGGTATAGGGGAATGATAATGTTCATTTGTTTTTTTTTGTATATATCTTTGATTCTATAAGTTGAATATGTTAAAAAAATTTAAAATAAATGAACGTAAATAAATATCATGTCATGAATATTAGCAAAATGAAACATCAGTTACAAAATTGTATTGAAGAAAAAACTAGAAAATCAGACTCAACTCAAAATCCAAGTGGTAAAAGTCACATAAAGCAATCAAACATGAACAGATGGGCAAGTCTGGTCAAACGGTGAATTAAAAACCTCAAGATTACCCACATCATGGATATAATTATCATATAGATGGGTCGATGGCAGAGCGGTTAGCGCACTGGGCTAGTAATCCAGTGGTCGCGAGTTCGAATCCTGCCTCGACCGATTTCGTTCACCTATAGCACAAGCATTTATTTGCTTATTTTAGGGAACGTAGGAAGATGGATATGTACTTGTTTAACAAGGACATATTCATTTTTTATAAAAAAAAAATATATAATATCCTAACATTTGACAGTAGTCCATAGTCCTTCTCCAGCAACACTTTTGTAAGTGACAATTTGAGATAACATTGCAAGTTAATCTGGTCCACTATTCTGACTACTTAAATGCCACGGGACAACAATGTATTTATACGTAGCAAGATTGAAGGCCGCTTATCAAAACTCACATGGATAGTTATATGAACAGTTAATGGCTTTACTTGTTGTGCAATGTCTATGAAGCGAAAATACAAAACGGCAAAAACCTTCTTCTTACCAGGAACGTATTGCATTTATTATTATTGAGTATTTGACTAACAATTGAATAATTACACTTCTTTTAAAGTGTAACTGTAATGTGGATCAAGGTATATTGAAATTATTGAAGCGTAAACAAATAATTGTTACACAATAAGGCAGAATTACTAACGTGGATTGAGGGAAATTGAAATTTGCTCCTCAAAAAGTCCACAATCATTCTTGTGAAAGTGTAAACGCATAATAGTTATACAATAAGGCAGAAAAGCTAATGTGGATTAAAGAACAATGTAATGTCCTCCTCAAAAACAGTTATACAATTCGGCAGAATAGCTAATGTGGATCGAGGAACATTGTTATTTGATCCTCAAAAACACCACAATAATTCTTGTTGAAGTGTAAAAGAATAATAGTTATACAATAAGGCTGAATATCTAATGTGGATCGAGGACCATTGTTATTATTTGATCCTCAAAAACACCACATTAATTCTTGTTGAAGTGTAAACAAAATAACGAATTTTTAGATGACCAACGCAACCAAAGATAGATGATTGTAGGAAGCATCGACAGGCAAAAGTTTTAGAAGAAAAAAAAGAGCTCAAAAGATCTGAGTAAACCAAATCCTTCGACGATAATAGCAACACATTTTTATCAAAGTGATTCTAAATCGGACTGAGGAACGCCACAGAAGGATGAAGATTTTCAGTAGTTGCTTACATCTCCATACAAAAAAGGTGACACAAAGGTAATTCATGAAAAGCTGTCTCAAAACTGCGATATATACGGCGTATCGTATAGAGCCGTAGCTGTCATCGCTTCTTCGATTTTAAAAGATTATATCATAGACCACAGTATATCACGAAGAATCAGAAAGCGAACAAGAAACTTTTTATTGAAAATCGAAAGATCACAAGTACTGGAAGTTTGTTTTATGACAGAAGGAATGATAAAACATATGTATATGGTATAAAGAAAACAAATATTACCGACGATTATTTGAGACACATTATTTCGTGCACAATATATTGATGTTTCATTGTTTCAATTTCAGACAGATAAGAAAATACCCTACAGATTTGCGTTGGGGGCTGTGATGGGACGAATGTTAACACGGTAAGGAAAATGGAATAATTTCGAGACAAGAAAAGAGACTACAAAATAACAATGCCTCATTTGGGTACATGTTGCCAATGAGCTTCCATTGAGACATCTGTCAAAATTTTCAAAATGCTCTCAGACTCTTAAAAACAAAATTTATCTAAGTATAAAGGAATAATAGTTATACAATTATACAAAATTGCTATTGTGGATCGAGGAACATTGTGCATAATTTGCTCCTCAAAAACACCACAGTCATTCTTGTTGAAGTGTAAACGAATAATAGTTATACAATAAGGCAGAATTGCTAATGTGGATCGAGGAACATTATAGTTGCTACTTAAAAACACCACAGTAATTCTTGTTGAAGTGTAAACGAATAATAGTTATACAATAAGGCAGAATTGCTAATGTGGATCGAGGAACATTGTAGTTGCTCCTTAAAAACACCACAGTAATTCTTGTTGAAGTGTAAACGAATAATAGTTATACAATAAGGCTGAATATCTAATGTGGATCAAGAATTCTTGTTAAGTATAAAGGAATAATAGTTATACAATAATACAAAATTGCTATTGTGGATCGAGGAACATTGTAATTCGCTCCTCAAAAACACCACAGTCATTCTTGTTGAAGTGTAAATGAATAATAGTTATACAATAAGGCTGAATATCTAATGTGGATCAAGAATTCTTGTTAAGTATAAAGGAATAATTGTTATACAACAATACAAAATTGCTATTGTGGATCAAGGACCATTGTTATTTTATCCTCAAAAACACCACAATCATTCTTGTTGAAGTGTAAACGAATAATAGTTATACAATAAGACTGAATTGCTAATGTGGATCGAGGAACATTGTAATTCGCTCCTCAAAAACACCACATTAATTCATGTTGAATTGTAAACGAATAATAGTTACACAATAAGGCTGAATATCTAATGTGGATCGAGGATCATTGTAATTTGCTCCTCAAAAACACCACAGTCATTCTTGTTGAAGTGTAAACGAATAATAGTTATACAATAAGGCAGAATTGCTAATGTGGATCGAGTATCATTGTAATTTGCTCCTCAAAAACACCACAGCCATTCCTGTTGAAGTGTAAACGAATAATAGTTAGACAATAAGGCTGAATATCTAATGTGGATCAAGAATTCTTGTTAAGTATAAAGGAATAATAGTAATACAATTATTCAAAATTGCTATTGTGGATCGAGGACCATTGTTATTTGATCCTCCAAAACACCACAATCATTCTTGTTGAAGTGTAAACGAATAATAGTTATACAATAAGGCTGAATATCTAATGTGGATCGAGGATCATTGTAATTTGCTCCTCAATAACACCACAGTCATTCTTGTTGAAGTGTAAACGAATAATAGTTATACAATAAGGCAGAATTGCTAATGTGGATCGAGGAACATTGTAGTTGCTCCTTAAAACACCACAGTAATTCTTGTTGAAGTGTAAACGAATAATAGTTATACAATAAGGCAGAATTGCTAATGTGGATCGAGTATCATTGTAATTCGCTCCTCAAAAACACCACAGTCATTCTTGTTGAAGTGTTAACGAATAATAGTTATACAATAAGGCTGAATATCTAATGTGGATCAAGAATTCTTGTTAAGTATAAAGGGATAATAGTTATACAATAATACAAAATTGCTATTGTGGATCGAGGACCATTGTTATTTGATCCTCAAAAACACCACAATCATTCTTGTTGAAGTGTAAACGAATAATAGTTATACAATAAGGCTAAATTGCTAATGTGGATCGAGGAACATTGTAATTCGCTCCTCAAAAACACCACATTAATTCATGTTGAATTGTAAACGAATAATAGTGACACAATAAGGCTGAATATCTAATGTGGATCGAGGATCATTGTAATTTGCTCCTCAAAAACACCACAGTCATTTTTGTTGAAGTGTAAACGAATAATAGTTATACAATAAGGCAGAATTGCTAATGTGGATCGAGTATCATTGTAATTTGCTCCTCAAAAACACCACAGCCATTCCTGTTGAAGTGTAAACGAATAATAGTTAGACAATAAGGCTGAATATCTAATGTGGATCAAGAATTCTTGTTAAGTATAAAGGAATAATAGTAATACAATTATACAAAATTGCTATTGTGGATCGAGAACCATTGTTGTTTGATCCTCCAAAACACCACAGTCATTCTTGTTGAAGTGTAAACGAATAATAGTTATACAATAAGGCAGAATTGCTTATGTGGATCGAGGAACATTGTAGTTGCTCCTTAAAACACCACAGTAATTCTTGTTGAAGTGTAAACGAATAAAAGTTATACAATAAGGCAGAATTGCTAATGTGGATCGAGGAACATTGTAGTTGCTCCTTAAAACACCACAGTAATTCTTGTTGAAGTGTAAACGAATAATAGTTATACAATAAGGCAGAATTGCTAATGTGGATCGTGGAACATTCTAGTTGGTCCTCAAAAACACCACATTAATTCATGTTGAATTGTAAACGAATAATAGTTACACAATAAGGCAGAATTGCTAATGTGGATCGAGTATCATTGTAATTTGCTCCTCAAAAACACCACAGCCATTCCTGTTGAAGTGTAAACGAATAATAGTTAGACAATAAGGCTGAATATCTAATGTGGATCAAGAATTCTTGTTAAGTATAAAGGAATAATAGTAATACAATTATACAAAATTGCTATTGTGGATCGAGGACCATTGTTGTTTGATCCTCCAAAACACCACAGTCATTCTTGTTGAAGTGTAAACGAATAATAGTTATACAATAAGGCAGAATTGCTATTGTGGATCGAGGAACATTGTAGTTGCTCCTTAAAACACCACAGTAATTCTTGTTGAAGTGTAAACGAATAATAGTTACACAATAAGGCAGAATTGCTAATGTGGATCGAGGAACATTGTAGTTGCTCCTCAAAAACACCACAGTCATTCTTGTTGAAGTGTAAAAGAATAATAGTTATACAATAAGGCAGAATTGCTAATGTGGATCGAGGAACATTGTAGTTGCTCCTTAAAAACACCACAGTAATACTTGTTGAAGTGTAAACGAATAATAGTTATACAATAAGGCAGAATTGCTAATGTGGATCGAGGAACATTGTAGTTGCTCCTTAAAAACACCACAGTAATTCTTGTTGAAGTGTAAACGAATAATAGTTATACAGTAAGGCTGAATTGCTAATGTGGATCGAGGAACATTGTAATTTGCTCCTCAAAAACACCACAGTCATTCTTGTTGAAGTGTAAACGAATAATAGTTATACAATAAGGCAGAATTGCTAATGTGGATCGAGGAACATTCTAGTTGCTCCTCAAAAACACCACATTAATTCATGTTGAATTGTAAACGAATAATAGTTACACAATAAGGCTGAATATCTAATGTGGATCGAGGATCATTGTAATTTGCTCCTCAAAAACACCACAGTCATTCTTGTTGAAGTGTAAACGAATAATAGTTATACAATAAGGCAGAATTGCTAATGTGGATCGAGTACCATTGTAATTCGCTCCTCAAAAACACCACAGTCATTCTTGTTGAAGTGTAAACGAATAATAGTTATACAATAAGGCTGAATATCTAATGTGGATCAAGAATTCTTGTTATGTATAAAGGGATAATAGTTATACAATAATACAAAATTGCTATTGTGGATCGAGTATCATTGTAATTCGCTCCTCAAAAACACCACAGTCATTCTTGTTGAAGTGTAAACGAATAATAGTTATACAATAAGGCTGAATATCTAATGTGGATCAAGAATTCATATTAAGTATAAAGGGATAAAAGTTATACAATAATACAAAATTGCTATTGTGGATCGAGGACCATTGTTATTTGATCCTCAAAAACACCACAATCATTCTTGTTGAAGTGTAAACGAATAATAGTTATACAATAAGGCTGAATTGCTAATGTGGATCGAGGAACATTGTAATTCGCTCCTCAAAAACACCACATTAATTCATGTTGAATTGTAAACGAATAATAGTTACACAATAAGGCTGAATATCTAATGTGGATCGAGGATCATTGTAATTTGCTCCTCAAAAACACCACAGTCATTCTTGTTGAAGTGTAAACGAATAATAGTTATACAATAAGGCAGAATTGCTAATGTGGATCGAGTATCATTGTAATTTGCTCCTCAAAAACACCACAGCCATTCCTGTTGAAGTGTAAACGAATAATAGTTAGACAATAAGGCTGAATATCTAATGTGGATCAAGAATTCTTGTTAAGTATAAAGGAATAATAGTAATACAATTATACAATAAGGCTGAATTGCTAATGTGGATCGAGGAACATTGTAATTCGCTCCTCAAAAACACCACATTAATTCATGTTGAATTGTAAACGAATAATAGTTATACAATAAGGCTGAATATCTAATGTGGATCGAGGATCATTGCAATTTGCTCCTCAAAAACACCACAATCATTCTTGTTGAAGTGTAAACGAATAATAGTTATACAATAAGGCAGAATTGCTAATGTGGATCGAGGAACATTGTAGTTGCTCCTTAAAACACCACAGTAATTCTTGTTGAAGTGTAAACGAATAATAGTTATACAATAAGGCAGAATTGCTAATGTGGATCGAGGAACATTGTAGTTGCTCCTTAAAAACACCACAGTAATTCTTGTTGAAGTGTAAACGAATAATAGTTATACAATAAGGCTGAATATCTAATGTGGATCAAGAATTCTTGTTAAGTATAACGGAATAATAGTTATAAAATAATAAAAAATTGCTGTTGTGGATCGAGGAACATTGTAATTCGCTCCTCAAAAACACCACGGTCATTCTTGTTGAAGTTTAAATGAATAATAGTTATACAATAAGGCAGAATTGCTAATGTGGATCGAGGAACATTCTAGTTGCTCCTCAAAAACACCACATTAATTCATGTTGAATTGTAAACGAATAATAGTTACACAATAAGGCTGAATATCTAATGTGGATCGAGGATCATTGCAATTTGCTCCTTAAAAACACCACAATCATTCTTGTTGAAGTGTAAAAGAATAATAGTTATATAATAAGGCAGAATAGCTGTGGATCGAGGAACATTGAAATTTGCTCCTTAAAACACCACAGTCATTCTTGTTGAAGTGTAAAAGAATAATAGTTATACAATAAGGCTGAATTGCTAATGTGGATCGAGGAACACTGTAATTTGCTCCTCATAAACACCACAGTCATTCTTGTTGAAGTGTAAACGAATAATAGTTATACAATAAGGCTGAATAGGTATCTAGTGTGGATCGAGAACGAATAAATTTTGACGCTTTGCTCCCTATTGCAAATGAGTCTATCCAATTTAAAAAATGACCACTTATACCTAATTTGTAAACATATACAATCACACATGTTAATCAGGTCACATATTATGACTTATTAGGTATGATACGGGGAAATCGTGTTACTGTTATGAAACATGATACATAAAAATACTGAAGAGTTATGAACATCAAGTTATGCACAAGTATTGTATGTAGTTATTCAATGTAAGGATTGTATAAATACAGAGACTGAGGTAGATAGAGAGATTGATTTCTGTTATTTTCATAATATCTTATTAATCTGCAGCTTTCACATGGACAGTTAATGGCTCTTGTTTTGCAATGGTTATGAAACGACAATACAATTTTAATAAATATATATATATGGTTCATTGTTAAGGTTTACACCTTCTTATCAAATGTGTATTATTATTTGAAGCATATTATACAAGTAATATTAATCCCTTTAAAGTCCAAGCTCATATTAATCAAGTATACAATTATTGTAAACTATGGTAATGTATGATATAATAATATAGATGAGTATAATTACTTAACAACAAATGGGTTATATGAAAGTAATATATGAACATACATCTTCTTGTTATCTGGAGCATATCTATTGCGATTTATACTCCAAATAGTATATATTCATTGTACATTGAAATTTGCACCCAGAGAGATTTATTGTGAAATAAACACTGCACATGCAAGGGTTAATATAACATACAATATAACAAGGATTAGCAGACTAATGTATTTGCTTAAATTTTTCTTACTCCATCTCAACATAATACACAAGACGACGGATAAGTGAATACTTTAGAACACGATTCATATAGTGTAAGGAAGCCACCGGGGGGTCAACTTGGTTCTTGCCAACACTGTAAGCAACTTGCGTTAGTTGATTCAGAAATATATATCGCCTCTCTTTCCACTTCATTGCTCGCTCTGTGTTTACAGAGCAGAAACAATAAGGAAATATAAATAATTTTTGTTTCACCATTTGATTATAATTTTACATTTTTTTTTTCTATCTAATACTTATGATAAATAAAGAAGTATAAGTTATTATAATCATTTTATCGCTATAATTGAAGAATTTTACATAATATTTATAACTTTGTTATGCCCGAAAAACATTGATTTTCATTTTTTTTCCACGGCAACATTCCTGAAATCAGCTAGCCTTGTTTGCGTGTAACTCACGAGATTTGCCGCTAGCGCGCTCTCTCTCGACATTAGGCGCTCGTAATGGAAGTATCGCTCTTTTGGCATTCACCACAAGAAAGAAAGCATTTAATTCTGGTGGGAGTCGGACGGTTTGTTGTAACGCCGTCATCGGTCGACACGGGCCATATTTTAGACGACAAAGGAGATCTGCTTTCCAGGACATGTCACATGCATGGACGCTGCCGGTGCTACGGATCCAAGATGAGGGCATCTACAAGGCAGAGGTGTGGAGGCAGGGCGCAGTGTAGGGCCACCACAGCAGGTAACGCGGTGGCTCGCAGATTGGAGCACGAGGAGCTGTCCGTGTAATCTGGGGCGTCGGTTCGCCTCTGGTGAGGCTCCCAGCTGGCCTGCCACCTCTGTCGAGATTCGCAGTCAAAGCGTTGCCGTGTGGCACGGAGCCAGCTATGTGTGCCTGTCTGGCAGGGGAGAAGAGAAAACCACGCTGGGTACGACAAGGACCTGCCAGCTTGACGCAGAGGTTGGGCCCCGCCAGGCTTTCAGCCACCACGTGGAAGACAGTGACATGCCTGGAGAAAGGATGAAAGAGAGACCAACAACGAATAATGAACCGAATTTGTTGTTCGTTATTTTTCAACCACGTTGTTTCTGCTATATGATAAATATACTTTATTATACGATTGAATATTGTTAATGAATAAAAATGAGTGTCAGGTTGACGCGACCTCTCCTGTTCGTGTTATATTTTATTTGAATTCGGCGTCAAATCAGCAGACCACAAACAAATATTTAAGAATAATAAAATGCGAAAAAACATAATATGTTTTGACAATAATACATAACCTCGAAAAATGTGACAATACAAATTATAGTGAGTAAGAGTCGGAAATACCTACACAGTCGGATTGTTACGAGCCGCGGTCGGCGTTCCTTGCACAAGGACCACGTCGAGACATCGGTCTATTGAGACATCGGTCGGATTATTCTTGTTGAAGTATAAACAGATAATATTCATATAATTAGTCACAATAACTAATGAGGGTCGAGGAAAATTGAAATTTTCTCAGTACAGTACAGACACATGTTGTTACACAAGTCAACAAGTAACAATGTGATTAAAATATATATTTGGTTCATAGTAAAGGTTTATACCTTCTTGTTATTATAATAGGAACGTTTTGCACAGGTTGAGTATTTGATAAACAATTAAATAATACTTCCTGATATTACACAAACGTTTCTGTCGAAGTGTAAATGAATAAAAGTTACACAATAGGTTCGAGGAAAATTTATATTTTCACCTCAAATAGTCCCCAGTAAATTATGATGCAGTGTAAACATATAATAGTTAAGTATATAATATATGATACTACAGAATAACTAATGGGTATCAAGGTATAATGAAAATATATGCGACTCAGAAAGTCCATAGTTATGTATTTCTGTTGTAATTAAATAATAGTTATCAAACATGGCAGAAAACTAATTGTGGATCAAGAAACATTGAATAAATTTGCACCACAAAAGTCATTATACCATTACAAATAGTTTTCGCAACATTTATAACATTGACAATCGGTAAAACTATTTCAAGCTAGAAAATACTCTGGTTTCCATGGGCAAATTAAATGTTGTTGCCAGGGAAAAATAAAACCTTGATCAAATTAAGGCATACCAATTTGAAGCCATACTTCTAGTACAGCTCATGCTAATACCAAGGTGATTTAAGGGAAATTATACTCTAGTTTCCATGGGCAAATTAAATGTTGTGGCCAGGGAAAAATAAAACCTTGATCAAATTATGACATACCAATTTGAAGCCATACTTCTGGTACAGCTCATGCTAATACGAAGGTGATTCAAGGTGAAATTATACTCTGGTTTCCATGGGCTAATTAAATGTTGTGGCCAGGGAAAAATAAAACCTTGATCAAATTATGGCATACCAATTTGATTGCGAACATTTAGTACAGCTCATGATTGTACCAAGGTGATTCAAGGTGAAATTATACTCTAGTTTCCATGGGCAAATTAATTGTAGTGGTCATGGAAAAATAAAACCTTGATCAAATTATGGCATATCAATTTGATTCCAAACATTTAGTACAGCTCATGATTTTACCAAGGTGATTCAAGGTGAAATTATACTCTAGTGTCCATGGGCAAATTAAATGTTGTGGCCAGGGAAAAATAAAACCTTGATCAAATTATGGCATACTAATTTGCAGCAAAAATTTAGTGCAGCTCATGATTATACCAAGGTGATTCAAGGCGAAATATTCTATTTCTCCACGGGTAAATTAAATGTTGTGTAAGGGGGAAATAAAAGCAGGAATACTTTTACTAAGACATATTCTATTTTCTATGGATATTAATAACATTGACAAATGGCAAAACTGTTTCATGCTAAAAAGTACTCTAGTTTCCATGGGCAAATAGAATGTGGCCGGGGGAATAAAATCTTGATCAAATTATGGCATAACAATGATATAACATTGCAAGTAAATCTGGTCACCTATTATGACTACTAAAATGCCATGAGGCCGCATATCAAAACTCACATGGAAAGTTATATGAATAGGTAATGGTATTCTTCTTCTTTTAATGGGCTTTTCATCGTCATCCAATGTTCTCGTCCTTGTACGAGTATTTTTTTCATTCTTTTATTTTGGGTTTGCATCTGAGCATGGGGGAACTAGGTGGCTCCATACAAATGAACAGTAAATTGGGTTAAAAGAGGTCACTGCCACTGCAATGAGACAGCACTGCAAGGTTTGACACAAATTAGTTTTGAAGTATTACTGGGCATTTGGAACTGTTAAATACATTACGGCATTATTTTGGTTCTTATAAAACAATGCAAGGCTTAGCCTTGAAGAGTTTTAATTCTAATCCATGAATTCCCACGTTTTTTAACATTTTTTATAGATGTTTATGAGAAATCGTGTTAAAAGCTTTGGTTAAGTCTAAAAATATTGCTATGGTTTTTCTATTACTATCAATGTTATTAGCAATATCTTTGATTATTGACAGAAGAGCTTCGTCTATATCCTTATTTTTCCTAAAACCATATTGATTTTCCGCAAGAATATTGAGCGTTTCTAATGTGGATTGAGGAACATTGTTATTTGCTCCTTAAAAATACCACAGTCATTCTTGTTGAAGTGTAAACGAATAATAGTTATACAATGAAGCAGAATAGCTAACGTGGATCGAGGAACATTGTAATTTGCTCCTTATAAATTATAAAAAGGGGATTCCAATAGAACACATCAATTACTCAGATCTAATGCTAGAATTTAAACTTTTAAATCTTGACGTTAGAAGAAAGGTTTTTGACCTTTCCTTCTTACACAAAATATTGAACCATGCTATAGACTGTCCTGAACTCCTTAAACTCATCAACTTTAATGTTCCGGCTAAAACTACTAGACAGTGTGTTATGTTTCGTGAGAGCCATTCTCTAAATAATTATGTCTACCACTCCCCAATACCAAGGCTACATAGACTTGGTAACATTGTGGGAAGTCACTTCGATGTTTTTGCCGACGATTTTTCTTCCTTCAAAGCAAAAATTGTAAATTTTCTTTCTTTAAACTCTTGTATTTGAATAAAAATAAGCTTTCAAGCCTTTAGTGTATTTAAATAAATAAAATTAATTAATTAACATTTTAACTCATGTAATGTTAATCTAGTAATCGTTGTGTCTGGGTTTTTTTTTTTTTTTTTGTATTTTTTTATGTACTTTGTTTTTGAATTGTGTATAGTATATTATTATTTATTAATATGTTTGTTATACATTTGTATTGTTGATATTATTGATATTATTATGTTAGTTTAAATTTACTTCTATTTTATAATTCAAAGTTTTAATCATTATATACTTGTTGTTTTTTTTTTATATAGGCTCTCAAGCCGTAAATTTGAAATAAATAAATAAATAAATAAAACACCACAGTCATTCTTGTTGAAGTGTAAAAGAATAATAGTCATACAATAAGGCAGAATAGCTAATGTGGATCGAGGAACATTGTAATTTGCTCCTTAAAACACCACAGTCATTCTTGTTGAAGTGTAAAAGAATAATAGTTATACAATAAGGCAGAATAGCTAATGTGGATCGAGGAACATTGTAATTTGCTCCTTAAAACACCACAGTCATTCTTGTTGAAGTGTAAACGAATAATAGTTATACAATAAGGCAGAATAGCTAATGTGGAATGAGGATCATATTAATTTGCTCCTCAAAAACAAATAATAGTTACACAATTAGGCAGAATAACTAATGCGGATCGAGGTACATTGGAATTCGCGCCTCAAAAACACCGCTGTCATTCTTGTTGAAGTGTTAACAAATAATAGTTACACAATTAGGCAGAATAACTAATGCGGATCGAGGTACATTGGAATTCGCGCCTCAAAAACACCGCTGTCATTCTTGTTGAAGTGTAAATGAATAATAGTTATACATTTAGGCAGATTAACTTACTAATGTAAAATAAGGAATATTGAAATTTGTTAGTCAAAAAACCACAATCAGTCTTGTTGTGTCTGTAGCTGTCATGTGGATAGTACAGACACATTATTGTTACACAAGTCACCAAGTAACAATGTGATTAAAATATATATTTGGTTCATAGTAAAGGTTTATACCTTCTTGTTATTAGGAACGTTTTGCACAGGTTGAGTATTTGACAAACAATTAAATAATACTTCCTGATATTACACAAACGTTTCTGTTGAAGTGTAAATGAATAACAGTTATACAATAGGTTCGAGGAAAATTTACATTTTCACCTCAAAAAGTCCCCAGTCATTTATGATTAAGTGTAAACATATATTAGTTATGAAGGTATATGTTACTACAGAATAACTTATGGGCATCAAGGTATAATGAAAACATATGCGCCTCAGAAAGTCCATAGTTTTTTTCTGTTGTAATTTAATAATAGTTATACAACACGGCAAAATAACTAATTGTGGATCAAGAAACATTGAAATTTGCACCACAATAGTCATTATACCATTACAAATAGTTTTCATAACATTTATAAGATTAAAAAACGGTAAAAGTATTTCAAACTAAAAAATACTCTAGTTTCCATGGGAAAATTAAATGTTGTGGCCGGGGGAAATAAAACTTTCTTCAAATTATGGCATACCGATTTGAAGCCAAACATAAAGTACAGCTCATGCTAATACCAAGGTGAAATTATACTCTAGTTTCCATGGGCAAATTAAATGTTGTGACCAGGGAAAAATAAAACCTTGATCAAATTATGGCATACCAATTTGAAGCCATACTTCTAGTATAGCTCATGCTAATACCAAGGTGATTCAAGGTGAAATTATACTCTAGTTTCCATGGGCAAATTAATTGCTGTGGTCATGGAAAAATAAAACCTTGATCAAATTATGGCATATCAATTTGATTCCAAACATTTAGTACAGCTCATGATTACACCGAGGTGATTCAAGGTGAAATTATACTCTAGTTTCCATGGGCAAATTAATTATTGTGGCCTGGGGAAATTAAAACTTGATAAAATTATGGCATATCAATTTGATTCCAAACATTTAATACAGCTCATGATTATACCAAGGTGAAATTATACTCTAGTGTCCATGGGCAAATTAAATGTTGTGGCCAGGGAAAAATAAAACCTTGATCAAATTATGGCATACTAATTTGCAGCATAAATTTAGTGCAGCTCATGATTATACCAAGGCGATTCAAGGCGAAATATTCTATTTCTCCACGGGTAAATTAAATGTTGTGTAAGGGGGAAATAAAAGCAGGAATACTTTTACTATGAATATATTCTATTTTCTATGGATATTTATAACATTGACAAATGGCAAAACTGTTTCGTGCTAAAAAGTACTCTAGTTTCTATGGGCAAATAGAATGTGGCCGGGGGAAATAAAATCTTGATCAAATTATGGCATAATAATGATATAACATTGCAAGTTAATCTGGTCACCTATTATGACTACTAAAATGCCATGAGGCCGCTTATCAAAACTCCCATGGATAGTTATATGAATAAGTAATGGTATTCTTCTTCTTTTAATGGGCATATCATCGTCATCCAATGTTCTCGCCCTTGTACGAGTTTTTTTTTCATTCTTTTATTTTGGGTTTGCATCTGAGCATGGGGGAACTAGGTGCCTCCATACAAATGAACAGTAAATTGGGTTAAAAGAGGTCACTGCCACTGCAATGAGACAGCACTGCAAGGTTTGACACAAATTAGTTTTGAAGTATTACTGGGCATTTGGAACTGTTAAATACATCCGACATTATTTTGGTTCTTATAAATCAATGCAAGGCTTAGCCTTAGCAATTTTGTAATATTTGATGAAAAATTATGTCAGAAGGACAAACATTATTTACATTAGATGTTTGCATTTAAAGTATTTACATACCAAGAAAAAAAAATAGGGTTTATTTACTTTTATTTTTTTATTCTTGATGTTGGTAGGGATACAAAAATCCAGACGCAGGTTAAAAAAAATGTTAATGGTCTTGCCATATTTATTTAATATACTTGCCATATTGAGTATTTCATTAACAATTGAATAATGACACTTCTGTTGAAGTGTAGGTATCTGTAATGAAAATTGTTATTGAAGTGTAAAACACTTATCTGTTTTCATAATGTCTATAGCTCATTGGTTTTCATACATACTGTTTGACATTACTGAACTGATTGGTTCATATCCATTTTTTGGAGACCAATATGACCTTATACTATAGATATGTTGTACAGACATATATAAAAGAATACTGCAATTTTCTGAATTCTATGATTTTACTATGACTCCCGTATGCCATAATTTATTTTCTTTATGTCACTGGTTGTGGTCCCAATTTGCACAATCTGGGATAGCTTTTTAATAAATTCTTTGAAGAGTTTTAATTCTAATCCATGAATTCCCACGTTTTTTAACATTTTTTATAGATGTTTATGAGAAACCGTGTTAAAAGCTTTGGTTAAGTCTAAAAATATTGCTATGGTTTTTCTATTACTATCAATGTTATTAGCAATATCTTTGATTATTGACAGAAGAGCTTCGTCTATATCCATATTTTTCCTAAAACCATATTGATTTTCCGCAAGAATATTGAGCGTTTCTAATGTGGATTGAGGAACATTGTTATTTGCTCCTTAAAAATACCACAGTCATTCTTGTTGAAGTGTAAACGAATAATAGTTATACAATGAAGCAGAATAGCTAACGTGGATCGAGGAACATTGTAATTTGCTCCTTAAAACACCACAGTCATTCTTGTTGAAGTGTAAAAGAATAATAGTCATACAATAAGGCAGAATAGCTAATGTGGATCGAGGAACATTGTAATTTGCTCCTTAAAACACCACAGTCATTCTTGTTGAAGTGTAAACGAATAATAGTTATACAATAAGGCAGAATAGCTAATGTGGAATGAGGATCATATTAATTTGCTCCTCAAAAACAAATAATAGTTACACAATTAGGCAGAATAACTAATGCGGATCGAGGTACATTGGAATTCGCGCCTCAAAAACACCGCTGTCATTCTTGTTGAAGTGTTAACAAATAATAGTTACACAATTAGGCAGAATAACTAATGCGGATCGAGGTACATTGGAATTCGCGCCTCAAAAACACCGCTGTCATTCTTGTTGAAGTGTAAATGAATAATAGTTATACATTTAGGCAGATTAACTTACTAATGTAAAATAAGGAATATTGAAATTTGTTAGTCAAAAAACCACAATCAGTCTTGTTGTGTCTGTAGCTGTCATGTGGATAGTACAGACACATTATTGTTACACAAGTCACCAAGTAACAATGTGATTAAAATATATATTTGGTTCATAGTAAAGGTTTATACCTTCTTGTTATTAGGAACGTTTTGCACAGGTTGAGTATTTGACAAACAATTAAATAATACTTCCTGATATTACACAAACGTTTCTGTTGAAGTGTAAATGAATAACAGTTATACAATAGGTTCGAGGAAAATTTACATTTTCACCTCAAAAAGTCCCCAGTCATTTATGATTAAGTGTAAACATATATTAGTTATGAAGGTATATGTTACTACAGAATAACTTATGGGCATCAAGGTATAATGAAAACATATGCGCCTCAGAAAGTCCATAGTTTTTTTCTGTTGTAATTTAATAATAGTTATACAACACGGCAAAATAACTAATTGTGGATCAAGAAACATTGAAATTTGCACCACAATAGTCATTATACAATTACAAATAGTTTTCATAACATTTATAAGATTGAATACTCTAGTTTCCATGGGCAAATTAAATGTTGTGGCCGGGGGAAATAAAACTTTCTTCAAATTATGGCATACCGATTTGAAGCCAAACATAAAGTACAGCTCATGCTAATACCAAGGTGAAATTATACTCTAGTTTCCATGGGCAAATTAAATGTTGTGACCAGGGAAAAATAAAACCTTGATCAAATTATGGCATACCAATTTGAAGCCATACTTCTAGTATAGCTCATGCTAATACCAAGGTGATTCAAGGTGAAATTATACTCTAGTTTCCATGGGCAAATTAATTGCTGTGGTCATGGAAAAATAAAACCTTGATCAAATTATGGCATATCAATTTGATTCCAAACATTTAGTACAGCTCATGATTACACCGAGGTGATTCAAGGTGAAATTATACTCTAGTTTCCATGGGCAAATTAATTATTGTGGCCTGGGGAAATTAAAACTTGATAAAATTATGGCATATCAATTTGATTCCAAACATTTAATACAGCTCATGATTATACCAAGGTGAAATTATACTCTAGTGTCCATGGGCAAATTAAATGTTGTGGCCAGGGAAAAATAAAACCTTGATCAAATTATGGCTTACTAATTTGCAGCATAAATTTAGTGCAGCTCATGATTATACCAAGGTGATTCAAGGCGAAATATTCTATTTCTCCACGGGTAAATTAAATGTTGTGTAAGGGGGAAATAAAAGCAGGAATACATTTACTATGAATATATTCTATTTTCTATGGATATTTATAACATTGACAAATGGCAAAACTGTTTCGTGCTAAAAAGTACTCTAGTTTCTATGGGCAAATAGAATGTGGCCGGGGGAAATAAAATTTTGATCAAATTATGGCATAATAATGATATAACATTGCAAGTTAATCTGGTCACCTATTATGACTACTAAAATGCCATGAGGCCGCTTATCAAAACTCCCATGGATAGTAATATGAATAAGTAATGGTATTCTTCTTCTTTTAATGGGCTTTTCATCGTCATCCAATGTTCTCGCCCTTGTACGAGTTTTTTTTTCATTCTTTTATTTTGGGTTTGCATCTGAGCATGGGGGAACTAGGTGCCTCCATACAAATGAACAGTAAATTGGGTTAAAAGAGGTCACTGCCACTGCAATGAGACAGCACTGCAAGGTTTGACACAAATTAGTTTTGAAGTATTACTGGGCATTTGGAACTGTTAAATACATCCGACATTATTTTGGTTCTTATAAATCAATGCAAGGCTTAGCCTTAGCAATTTTGTAATATTTGATGAAAAATTATGTCAGAAGGACAAACATTATTTACATTAGATGTTTGCATTTAAAGTATTTACATACCAAGAAAAAAAAATAGGGTTTATTTACTTTTATTTTTTTATTCTTGATGTTGGTAGGGATACAAAAATCCAGACGCAGGTTAAAAAAAATGTTAATGGTCTTGCCATATTTATTTAATATACTTGTCATATTGAGTATTTCATTAACAATTGAATAATGACACTTCTGTTGAAGTGTAGGTATCTGTAATGAAAATTGTTATTGAAGTGTAAAACACTTATCTGTTTTCATAATGTCTATAGCTCATTGGTTTTCATACATACTGTTTGACATTACTGAACTGATTGGTTCATATCCATTTTTTGGAGACCAATATGACCTTATACTATAGATATGTTGTACAGACATATATAAAAGAATACTGCAATTTTCTGAATTCTATGATTTTACTATGACTCCCGTATGCCATAATTTATTTTCTTTATGTCACTGGTTGTGGTCCCAATTTGCACAATCTGGGATAGCTTTTTAATAAATTCTTTGAAGAGTTTTAATTCTAATCCATGAATTCCCACGTTTTTTAACATTTTTTATAGATGTTTATGAGAAACCGTGTTAAAAGCTTTGGTTAAGTCTAAAAATATTGCTATGGTTTTTCTATTACTATCAATGTTATTAGCAATATCTTTGATTATTGACAGAAGAGCTTCGTCTATATCCTTATTTTTCCTAAAACCATATTGATTTTCCGCAAGAATATTGAGCGTTTCTAATGTGGATTGAGGAACATTGTTATTTGCTCCTTAAAAATACCACAGTCATTCTTGTTGAAGTGTAAACGAATAATAGTTATACAATGAAGCAGAATAGCTAACGTGGATCGAGGAACATTGTAATTTGCTCCTTAAAACACCACAGTCATTCTTGTTGAAGTGTAAAAGAATAATAGTCATACAATAAGGCAGAATAGCTAATGTGGATCGAGGAACATTGTAATTTGCTCCTTAAAACACCACAGTCATTCTTGTTGAAGTGTAAAAGAATAATAGTCATACAATAAGGCAGAATAGCTAATGTGGATCGAGGAACATTGTAATTTGCTCCTTAAAACACCACAGTCATTCTTGTTGAAGTGTAAACGAATAATAGTTATACAATAAGGCAGAATAGCTAATGTGGAATGAGGATCATATTAATTTGCTCCTCAAAAACAAATAATAGTTACACAATTAGGCAGAATAACTAATGCGGATCGAGGTACATTGGAATTCGCGCCTCAAAAACACCGCTGTCATTCTTGTTGAAGTGTTAACAAATAATAGTTACACAATTAGGCAGAATAACTAATGCGGATCGAGGTACATTGGAATTCGCGCCTCAAAAACACCGCTGTCATTCTTGTTGAAGTGTAAATGAATAATAGTTATACATTTAGGCAGATTAACTTACTAATGTAAAATAAGGAATATTGAAATTTGTTAGTCAAAAAACCACAATCAGTCTTGTTGTGTCTGTAGCTGTCATGTGGATAGTACAGACACATTATTGTTACACAAGTCACCAAGTAACAATGTGATTAAAATATATATTTGGTTCATAGTAAAGGTTTATACCTTCTTGTTATTAGGAACGTTTTGCACAGGTTGAGTATTTGACAAACAATTAAATAATACTTCCTGATATTACACAAACGTTTCTGTTGAAGTGTAAATGAATAACAGTTATACAATAGGTTCGAGGAAAATTTACATTTTCACCTCAAAAAGTCCCCAGTCATTTATGATTAAGTGTAAACATATATTAGTTATGAAGGTATATGTTACTACAGAATAACTTATGGGCATCAAGGTATAATGAAAACATATGCGCCTCAGAAAGTCCATAGTTTTTTTCTGTTGTAATTTAATAATAGTTATACAACACGGCAAAATAACTAATTGTGGATCAAGAAACATTGAAATTTGCACCACAATAGTCATTATACAATTACAAATAGTTTTCATAACATTTATAAGATTGAATACTCTAGTTTCCATGGGCAAATTAAATGTTGTGGCCGGGGGAAATAAAACTTTTTTCAAATTATGGCATACCGATTTGAAGCCAAACATAAAGTACAGCTCATGCTAATACCAAGGTGAAATTATACTCTAGTTTCCATGGGCAAATTAAATGTTGTGACCAGGGAAAAATAAAACCTTGATCAAATTATGGCATACCAATTTGAAGCCATACTTCTAGTATAGCTCATGATTACACCGAGGTGAAATTATACTCTAGTGTCCATGGGCAAATTAAATGTTGTGGCCAGGGAAAAATAAAACCTTGATCAAATTATGGCTTACTAATTTGCAGCATAAATTTAGTGCAGCTCATGATTATACCAAGGTGATTCAAGGCGAAATATTCTATTTCTCCACGGGTAAATTAAATGTTGTGTAAGGGGGAAATAAAAGCAGGAATACATTTACTATGAATATATTCTATTTTCTATGGATATTTATAACATTGACAAATGGCAAAACTGTTTCGTGCTAAAAAGTACTCTAGTTTCTATGGGCAAATAGAATGTGGCCGGGGGAAATAAAATCTTGATCAAATTATGGCATAATAATGATATAACATTGCAAGTTAATCTGGTCACCTATTATGACTACTAAAATGCCATGAGGCCGCTTATCAAAACTCCCATGGATAGTTATATGAATAAGTAATGGTATTCTTCTTCTTTTAATGGGCTTTTCATCGTCATCCAATGTTCTCGCCCTTGTACGAGTTTTTTTTTCATTCTTTTATTTTGGGTTTGCATCTGAGCATGGGGGAACTAGGTGCCTCCATACAAATGAACAGTAAATTGGGTTAAAAGAAATCACTGCCACTGCAATGAGACAGCACTGCAAGGTTTGACACAAATTAGTTTTGAAGTATTACTGGGCATTTGGAACTGTTAAATACATCCGACATTATTTTGGTTCTTATAAATCAATGCAAGGCTTAGCCTTAGCAATTTTGTAATATTTGATGAAAAATTATGTCAGAAGGATAAACATTATTTACATTAGATGTTTGCATTTAAAGTATTTACATACCAAGAAAAAAAAATAGGGTTTATTTACTTTTATTTTTTTATTCTTGATGTTGGTAGGGATACAAAAATCCAGACGAAGGTTAAAAAAAATGTTAATGGTCTTGCCATATTTATTTAATATACTTGCCATATTGAGTATTTCATTAACAATTGAATAATGACACTTCTGTTGAAGTGTAGGTATCTGTAATGAAAATTGTTATTGAAGTGTAAAACACTTATCTGTTTTCATAATGTCTATAGCTCATTGGTTTTCATACATACTGTTTGACATTACTGAACTGATTGGTTCATATCCATTTTTTGGAGACCAATATGACCTTATACTATAGATATGTTGTACAGACATATATAAAAGAATACTGCAATTTTCTGAATTCCATGATTTTACTATGACTCCCGTATGCCATAATTTATTTTCTTTATGTCACTGGTTGTGGTCCCAATTTGCACAATCTGGGATAGCTTTTTAATAAATTCTTTGAAGAGTTTTAATTCTAATCCATGAATTCCCACGTTTTTTAACATTTTTTATAGATGTTTATGAGAAACCGTGTTAAAAGCTTTGGTTAAGTCTAAAAATATTGCTATGGTTTTTCTATTACTATCAATGTTATTAGCAATATCTTTGATTATTGACAGAAGAGCTTCGTCTATATCCTTATTTTTCCTAAAACCATATTGATTTTCCGCAAGAATATTGAGCGTTTCTAATGTGGATTGAGGAACATTGTTATTTGCTCCTTAAAAATACCACAGTCATTCTTGTTGAAGTGTAAACGAATAATAGTTATACAATGAAGCAGAATAGCTAACGTGGATCGAGGAACATTGTAATTTGCTCCTTAAAACACCACAGTCATTCTTGTTGAAGTGTAAAAGAATAATAGTCATACAATAAGGCAGAATAGCTAATGTGGATCGAGGAACATTGTAATTTGCTCCTTAAAACACCACAGTCATTCTTGTTGAAGTGTAAACGAATAATAGTTATACAATAAGGCAGAATAGCTAATGTGGAATGAGGATCATATTAATTTGCTCCTCAAAAACACCACAGTCATTCTTGTTGAAGTGTTAACAAATAATAGTTACACAATTAGGCAGAATAACTAATGCGGATCGAGGTACATTGGAATTCGCGCCTCAAAAACACCGCTGTCATTCTTGTTGAAGTGTAAATGAATAATAGTTATACATTTAGGCAGATTAACTTACTAATGTAAAATAAGGAATATTGAAATTTGTTAGTCAAAAAACCACAATCAGTCTTGTTGTGTCTGTAGCTGTCATGTGGATAGTACAGACACATTATTGTTACACAAGTCACCAAGTAACAATGTGATTAAAATATATATTTGGTTCATAGTAAAGGTTAAACCTTCTTGTTATTAGGAACGTTTTGCACAGGTTGAGTATTTGACAAACAATTAAATAATACTTCCTGATATTACACAAACGTTTCTGTTGAAGTGTAAATGAATAACAGTTATACAATAGGTTCGAGGAAAATTTACATTTTCACCTCAAAAAGTCCCCAGTCATTTATGATTAAGTGTAAACATATATTAGTTATGAAGGTATATGTTACTACAGAATAACTTATGGGCATCAAGGTATAATGAAAACATATGCGCCTCAGAAAGTCCATAGTTTTTTTCTGTTGTAATTTAATAATAGTTATACAACACGGCAAAATAACTAATTGTGGATCAAGAAACATTGAAATTTGCACCACAATAGTCATTATACCATTACAAATAGTTTTCATAACATTTATAAGATTGAAAAACGGTAAAAGTATTTCAAACTAAAAAATACTCTAGTTTCCATGGGCAAATTAAATGTTGTGGCCGGGGGAAATAAAACTTTCTTCAAATTATGGCATACCGATTTGAAGCCAAACATAAAGTACAGCTCATGCTCATACCAAGGTGAAATTATACTCTAGTTTCCATGGGCAAATTAAATGTTGTGACCAGGGAAAAATAAAACCTTGATCAAATTATGGCATACCAATTTGAAGCCATACTTCTAGTATAGCTCATGCTAATACCAAGGTGATTCAAGGTGAAATTATACTCTAGTTTCCATGGGCAAATTAATTGCTGTGGTCATGGAAAAATAAAACCTTGATCAAATTATGGCATATCAATTTGATTCCAAACATTTAGTACAGCTCATGATTACACCGAGGTGATTCAAGGTGAAATTATACTCTAGTTTCCATGGGCAAATTAATTATTGTGGCCTGGGGAAATTAAAACTTGATAAAATTATGGCATATCAATTTGATTCCAAACATTTAATACAGCTCATGATTATACCAAGGTGAAATTATACTCTGGCGTCCATGGGCAAATTAAATGTTGTGGCCAGGGAAAAATAAAACCTTGATCAAATTATGGCATACTAATTTGCAGCATAAATTTAGTGCAGCTCATGATTATACCAAGGTGATTCAAGGCGAAATATTCAATTTCTCCACGGGTAAATTAAATGTTGTGTAAGGGGGAAATAAAAGCAGGAATACTTTTACTATGAATATATTCTATTTTCTATGGATATTTATAACATTGACAAATGGCAAAACTGTTTCGTGCTAAAAAGTACTCTAGTTTCTATGGGCAAATAGAATGTGGCCGGGGGAAATAAAATCTTGATCAAATTATGGCATAATAATGATATAACCAATATATATATAAATCAGGTGGCAGAAGTACCCAGAAGAATTGGACTTGGTTGGGCAGCCTTCGGGAAACTCAGTTATATAATGAAAAATAAGGATATCCCCATCAATTTAAAAAGAAAAATCTATGAATCATGTATATTGCCTGTAATGACATATGGTTTGGAAACAATGTCCCTGACCATAAATACTGTCCACAAATTAAAATGTGCACAACGATCCATGGAGCGGCAAATGCTGGGCATAAGTCTGAGGGATAAAATAACCAATATAGAAATCAGACGCCGAACAAAAATCGCCGATATCATGGATCGGATCGCAAAATTGAAGTGGCAATGGGCAGGACACGTGGCCAGACAGCCAAATTCAAAATGGACTCCCAAAGTCTTAAAGTGGAGGCCATGGGAAGACAAAAGGGGTGTCGGTCGGCCACAGAAGAGATGGGCCGACGATATTGTTGCGATCGCCGGAAAGAAATGGATTGAAGCGGCACAGAATAGAGGAAAATGGAGACAAATGGAAGAGGCCTACATCCAGCAGTGGAGGGAAGGCTAGGAAGAAGAAGAATGATATAACATTGCAAGTTAATCTGGTCACCTATTATGACTACTAAAATGCCATGAGGCCGCTTATCAAAACTCCCATGGATAGTTATATGAATAAGTAATGGTATTCTTCTTCTTTTAATGGGCTTTTCATCGTCATCCAATGTTCTCGCCCTTGTACGAGTTTTTTTTTTCATTCTTTTATTTTGGGTTTGCATCTGAGCATGGGGGAACTAGGTGCCTCCATACAAATGAACAGTAAATTGGGTTAAAAGAGGTCACTGCCACTGCAATGAGACAGCACTGCAAGGTTTGACACAAATTAGTTTTGAAGTATTACTGGGCATTTGGAACTGTTAAATACATCCGACATTATTTTGGTTCTTATAAATCAATGCAAGGCTTAGCCTTAGCAATTTTGTAATATTTGATGAAAAATTATGTCAGAAGGACAAACATTATTTACATTAGATGTTTGCATTTAAAGTATTTACATACCAAGAAAAAAAATAGGGTTTATTTACTTTTATTTTTTTATTCTTGATGTTGGTAGGGATACAAAAATCCAGACGCAGGTTAAAAAAAATGTTAATGGTCTTGCCATATTTATTTAATATACTTGCCATATTGAGTATTTCATTAACAATTGAATAATGACACTTCTGTTGAAGTGTAGGTATCTGTAATGAAAATTGTTATTGAAGTGTAAAACACTTATCTGTTTTCATAATGTCTATAGCTCATTGGTTTTCATACATATTGTTTGACATTACTGAACTGATTGGTTCATATGCATTTTTTGGAGACAAATATGACCTTATACTATAGATATGTTGTACAGACATATATAAAAGAATACTGCAATTTTCTGAATTCTATGATTTTACTATGACTCCCGTATGCCATATTTTATTTTCTTTATGTCACTGGTTGTAGTTCCAATTTGTACAATCTGGGATAGCTTGTTGAAGTGTAAAAGAATAATAGTTATACAATAAGGCAGAATAGCTAATGTGGATCGAGGAACATTGTAATTTGCTCCTTAAAACACCACAGTCATTGTTGTTGAAGTGTAAAAGAATAATAGTTATACAATAAGGCAGAATAGCTAATGTGGATCGAGGAACATTGTTATTTGCTCCTTAAAACACCACAGTCATTCTTGTTGAAGTGTAAAAGAATAATAGTTATACAATAAGGCAGAATAGCTAATGTGGATCGAGGAACATTGTAATTTGCTCCTTAAAACACCACAGTCATTGTTGTTGAAGTGTAAAAGAATAATAGTTATACAATAAGGCAGAATAGCTAATGTGGATCGAGGAACATTGTTATTTGCTCCTTAAAACACCACAGTCATTCTTGTTGAAGTGTAAAAGAATAATAGTTATACAATAAGGCAGAATAGCTAATGTGGATCGAGGAACATTGTAATTTGCTCCTTAAAACACCACAGTCATTCTTGATGAAGTGTAAAAGAATAATAGTTATACAATAAGGCAGAATAGCTAATGTGGATCGAGGAACATTGTAATTTGCTCCTTAAAACACCACAGTCATTCTTGTTGAAGTGTAAAAGAATAATAGTTATACAATAAGGCAGAATAGCTAATGTGGATCGAGAAACATTTTAATTTGCTCCTTAAAACAACACAGTCATTCTTGTTGAAGTGTAAAAGAAAAATAGTTATACAATAAGGCAGAATAGCTAATGTGGATCGAGGAACATTGTTATTTGCTCCTTAAAACACCACAGTCATTCTTGTTGAAGTGTAAAAGAATAATAGTTAATATAAGGCAGAATAGCTAATGTGGATCGAGGAACATTGTAATTTGCTCCTTAAAAACACCACAATCATTCTTGTTGAAGTGTAAAAGAATAATAGTTATATAATAAGGCAGAATAGCTAATGTGGATCGATGAACATTGTAATTTGCCCCTTAAAAACACCACAGTAATTCTGGTTGAAGTGTAAAAGAATAATAGTTATATAATAAGGAAGAATAGCTAATGTGGATCGAGGAACATTGTAATTTGCTCCATAAAAACACCACAATCATTCTTGTTGAAGTGTAAAAGAATAATAGTTATATAATAAGGCAGAATAGCTAATGTGGATCGAGGAACATTGAAATTTGCTCCTTAAAACACCACAGTCATTCTTGTTGAAGTGTAAAAGAAAAATAGTTATACAATAAGGCAGAATAGCTAATGTGGATCGAGGAACATTGTTATTTGCTCCTTAAAACACCACAGTCATTCTTGTTGAAGTGTTAAAGAATAATAGTTAATATAAGGCAGAATAGCTAATGTGGATCGAGGAACATTGTAATTTGCTCCTTAAAAACACTACAATCATTCTTGTTGAAGTGTAAAAGAATAATAGTTATATAATAAGGCAGAATAGCTAATGTGGATCGATGAACATTGTAATTTGCCCCTTAAAAACACCACAGTAATTCTGGTTGAAGTGTAAAAGAATAATAGTTATATAATAAGGAAGAATAGCTAATGTGGATCGAGGAACATTGTAATTTGCTCCATAAAAACACCACAATCATTCTTGTTGAAGTGTAAAAGAATAATAGTTATATAATAAGGCAGAATAGCTAATGTGGATCGAGGAACATTGAAATTTGCTCCTTAAAACACCACAGTCATTCTTGTTGAAGTGTAAAAGAATAATAGTTATACAATAAGGAAGAATAGCTAATGTGGATCGAGGAACATTGTAATTTGCTCCTTAAAACAACACAATCATTCTTGTTGAAGTGTAAACGAATAATAATAATACAATACCACTTGCGTAATGATAGTATTGATACAGAGACAGAGGTAGATAAAGAGATTGATTTCGGTTATTTTCATAATTTCTTATTAATCTGCAGCTATCACATGGACAGTTAATGGCTCTTGTTTTGCAATGGTTATGAAACGACAATACAATTTAAATAAATATATGGTTCATAGTTAAGGTTTACACCTGGTTATTAAATGTGTATTATTATTTGAATCATATTATACAAGTAATATTAATCCCTTTAAATTCCAAGCTCATATTAATCAAGTATACAATTATTGTAAACTATGGTAATGTATGATATAATAATATAGATGAGTATAATTACTTAACAACAAATGGGTTATATGAAAGTAATATATGAACATACATCTTCTTGTTATCTGGAGCATATCTATTGCGATTTATACTCCAAATAGTATATATTCATTGTACATTGAAATTTGCACCCAGAGAGATTTATTGTGAAATAAACACTGCACATGCAAGGGTTAATATAACATACAATATAACAAGGATTAGCAGACTAATCTATTTGCTTAAATTTTTCTTACTCCATCTCAACATAATACACAAGACGACGGATAAGTGAATACTTTAGAACACGATTCATATAGTGTAAGGAAGCCACCGGGGGGTCAACTTGGTTCTTGCCAACACTGTGAGCAACTTGCGTTAGTTGAGTCAGAAATATATATCGCCTCTCTTTCCACTTCATTGCTCGCTCAGTGTTTACAGAGCTAAAACAATAAGGAAATATAAATAATTTTCACCATTTGATTATAATTTTACATTTTTTTTATATCAAATACTTATTAAAAATAAAGAAGTATAAGTTATAATAATCATTTTATCGCTATAATTGAAGAAATTTTCATAATATTTATAACTTTGTTATGCCCGAAAAACAATGATTTTCATTTGTTTTCCACGGCAACATTCTTGAAAGCAGCTATCGTTGTTTGCGTGTAACTCACGAGATTTGCCGCTAGCGCGCTCTCTCTCGACATTAGGCGCTCGTAATGGAAGTATCGCTCTTTTGGCATTCACCACAAGAAAGAAAGCATTTAATTCTGGTGGGAGTCGGACGGTTTGTTGTAACGCCGTCATCGGTCGACATGGGCCATATTTTCGACGACACAGGAGGTCTGCTTGACAGGACACGTCACACGCATGGACGCTGCCGGTGATACGGAGCCAAGATGAGGGCATCTACAGGGCAGAGGTGTGGAGGCAGCGCGCAGTGTTGGGCCACCGCAGCAGGGAACGCGGTGGCTCGCAGATTGGACCACGAGGAGCTTTCCGTGTCGTCTGGGGCGTCGGTTCGCTTCTGGTGAGGCTCCCAGCTGGCCAGCCACCTCTGTCAAGATTCGCCGTCATAGCGTTGCCGTGTGGCACGGACCCTGTTATGTATGAATGCATGGCTGAGGAGAAGAGAGAACTACGCCGGGTACGACAAGGACCTGCCAGCCTGACGCAGAGGCTGGACCCCGTTCAACTTTCAGCCACCACGTGGAAGACAGTGACATGCCTGGAGAAAGGATATCGCTGTACCCTGGGTCTCTTCGTGCTCGGTTGTGTTTTAGAGTTGGATTGTTATTCTTCGTTTTGTTTTGTTGTTTCATTTGAACTCTGTCGCTGTTGTGTTTTTGTTTAGTTTAATTTTGGCCGTTGGACCTTGATAATAATAATTTTGTGAATGAATGCGCCGTAATAAAAGAATTTCAGTGTCACCATCATTCGTCTCCTTTTCTTCCTCACTTTAGCTTTGATGTTTCCTCGTGGTCGGAGAGAGGGCTCATCAACTTTGATGTTTTTTCCTGGCTATGTATGACAGCTGTGCTGTCATACATAGACCAGCAACAAATAACGAACCGAATTATATGTTCGTTATTTTTCAACCACGTTGTTTCTGCTATGTGATAAATATACTTTATTATCCGATTGACTATTCTTAATGAATAAAAATTAGTGTCAGGTTGACGCGACCTCTCCTGTTCGTGTTATATTTTATTTGAATTCGGCGCCAAATTAGCAGACCATAAACAAATATTTAAGAATAATAAAATGTGAAAAAACATAATATGTTTTGACAACAAAACATAATCTCGAAAAATGTGACAATACAAATGACAGTGAGTAAGAGTCGGAAACCCACAGTCGGAATGTCACGAGCCGCGGTCGTCGAACGCGTTCTGCGTTACTTGCAATAGGACCACGTCGAAAAGGATACTATTGAGACATCGGTCGGATTATTCTTGTTGAAGTGTAAACAGATAATATTCATTCAATTAGTCAAAATAACTAATGAGGGTCGAGATAAATTGAAATTTTCTCAGCACAGTACAGACACATTGTTGTTACACAAGTCACCAAGTAACAATGTGATTAAAATATATATTTGGTTCATAGTCAAGGTTTATACCTTCTTATTAGGAACGTTTTGCACAGGTTTACTTTCACCTCAAAAAGTCCCATGTAAATTATGATGCATACCAATTTGAAGCCATACTTCTAGTACAGCTCATGCTAATACCAAGGTGATTTAAGGGAAATTATACTCTAGTTTCCATGGGCAAATTAAATGTTGTGGCCAGGGAAAAATAAAACCTTGATCAAATTATGACATACCAATTTGAAGCCATACTTCTGGTACAGCTCATGCTAATACCAAGGTGATTCAAGGTGAAATTATACTCTAGTTTCCATGGGCAAATTAAATGTTGTGGCCAGGGAAAAATTAAACCTTGATCAAATTATGGCATACCAATTTGATTCCAAACATTTAGTAAAGCTCATGATTGTACCAAGGTGAAATTATACTCTAGTTTCCATGGGCAAATTAATTGTTGTGGTCATGGAAAAATAAAACCTTGATAAAATTATGGCATATCAATTTGATTCCAAACATTTAGTACAGCTCATGATTACACCGAGGTGATTCAACGTGAAATTATACTCTAGTTTCCATGGGCAAATTAATTATTGTGGCCTGGGAAATATAAAACTTGATCAAATTATGGCATATCAATTTGATTCCAAACATTTAGTACAGCTCATGATTATACCAAGGTGAAATTATACTCTAGTGTCCATGGGCAAATTAAATGTTGTGGCCAGGTAAAAATAAAACCTTGATCAAATTATGGCATACTAATTTGCCGCAAAAATTTAGTGCAGCTCATGATTATACCAAGGTGATGAAAGGCGAAATATTCTATTTCTCCACGGTAAATTAAATATTGTGTAAGGAGGAAATAAAAGCAGGAATATTTTTACCAAGAATATATTCTATTTTCTATGGATATTTATAACATTGACAAATGGCAAAACTGTTTCATGCTAAAAAGTACTCTAGTTTCCATGGGCAAATTAAATGCTGTGGCCGAGGGAAATAAAATCTTGATCAAATTATGGCATACAATGATATAACATTGCAAGTAAATCTGGTCACCTATTATGACTACTAAAATGCCATGAGGCCGCTTATCAAAACTCACATGGATAGTTATATGAATAGGTAATGGTATTCTTCTTCTTTTAATGGGCTTTTCATCGTCATCCAATATCCTACATACTGTTTGACATTACTGAACTGATTGGTTCATATCCATTTTTTGGAGACCAATATGACCTTATACTATAGATATGTTGTACAGACATATATAAAAGAATACTGCAATTTTCTGAATTCTATGATTTTACTATGACTCCCGTATGCCATAATTTATTTTCTTTATGTCACTGGTTGTGGTTCCAATTTGCACAATCTGGGATAGCTTTTTAATAAATTCTTTGAAGAGTTTTAATTCTGTTCCATGAATTCCCACGTTTTTTAACATTTTTTATAGATGTTTATGAGAAACCGTGTTAAAAGCTTTGGTTAAGTCTAAAAATATTGCTATGGTTTTTCTATTACTATCAATGTAATTAGCAATATCTTTGATTACTGACAGAAGAGCTTCGTCCATATCCTTATTTTTCCTAAAACCATATTGATTTTCAGCAAGAATATTGAGCGTTTCTAAAAGTTTTGTATGTTGAAGGCTGACACATTTGTCAAATATTTTTGATAAAACACTCGAAATGGATATTGGCCTATAGTTGTTGGGATTTTTAAGATCACATCCTTTATAAGGTTTTGTGCATACAACATTTATTTTAACAAAAGTATGATAATGGACATCTACTACGCAATGTGGACACGCATCATTAGTGAACAAAAAATCATAGAGAAAAAACAATATATATCTACAATAAGGAACATTGATTATTCTCAACAAGATAGAATAGCTAATGTGGATTGGGGAACATTGTAATTTGCTCCTTAAAAACACTACAGTCATTCTTGGTGAAGTGTAAACGAATAATAGTTATACAATTAGGCAGAATGAGGATCGACAAACATTGTAATTTGCTCCTTAAAAACACCACAGTCATACTTGTTGAAGTGTAAAAGAATAATAGTTATACAATGAGGCAGAATAGCTAATGTGGATGGAGGAACATTGTAATTTGCTCCTTAAAAACACTACAGTCATTCTTGGTGAAGTGTAAACGAATAATAGTTATACAATTAGGCAGAATGAGGATCGACAAACATTGTAATTTGCTCCTTAAAAACACCACAGTCATACTTGTTGAAGTGTAAAAGAATAATAGTTATACAATGAGGCAGAATAGCTAATGTGGATGGAGGAACATTGTAATTTGCTCCTTAAAAACACCACAGTCATTCTTGTTGAAGTGTAAATGAATAATAGTTATACAATAAGGCAAAATAGCTAATGTGGAATGAGGAACATATTAATTTGCTCCTCAAAAACACCACAGTCATTCTTGTTGAAGTGTTAACAAATAATAGTTACACAATTAGGCAGAATAACTAATGCGGATCGAGGTACATTGGAATTCGCGCCTCAAAAACAGCGCTGTCATTCTTGTTGAAGTGTAAATGAATAATAGTTATACATTTAGGCAGATTTTCTTACTAATGTAAAATAAGGAATATTGAAATTTGTTAGTCAAAAAACCACAATCAGTCTTGTTGTGTCTGTAGCTGTCATGTGTATAGTACAGACACATTATTGTTAAACTGTCACCAAGTAACAATGTGATTAAAATATATATTTGGTTCATAGTAAAGGTTTATACCTTCTTGTTATTAGGAACGTTTTGCACAGGTTGAGTATTTGACAAACAATTAAATAATACTTCCTGATATTACACAAACGTTTCTGTTGAAGTGTAAATGAATAACAGTTACACAATAGATTCGAGGAAAATTTAAAAAGTCCCCAGTCATTTATGATTAAGTGTAAACATATATTAGTTATGTAGGTATATGTTACTACAGAATAACTAATGGGCATCAAGGTATAATGAAAACATATGCGCCTCAGAAAGTCCATAGTCTTTTTCTGTTGTAATTTAATAATAGTTATACAACACGGCAAAATAACTAATTGTGGATCAAGAAACATTGAAATTTGCACCACAATAGTCATTATACCATTACAAATAGTTTTCATAACATTTATAACGCTGAAAAACGGTAAAACTATTTCAAACTAAAAAATACTCTAGTTTCCATGGGCAAATTAAATGTTGTGGCCGGGGGAAATAAAACTTTCTTCAAATTATGGCATACCGATTTGAAGCCAAACATCTAGTTCAGCTCATGCTAATACCAAGGTGAAATTATAGTCTAGTTTCCATGGGCAAATTAAATGTTGTGGCCAGGGAAAAATAAAACCTTGATCAAATTATGGCATACCAATTTGTAGCCATACTTCTAGTACAGCTCATGCTAATACCAAGGTGATTCAAGGTGAAATTATACTCTAGTTTCCATGGGCAAATTAAATGTTGTGGACAGGGAAAAATAAAACCTTGATCAAATTATGGCATACCAATTTGAAGCCAATCATCTAGTACAGCTCATGCTAATACCAAGGTGATATTATACTCTAGTTTCCATGGGCAAATTAATTGTTGTGGTCATGGAAAAATAAAACCTTGATCAAATTATGGCATATCAATTTGATTCCAAACATTTAGTACAGCTTATGATTTTACCAAGGTGATTCAAGGTGAAATTAAACTCTAACTTGTTGTGCAATGTAAAGATAGATGGGTTGATGGCAGAGCGGTTAGCGCGCTGGGCTAGTAATCCAGTGGTCGCAAGTTCGAATCCTGCCTTGACCGATTTCGTTCACCTATAGCACAAGCATTTATTTGCTTATTATAGGGAACGTAGGAAGATGTATATGTACTTGTTTAACAAGGACATATTCATTTTTAAGAAAAAAAAAAATGTCTATGAAGCGAAAATACAAAACGACAAAAACATAATGCATAGAAAAGGTTCATACCTTCTTCAAACCAGGAACGTATTGCATTTATTATTATTGAGTATAAGATTAACAATTGAATTATGACCTTCTGTTGACACATGACACTTTAGTTGAAGTATAACTGTAATATGGATCAAGGTATATTGAAATTAACACCCCGAAAAGTCCGCAGTCATTCTTATTGAAGTGTAAACGAATAATACTTATAGAATTAGACAGAATAGTTAATGTGGATCAAGGAATATTGTAATTTGCTCCTTAAAAACACCACAGTAATTCTTGTTGAAGTGTAAACGAATAATAGTTATACAATAAGGCTGAATAACTAATGTGGAATGAGCCCACATGTGAAAAAACACCACAGTCATTAATAATAGACAAAGTTTTTATTTTGTACATCCACCATACAACTCCACCAGGAATACCTACCTACATAATAACAATAGTTTAACAAATAATAATATTGTAAGCACTTAATGCATTTCAGTGTCTATTAGGGCAATATACCAGGTATTGTTACACTGGAAAAAAAACAGATATAAAAAGCAATTCTTTTAATAATTATATTCAGTTTCACTAATTAGCTTATTAGGGATTGGTCAATAATAGACAGAAGAGCTTATGTGGATCAAGGAACATTGTAATTTGCTCCTTAAAAACACCACAGTAATTCTTGTTGAAGTGTAAACGAATAATAGTTATACAATAAGGCTGAATAACTAATGTGGAATGAGCCCACATGTGAAAAAACACCACAGTCATTAATAATAGACAAAGTTTTTATTTTGTACATCCACCATACAACTCCACCAGGAATACCTACCTACATAATAACAATAGTTTAACAAATAATAATATTGTAAGCACTTAATGCATTTCAGTGTCTATTAGGGCAATATACCAGGTATTGTTACACTGGAAAAAAAACAGATATAAAAAGCAATTCTTTTAATAATTATATTCAGTTTCACTAATTAGCTTATTAGGGATTGGTCAATAATAGACAGAAGAGCTTATGTGGATCAAGGAACATTGTAATTTGCTCCTTAAAAACACCACAGTAATTCTTGTTGAAGTGTAAACGAATAATAGTTATACAATAAGGCTGAATAACTAATGTGGAATGAGCCCACATGTGAAAAAACACCACAGTCATTAATAATAGACAAAGTTTTTATTTTGTACATCCACCATACAACTCCACCAGGAATACCTACCTACATAATAACAATAGTTTAACAAATAATAATATTGTAAGCACTTAATGCATTTCAGTGTCTATTAGGGCAATATACCAGGTATTGTTACACTGGAAAAAAAACAGATATAAAAAGCAATTCTTTTAATAATTATATTCAGTTTCACTAATTAGCTTATTAGGGATTGGTCAATAATAGACAGAAGAGCTTATGTGGATCAAGGAACATTGTAATTTGCTCCTTAAAAACACCACAGTAATTCTTGTTGAAGTGTAAACGAATAATAGTTATACAATAAGGCTGAATAACTAATGTGGAATGAGCCCACATGTGAAAAAACACCACAGTCATTAATAATAGACAAAGTTTTTATTTTGTACATCCACCATACAACTCCACCAGGAATACCTACCTACATAATAACAATAGTTTAACAAATAATAATATTGTAAGCACTTAATGCATTTCAGTGTCTATTAGGGCAATATACCAGGTATTGTTACACTGGAAAAAAAACAGATATAAAAAGCAATTCTTTTAATAATTATATTCAGTTTCACTAATTAGCTTATTAGGGATTGGTCAATAATAGACAGAAGAGCTTATGTGGATCAAGGAACATTGTAATTTGCTCCTTAAAAACACCACAGTAATTCTTGTTGAAGTGTAAACGAATAATAGTTATACAATAAGGCTGAATAACTAATGTGGAATGAGCCCACATGTGAAAAAACACCACAGTCATTAATAATAGACAAAGTTTTTATTTTGTACATCCACCATACAACTCCACCAGGAATACCTACCTACATAATAACAATAGTTTAACAAATAATAATATTGTAAGCACTTAATGCATTTCAGTGTCTATTAGGGCAATATACCAGGTATTGTTACACTGGAAAAAAAACAGATATAAAAAGCAATTCTTTTAATAATTATATTCAGTTTCACTAATTAGCTTATTAGGGATTGGTCAATAATAGACAGAAGAGCTTATGTGGATCAAGGAACATTGTAATTTGCTCCTTAAAAACACCACAGTAATTCTTGTTGAAGTGTAAACGAATAATAGTTATACAATAAGGCTGAATAACTAATGTGGAATGAGCCCACATGTGAAAAAACACCACAGTCATTAATAATAGACAAAGTTTTTATTTTGTACATCCACCATACAACTCCACCAGGAATACCTACCTACATAATAACAATAGTTTAACAAATAATAATATTGTAAGCACTTAATGCATTTCAGTGTCTATTAGGGCAATATACCAGGTATTGTTACACTGGAAAAAAAACAGATATAAAAAGCAATTCTTTTAATAATTATATTCAGTTTCACTAATTAGCTTATTAGGGATTGGTCAATAATAGACAGAAGAGCTTATGTGGATCAAGGAACATTGTAATTTGCTCCTTAAAAACACCACAGTAATTCTTGTTGAAGTGTAAACGAATAATAGTTATACAATAAGGCTGAATAACTAATGTGGAATGAGCCCACATGTGAAAAAACACCACAGTCATTAATAATAGACAAAGTTTTTATTTTGTACATCCACCATACAACTCCACCAGGAATACCTACCTACATAATAACAATAGTTTAACAAATAATAATATTGTAAGCACTTAATGCATTTCAGTGTCTATTAGGGCAATATACCAGGTATTGTTACACTGGAAAAAAAACAGATATAAAAAGCAATTCTTTTAATAATTATATTCAGTTTCACTAATTAGCTTATTAGGGATTGGTCAATAATAGACAGAAGAGCTTATGTGGATCAAGGAACATTGTAATTTGCTCCTTAAAAACACCACAGTAATTCTTGTTGAAGTGTAAACGAATAATAGTTATACAATAAGGCTGAATAACTAATGTGGAATGAGCCCACATGTGAAAAAACACCACAGTCATTAATAATAGACAAAGTTTTTATTTTGTACATCCACCATACAACTCCACCAGGAATACCTACCTACATAATAACAATAGTTTAACAAATAATAATATTGTAAGCACTTAATGCATTTCAGTGTCTATTAGGGCAATATACCAGGTATTGTTACACTGGAAAAAAAACAGATATAAAAAGCAATTCTTTTAATAATTATATTCAGTTTCACTAATTAGCTTATTAGGGATTGGTCAATAATAGACAGAAGAGCTTATGTGGATCAAGGAACATTGTAATTTGCTCCTTAAAAACACCACAGTAATTCTTGTTGAAGTGTAAATGAATAATAGTTATTCAAAAAGGCAGAATAACTAATGTGGATTGAGGATCATTGGTATATGCTCCTCAAAAACACTACAGTCATTCTTGTTGAAGTGTAAACGAATAATAGTTATTCAAAAAGGCAGAATAACTAATGTGGATTGAGGAACATTGGTATATGCTCCTCAAAAACACCACAGTCATTCTTGTTGAAGTGTAAACGAATAATAGTTATTCAAAAAGGCAGAATAACTAATGTGGATTGAGGAACATTGGTATTTGCTCCTCAAAAACACCACAGTCATTCTTGTTGAAGTGTAAATGAATAATAGTTATACAATAAGTCAGACTAACTAATGTAGATTGAAGAACATTGTATTTCCCCTTTAATAAGTCTGAGAAACATTGAAAAAATGCCTTCAATAGTCCACAGTAAGTCTTGTTGAAGTGTAAACGAATAATAGTTATACAACAAGGTAGAATAATTGATGTAGATCTAAGAACATTGAAATATGCTCTTTAAAAACAGCAGTCATTCTAGTTGAAGTGTAAACAAATAATAATAGACATAGCCTAACATGCAGGAAAAACAGAAGTTCAGTCACAATCAAATGCCAAATAATTAGTAGTATCTCCTTCCCTCATTAGTAGAGATTGTCTTCCTGATATGAAGTAGACCAATAGTGGATAGTGGTTGCATCCACATTGTGTCTGTAGCTGTCATGTGGACAGTACATACACATTGTTGTTACATAAGTCACCAAGTAACAATGTGATTAAAATATATATTTGGTTCATAGTAAAGGTTTATACCTTCTTGTTATTATAATAGGAACGTTTTGCACAGGTTGAGTATTTGACAAACAATTAAATAATACTTCCTGATATTACACAAACGTTTCTGTTGAAGTGTAAATGAATAAAAGTTACACAATAGGTTCGAGGAAAATTTATATTTCCACCTCAAAAAGTCAACCGTAAATTTCTGTTGAAGTGTAATCAAACAATAGTTGTACGATGCAGCAGAATAACTAGTGAGGATCAAGGTACAATATGTCCTATTCTTATTCGTCTAAATTTATCCGTCTGAATTTTAGTATATGAGAAATATCAAAAAGTTGTTTGCATTTATACGGGACTGGTTACGTCACACTGCGCAAATGAAATCTTTTACACAAGTCGCCCATTGGTCATAGACGTTTTCGTACTCTGAAACGAATCAGAATAGAATGGTATAAAATGGTGCATTGAAATTGGCATCTCAAAATTCCCCAGTCACATCTGTTGGAGTGTAAAAATATAATAGTTAAGTACTTATATGTAACTACAGAATAACTTATGGGCATCAAGGTAAAATGAAAACATATGCCCCTCAGAAAGTCTTGGTGCATAGTAAAGGTTTATTATACCTTCTTCTTACCAGGAACGTATTGCACTAGTTGAGTATTTGATTAACAATTGAATAATGACACATCATGATACTTCTGTTGAAGTGTAACTGTAATGTGGATCAAGGTATATTGAAATTTGCACCCCAAAAAGTCCATAGTAATTCTTGTAGAAGTGTAAATGAATAATAGTTATACAATTGGACATGTTTGATAAATTGGGCAACACTTTCAATCTTTCCCTCTCCCAAAAATATTGCTACCTACATGAGTAGTCAGCTGTATAAATAATCATCTACTCGTCGTGTACGTCACTGACAGTTGAAGAAGCTATAGACAAGACAAAATATACATATTTCGTGTTTCAAAGTATTACGCGCCGTGCGCCATTTTAATACCCAAACCGTGTTTGGGAGTGGTGTGTCTTATCATCATTATTTCGTGTTGTGATAGTGGGTGCCTTCCGTGAAGACCTCCGACACAAAGGAAGAAGTTCCCTACCAGGTAGGCGCAATATTCCCTTCTCTCTGTATCCAACAAGGCAGAATAACTAATGCGGAACCAGGAAAATTAAAATATGCTTCTCAAAAAGTCCACAGTTAATCTTGTTAAAAAGTCAAAACAGATGTTCAAAACAGAGTTCAAAAACACCACAAGTCATCCTGTTGAAATTTAAATGAATAAAAGTAAAAAAATAAATGTGCAATATTATGCTACTTGAAAAAGATGAATATAGATATTCTAACTAACAGTAATTGATTGGCTTATAATATGTCCATCAGTATAGATGAATCTAAAACCTCCACTACACTACTCGCGAAGTTGATCGAAGATAGGCGAATACGATAGTGTGGAGAGGCACTTCGCCTTACTTCGTCCAACCTCGGCTCGCCTCGGGCGACCTCCGTTTGTTGTCGGTTTTTGCGCCCGAGTCAAAGGACTCGAAGTTGCACGAAGTGCCTCTCTACACTACTCGGCTAACTTCAGGTCGCTTCAATGCGTTTTCGTGAGTTCATCACTGCATATGCGTGCTAGAAACTATTTTTTATTAATTTTTTCACACGACTCGATTATGAGTGGTAAACAGTGGTCGCAGGAGCAAATTCTGTTGTTCCTGGAAACATTGCAAGTGGAGCCAATTATTTGGAACCCAAATGAAAGTGGTCACAAGGACAAGAAGAAAATTAATGATGCTTGGGTGCGTATCCAGGACACCTTAGATGTACCCGTAGAAGAATTGAAGAAAAAGAATGATTCGCTTTTTTTTACATACGGGGGCTACTGTAGAAAAAAAGAAGCTTCAATCAAAAGAAGCAAAAAAGCTTCAAAAGAAGCTTCTTCTGCGTTGCAATCATCCACCATCTTCTTTTTCTCCATTTATTTTTAATTTTCTTCGAGTAATAAATACTAACGTAGTTATTATACGCGAGAGTGTAGGTACATTGCAACGGCAGCTGCCACTTGAACATTATCCATGACGCGTTGCGTGCGAGCGCTGGCAGACAACTGAGTTCCTCGCGAAGTAGAACGAGTGTGTGGCGACGTACTTCGGACTTCGGTCAACTTTCCCGAATACTTCGTCGAGGAACTTCGCGAGTAGTGTAGTGGAGGTATAATAGTTGGCTTATGTCCACCAGTATAGATGAATCTAATAATATATTATTTATCAAATATAGTGTAACTTTTATCTTTGTGGTACATTTTAACAAAAATTAAATTAATTTTTTAAATATATTATTTAGTTTTGTTAAAGTTAATTTAAAATCAAATATGCCAGCAGATCAAATCAAAGTAGATAATGAATGGCTCGAGCAAGTCTACGAGTATATCTATTTGGGAAGCAATATCGATATCGATAGAAGAGCTATGGCAGGTAACATAGTGAATGGAGCACTTACACCAGTTATGGATGATCTCAACATGTAAAAGGATGTCAAAGTTGCTATTCGTAACGCAATCACCTTTCCAACCTTGATGTATGCAAGTGAAACCCGGACATGGCAGAAGACGCACGAAAGCAGAATAAATGCAGTTGAAAAGAGATTGCTAAGGGCGGGTTTTTTCACACAATAGTTAAATCGGTAGTTATAGTTATAATATAACCACAGGTTATACAAAAAATAGCTAAATATCTTAAAATGGTTTTTTCAACCGTAGTTGTCATAGTTAAAGTTACGGGTCTTGCAGGTATAAAGACCCCAAATATTCCATACAAATTGTAAACAGTACGTTCCGAGCGTTTCCTATCTCTTTCTTGCTCATACTATGTATTTAAAAGATAGAAGATATAGCGTGTCTCGTTTTCTATTATATATGTATATGTGGTTCCGAGTTATGGTGGCTGTCATAATTTTGCTGTAATATGGTGAACGCATTCGATTTTTGAATGTTTGCGAATGTCATCGGTAATTATATTATATAAAGAGATATCTGACTATTTCTTTATACAAGCGTCATCACGCTAAAAATTCGCAGTCGTCCAAACTGAACTTTTTTCTTTTTTTTCAATACGTATTCCATTATTTCATCGTATATATTAATATCAATTATATTATACCTACTGTGTTTAGATATTATGCAAAAAAATACGAAATTGACCCGTACAAACGTCAAATGGTCAGTCATGAACAAAAATTACCAGCGACATCTATCATAACTATCAAATTTAACTAGGTATAACTACTGATTTTCAGCTGGTTATAGTTACGGCTAAAGTAACAGGCTAAATGCGTAGTTATATTTTGAAAAAAACCCATTTCTGTGATGACCAGTGGTAACTATAGCTATAACTCTAACTATAACTATAACTAAGGTTGAAAAAACCCACCCTAAGAAGAATTTGTAATAGGTCGATGTATGACAGGGTATGAAATGATGACACAAGGCAATAATATAAGATGAACATACATACGTACATACCATCACGCCATATCCCTTTCGGGGTAAGCAGAGAGAACCGAGCACCATACTCCTCTATTTTTGCACACATTCCTAGCTTCCTTTATATCCATGCTCGTCGATTTTTCAAGCTTCTTATGTTTCCTTGTTTCAAAATTCACATGGTCATGCCATCCTTTCTGGGGCTGGGCCCCTGCTATTCACTCCATCTCTTACCCCCGTTTATATATTTTTGGTCAGTCGTTCATCTTTCATTCTATCGATATGTCCAAACCACACCTCAAGAAATTCACTTTCATTTTGCTTATAATATTGTTCTCCTTCCTATCTGTTTGACAGACTACAGTGGTCACGTGATTTGCACGTCCACTCAACGCGACAGAGAGACCATTTACTCGTTCTCCCCAGACATCGAACCTCCGCATTCGAGGGTAGTTTTAGATATGCTTCCTCAAAGTACTGGAATGAGTTGCCGCAGAACATACGTGCGATGAACTCTTTGCAGAGTTTTAAGAAACACTGCAAGATATGGTTATTGAACCAACAAGGGTGCCCAGCAGTGAGAGAAAGAGAAGGAAGAAATACATTTTATTTTTCATTACTAATAGATTTTTATAGGTTATGACATGTGGTCTGTCCTCAATGTTTTGTGTTGTCCCAAGGCTTTGCTGAAAACCAGCAGCACTCCAGGGATACCTGGTAGTGCGCAGCTGAGCATTAGTCTTTTTGTTGTCAATTGTAGTTCAAAATTTTGTATATATATATATTCTTTTTTTTGTTTGATGTAACATTAATGGCAACAAATAAATGGTTTATTTATTTATTTAATTTCTTTATCTTGTATTCTCTGGTTATTTCCTCATTTTTCACGAAGAAAGATGTAATTAATAGAATGATAGTTAACAATTGAGAGAATCGCCTGACGAATAAAATATACAAGGCGCCAATAAAAGGATAACACGACCATGTGTATGATATTTTGAAAGATGTAAATGTACGGACAAACATGTATGAGACGAGGCAATGAATTTTTGAAACATGCTTCCCAGATAGATTATACTCGTCCATATACCATAAATAATGGTTGACATACTATGAATAATGGTTAATATATTATCAATAATGGTTGATATACAATCAATAATGGTCGATATACTACCAATAATGGTAGATATACAATCAATAATGGTCGAAATACTACCAATAATGGTCGATATACTACCAATAATGGTTGATATACTATCAATAATGGTCGAAATACTACCAATAATGGTCGATATACTACCAATAATGGTTGATATACTATCAATAATGGTCTAAATACTACCAATAATGGTCTAAATACTACCAATAATGGTCGATATACTACCAATAATGGTTAATATACTATCAATAATGGTTGATATACTACCAATAATGGTTAATATACTATCAATAATGGTTGATATACAATCAATAATGGTCGAAATACTACCAATAATGGTTGATATACTATCAATAATGGTCGAAATACTACCAATAATGGTCGATATACTACCAATAATGGTTGATATACAATCAATAATGGTTGATATACAATCAATAATGGTTGATATACAATCAATAATGGTTGATATACAATCAATAATGGTTGACATACTATCAATAATGGTTGATATACTATTAATAATGGTTGATATACAATCAAAAATGATTGATACACTATCAATAATGGTTGATATACAATCAATAATGGTCATACAATATGTCTTGCAGGGCTACCACCGTCTGGAAACTCAGTACATTGGAAAAAAGTATTAAAATACCTTCAGGGACTTTGTATAGGTGGCAGTAATGTCAATTATGGCAGGTTTACTATTCAGTTACCTACCAGTTTTTTTACTAACCGATTAAAATAAAAAACGAGTAGGTAGGTTCCTACATTTGTTTATGGTACAAATATTATTTTGTCTATGCTTGTTTTAGTTATTCAACCAATTAGAAGCACCCATTTCAAACCTAAAAAGTGGTGTGAGGTCAACCAACAACCAACAGTTTTAAGTAGTGATGGGAATAATCGATTGAATTTGATAATCGAATGAACGATAATCGATTATTATAATAATCGAATGATTATAATCAAATGAGTATGCAGCAGCGGGGGGGGGGGGGGTAGATTAAAAAATAAAGCATTGTAAAAAAAATTAAAAATCTACGGCCCTACATTGCCCTACATTGTATGCGTGCACCTACCGACTTATCGTATGACATAAAATATGATGAGTGATTGAAATTTATTATTTTTTACATTTACCTGTATATGGAATAGATAATATTCTAGATGTAGTACTCCCTGCAAAAATTGAGTCATGGAATATTGCGCATTTTACGTTTTGGTTGGCAACATATTTCAGTTTTCCTTACATTTAACACATCCTAGATAACTGTTCTCTAAATCTTAACAAACAAAGTGTTTTTTTTTTCGACAAATGAATCCGAAAGCAATTCACATTAGTCATTATGGTCTATAGAAAACGATGTGGTCTGCCAACCAAAACGTCAAAAATCTCCCGGAAAAATGACTCACTTCGATTCATACAAAAATTGCTAACTACGACATCTAGTATATTATAATAAAAATCTATGATTCAACATTACTGGTAGGTAGGTACCTACTTATTACCGAATACTTATGAAAAATCAAGTTGCTAAATTCATGTCATTCATACATTCGATTGAATCAATCGATTATCATTCGAATGAAAATATTCGGTTAGTCTGTTGCTAACTTCATGTAATTCATTCAATCGATTATCATTCGAATGAAAATAATCGGTTAGTCTGTTGCTAACTTCATGTAATTCATTCAATCGATTATGCAATCGATTATCATTCGAATGAAAATAATCGGTTAGTCTGTTGCTAACTTCATGTAATTCATTCAATCGATTATGCAATCGATTATCATTCGAATGAAAATAATCGGTTAGTCTGTTGCTAACTTCATGTAATTCATTCAATCGATTATGATGCAATCGATTATCATTCGATTGTTATAATCGATTATAACAATAGAATGAATTTGAAATAATCGATTGTTTCGAATGATTTTGATAATCGATTGAATCGATTATTTTCATTCGATTATTCTCATCGCTAGTTTTAAGTTTTAATGGAAAGTTTGATAACATCGATGTTTATATTTTTAAATTTACGAATTTTCAAATTTATCTGAAATCGATTGGTGCTAGTGTTCCAGTTTTGCACTTATATTATCGAAAATGCATATGAAGTATTTTGTTTTACTAAACAAAGGCAATCATACACTGTGATACATTATGTTCCAACAGATATTTTTTTGTGTGAGTGAAAAAATACAAAATATGTAGTATATTTTGAGAAAGTCATCTATTATAGATGGAAATTAAGAAAAACAAAGAGGAATAAATAAGATGCATTCAATATTTGCCCCAGGTAAAATAATATTATTACCGTTTTTGTTTAGAGGTTATGTTGTATGTCACTTTGAAATTTATTCGATGTATCAATTTTAATGAAACAACTTATTTTATCGATATCCAATATTTTTGTTAGTTACAAGTTGATCCGATATCTATAAATGATAGTACTAGCAATATTTTTAAAACAATTGCATGTAGTGGTGATATTTTACTCTGGTTAGAAATTTGGCAAAAACTTTATAAATATAGTTATTTTATCAATTCCAAGTTGACAACATTATTAATACTATAAAACTAATAGTTCAATGCGCTTATGTATGTAATATAATGGTGTTTTGTTTTTCAGAATTGACTTTGAGCAGACTCGGCAGACTGAGCGATATTCCATGAAGATTTATACAGTTCAACCCATGAACCCACGAAGAAATTTATAAGTCCATAGTATTTTTGTCTACTACATAATATTAATATTTAATTATATTGTTTAATGAATACAAACATTGTAGGTATGATATAGTTTACAATATATAATAACTTTGTTTTAAATATTTTTTTATTTTCATAACTCAATTAGAGAGAAAAAGAATACTTACCTATCTTTCTAACTTTCTAGAAAAACAATTTGCTATCTCTGCTGTTCAAGATTAAAACACTGTTTCTTTGATTTTTTGGAAAAAATGTTTTTTTTTTTGCATTATCGTAAAAATATTTTGGGTATTTTTTTTATAAGTTTTCTTTATAAAAATTGATTTATACCTAGAATTTTTTGGTAATGAAATTCTCCCAAAAAAACAAAATTCAGTGTTTTAATCTTAAACACTGGGGAAGGTCAGTAATATTATTATTACTGAATTCCAGTAAAACTTTGAGGGACCATTCAGAGGTGGCGCTAAAAGCGCGGGATCATAGAAAAAGTCAAAGTTTCCCTTCTAAATAAGTTCTCTTTTCTATGAGGGCTACTCATGAAGTTGCCAACAGTAACGGTTGTGGCCAACACTAAGCTCGATATACTACCAATAATGGTTGATATACTATCAATAATGGTCGAAATACTACCAATAATGGTTGATATACTATCAATAATGGTCGAAATACTACCAATAATGGTTGATATACTATCAATAATGGTCGAAATACTACCAATAATGGTTGATATACTATCAATAATGGTCGAAATACTACCAATAATGGTTGATATACTATCAATAATGGTCGAAATACTACCAATAATGGTTGATATACTATCAATAATGGTCGAAATACTACCAATAATGGTTGATATACTATCAATAATGGTCGAAATACTACCAATAATGGTTGATATACTATCAATAATGGTCGAAATACTACCAATAATGGTTGATATACTATCAATAATGGTCGAAATACTACCAATAATGGTTGATATACTACCAATAATGGTTGATATACTACCAATAATGGTTGATATACTATCAATAATGGTTGATATACTATCAATAATGGTTGATACACTATCAATAATGGTTGATATACTATCAATAATGGTTGATATACTATCAATAATGGTTGATATACTATCAATAATGGTTGATATACTATCAATAATGGTTGATATACTATCAATAATGGTTGATATACTACCAATAATGGTTGATATACTACCAATAATGGTTGATATACTATCAATAATGGTTGATATACTATCAATAATGGTTGATATACTATCAATAATGGTTGATATACTATCAATAATGGTTGATATACTATCAATAATGGTTGATATACTATCAATAATGGTTGATATACTATCAATAATGGTTGATATACTATCAATAATGGTTGATATACTATCAATAAACAACTAAGTACCTACTTATTAATATTATTTTTCCCAACCACCCTCAGTAATATATTTTCTTTTTCTTCTCAACTTATGAATCTGTAAATATATGTCCGTCTATCATGTATACATGCACACACACACACACACACATACATACCCAAACTCTTTCTACAACTCTCTTTCACACACATACATATTGTTACTCTCTCTCATGCACGCACCCATACTAATTCACACTTTTTTATTGTCTTCTTTTGATATAAGTATAGTACGTAAGAGGCACATGTCTTATTTGTATTTTTACTTATTTCCTTTTTTTTGTATGCATGTACTGTGTGCTGTCCTTTGTAAAATAAAATTTAAAAAAATATCATTGATATACTACCAAAAATGGTTGATATACTATCAAAAATGGTTGATATACAATCAATAATGGTTGATATACTATCAATAATGGTCGAATACTACCAATAATGGTTGATATACAATTAATAATGGTTGACATACTATCAATAATGGTTGATATACAATCAATAATGGTCGAAATACTACCAATAATGGTTGACATACTATCAATAATGGTTGATATACTATTAATAATGGTTGATATACAATCAATAATGGTCATACAATATGTCCTGCAGGGCTACTCATGAAGTTGCCATCAGTAAAAATTTACTGTTGCTGATCAACGATCAGCTTTAGACTTTAGCAATCTTTGATGGTAAATTGATATAATAATTATATTAATTTATAAAACAATTAATGACAATTTCATACTAAACATTGATACTAACAAATTTTCATGATTAAATTGCAGAAAAAGATTAAGATTGGATTATAATCGTGTACTGAGTTATACAATTATAAGATTAAGGCTAGGCAGGATGTGTCATGAGTAGCTCCCTGGGGTTACACATAGACATAGTAATGGAGAGTACACATAGACATGATTACAAAAGACCTACCGTTGTGTTGTTCCAAGCAAGAGTGCAGTAAAAGACCGTTCTTGACTTTGTAATAAGATTTCAGCGTTTTAAACACTCTTATGGCCAATTTCACCGAGCAACGCCGAATCAATCATTAACTAAAAGCACCTTACCAATAAATCTTCGAGCATATCACTCGATAAATTTTCATTTTACCAAAAAGTAAACATTCTTAATCGATGTCCAGCTAAATCCTTGTATTAATTCCTGTGTATACGACAGTTGTTTTTTAAAATGAAACACAGCTGACTGTTGCGGTACAGTTGGTTTGCTGTTTTGCTTCTGTGCGGGTGTCCTGGGTTCGATCCCCAGGAGAAATTGATTTAAATTCATTTCTCACGCAAATATTGCTTCTCTGGAGAAAATGATTAATAAGAAGACATTGCCATACAGCATTAAGCTCGCCACCTGTGCAGGTTTGCGTAATGCCAGACAGCATTGCGCAATGTCAAAATGCTTGTTGATAGTATTGGTTCATTCCGTTATAGAACGTCACTGAAGATTAATGCACAATGACATGTTGTATTTTTTGCACCGAGTGCCTCAAATACTAAATTTTTTCATTTAAAATCTCGTTGAAATTGGCCGATAAGGTAGAGAGCTATATCTAAGGGCTGCTAAGCAAGCGTAAAAGATTTTTTAGAAAAAAAAACAATAAATAAATAAATATAAATTTTAATAATAAAAAAAAAATATAATATATATACATCTATAAAAAAAAAAACAATTAAGATGAGTTTCAACCCTGCAACGTAAACTTACAAAATGTAAGACTCTTAATTGAGTTGTGATAAGAACAACTTTCAACTCTGAAAGTAGTTTTGCGCAGATACTGCTCTATTGCTTAGTACATCCAATGTTTGGGAGTCCGCTGTCCTATTCCGTCAAGCAGCTGAAGTCCAGTATCTCCCGCTGCAGGGACTCTATCTTCTCGTCCATGGCGAGGTTCATCCTCTCGACGGCCGCAGCCCTCCTGGTCTCCACGGCCAAACAGAGATTCAGGTCTCTGCAGAGCTTCGACCAGTCCCCGCAGACCTTGGCCAGGTCAGGCTTGGTCTCGAGGAAGGCGGCGTCCTCTGGACGCAGCAGAGCCCTCAAGCAATCTTCGGTCACCGGTTCCAGGGATTCTTTCAATTTCCTGATGACAAAAGTAATTATTTTATGAACGACCCAAAGAAAAATACAACTGCAGCTTAAAATATCATAGATCTCTTACATGTATAAACGAGTGGGCTGTGGCCAACACTTAACTCTCCACTACATAGTTAGAGTCAATTTGTTCTTCTTGAAAGCTTTACAATCACCATTGTTAATCAGGGTTTCCCATTGTTTTCATTGTTAATTAGGGTATTTCTCAACCCCCCCAGCCTCCCCTGCTTACCTTTACACCCCCCATTCAACCAATGCATTTTGTTTTAATTTTCAGTCAGTATAAATTGTTCCTATGAGGATGCCAGCTAAGATTGGTGAAAGCGCTTAGGCGATTATACCTATAGTAGAATTTAACTGTGTTTCATTCATAGAATAATAATAGTATAGAATACACTTTAGCCTGCAGTAAACGTGACTGCTTTATGTTGACTAATTTGCTAGGAGCATTCAGTAATCATTTGGCCGTCTGCGTGATACGTTCTTCAAATGGGGAATTTTTTAACTGCTTGCAAAATTATTTACGCAGTCATAACGAGTAGTACTATAGGAACAATGTCTACCAGCAGAGTCATACATACATACATATATTGACACGAGCCGGCCAATAAAACGGCTTCACTTTTTCAGCGAGGTATTGTATGGGAATATGAGTATTGTATAGTTTTATTATTATTCTATGGTTTTTCTAAGTTTTTTTACAGTTTATATTCATTTAATTGTGCAATGAATATGTACAATAACCAAAACTTTACCTAAAGGCTCCCATTCATGATCGTGCCATCCTTCCAAATGGCTTGCCATCACTCCAAAATGCACTCATGAATGTCAAAACCCGCACAGCCCAACTGGCCTGACACACCAAAATGGAATTCCAAACGGCGCATCCTGCCGGTACGGCATGCTCGTGAGTGTGAAAACCAGCGGTACATTATTATTATTATTATTAGTTAACAATCAGGCAGCTATTGCTGATGGTCCTGTATCATGTGCTTATTTTTTTGTAATGTGCACCCAATCTGTTTTTAAATTGATTGAGTGTTCCAGCACTCACAACCTTATCCGGTAAACTATTCCAGGCATTCACCACCCTGTTGGTCAGGAAGTGTTTCTCTGGAAGTGATTCAGGGAAAAGGATGTTATATTCAGCTTTAAGTGATGGCCCCTCAGTGTGGTTGTGTATTGTGATTCAACAAGTTATCTATGTATAACACTACAGCACGTGATAATAGCCATGTCAAATTTTGTATGTCTCAATCATATCCCCACGGTTCCGGCGTTCCTGCAGAGTTGGGATTTTTAAAATTTGCAGCCTTTCTGAGTATTCCAGACCACCCATTCCAATTGGCACATTGCGCCATTAAATCGCGCCGAGCTGTTTGACACTCTCGTGAATGCGAAAATACAACATTTTCTCTCTGTTTTTTTCTTTTTATGTATAAACAAACCGCTATGTAGCAGTTGTACAAAACTCATCATCAGAAATATTATTTGAAAATAAAAAAAAAATATAACTTATTAATGCGAAAGCGCCGACCACTTGCGTAAACTAATTATGATGGCTCGATGGCGTGCCCGTGAGTGTGATGAAAATTTTACAATGCTCCAAATGGAGCCGGTCCATATGGAGCAACGCCGAATGGCACGATCGTGAATGGACTGCTTAAATGATAATTATAAAATAATATTTACTTTCGTCCCCCTTCGTATAAAGTTTTCTTCTCTGTGTAATAGTTTCGCCACGCGGCACATTCTTCCAACAATAGTTCTGTGTATCTGAAAATAAAAAGGAAAATAATAATAATATTACCAGAACACAAATTTTATCAGGATTTTAGACTTCCCAAAGTGAGATTAACAAGTACACAAAATCGCTTATACCATGAAGGTCTCAAAATATATAATAGTTTGCCACCAAACATAAAAGAAACCACAAGTCTTGCCACCTTTCGTAGGATAGGTGATGAACACATAGTTAAACGAGTGGGTTGTGGCCAACGCTAAACTCCTCACTAACAAGTCATCCTATATAGTATTCAAATTTTGTATGGAAATTTTTCAGCATTTTCATGAAATGACTTTGTTAAATTATTTAAATAAACACGCCGTACATAGCACATAGCACGCAGCACATAGCACACACACAGATATATTGTGATGAAACTTTCAGAATACAATCTCAGCATGATACTAGTTGATAATCTGCAATAACAAAAATAGCCTTAAAAATTGCAAAATCATAACTCCCCACTATATCAATGTTCTCCATACTTTTACATGTTTTAATAATTTATAGTGTCATAGGCCCGGTATTACAGTCGGCCCTCAACTCATTGAGTTTGTTATACTCAAAATTAATGTTAAGGGGAGATTGAATCCATTTCCGTATTACAGTGCAATATGACATGTCAGTTACTAAATCTTCAATTATAGACATATTTTACTTTTTCTGTGGTTATTTTCTGTCAAATTTTAAATAACCTCAAATAATACCAACTACAAAACGGGACGCTAGGATTTGAAATACTATTGTTTTATTATCCAACATGGTAAATTTAATTTTTTTCACCAAAATAATATTTTTAAATGCCCATGTTCGTTTCAATATGGCTGTCAGTTTGTTTTGTTGTGTGGCGCCACCGTCGATACAACTAACACCTCTAGTGATAGAACACTGAAACTACATGCGTTGCCTAGCAAATTACGGTTAAGTTCTTAATCCGCCAGAAACGTTGAGTTAAATATTTGTCGTTTTAGTGACGTATTTGAGGGAAGATTAGGCCTAAACGGACACTGTAATACGCTATATTTTTGTAAAACTTGAGTTTAGCTCTTAAACTGAGGCTGTAATACCGGCCCATACTCTGTACCATTATTTATTATTGTATAAAAAAATAAATATACTTTTTGTTTACACTAGATGTATTAATTTTGCATTTTTTACGTCTAAATAAAAGTTACTACTATTAAATACAAGAAAATTAATTGTGCAATAGAATCATCAATGGAAAAAAATATATACAATCTGCTTCCCTAGATAACGTGTCATTTAGCTCAAGAAAAGAAACAAGAAAAGATAACTCAATGTATGGAAGTGACAGTTGCCAGTCGCGTGACAACTGTCACTTCCAAACATTGAGTTATCTTTTCTCGAGCTAAATGACACATTGTCTAGGGGGGCTGGATGTGTAAGAAACAGACACATATCAATTTTTAAAATACTAACAAGTTAATTAAAGATAACATTATAAATGAAGAACAAGTTAAAGAAAACTGAAAACGATCCAATAACAGTTGAATATTATGCAACATGTACAGCAGTCACAATACAAGTAGATGGATGGTAGCAGAGTAGTTAGCAACCACTGGATTAGTGGTTCGAATCCTGCCACGACCAATTTTGTTCACCATTTATAGCACAAGCATTTATGCTTAGTTATTAAAAAAGATGAATTGTCTCTACTAGTGTTTGAGAGAAAAATACTCAGAAGGATATTCGGACCTGTGCAGGTAAACGGAGCTTGGAGAATACGACACAATGATGAGATCTACAATATTTATAATGAGCCCAACATTATAAAGGTGATAAAAATAGGGAGGCTGCGATGGGCAGGACACGTGGAAAGAATGGGCGATGAAAGAGTGAAAGGGTCCTGCACACAAAGCCACAAGGTAGACGAAACGTTGGTAGACCCAAGCTCCGATGGCTGGGCCTGAAGGGACGGGAGGTACTGAAGGGATGGGAAGTACTGAAGGGACGGGAGGTACTGAAGGGACGGGAGGAATTGAAGGGACGGGAGGTACTGAAGGGACGGGAGGTACTGAAGGTACTGAAAGGCCTGAAGGGATGGGAAATACTGAAGGGACGGGAGGTACTGAAGGGTCTAAAGCGACGGGTGGTAATGAAGGAGCATTTTTAATTATACAAGCAGTACGAAGTTTGCCGGGGGTTCACTAGTATTTAATAAATTAAGAACTCTAAACATTGTAATTCATCGATCATCACCGGCCAAATTTACACTCTCCTGCGCATTGTTAAGGATCTAATACGCATGCGCGTAGGAAAGAGGGATACTGCGCCAGTTCATTTTGTTGTTTCGTGCTGAACATTCTGTTTTGAATTTGATTCTTACCAATACACATTGGGCACATATTCCTTATCTACATCAAATACCGGAAGGATCACGAGACATATTGATGCCGCCATGTACTGTTGTATATGGAGATAACCACAATAAAATTATTCTTCATTTATGTTATGAAGTGTTTAATTTCATTGAGTATATGTGTTCTTTTGTTTATCTTTGATATATTTATGATATTTATACATCGTTAGTTTTTTTTTAACTGTTATTATATTAAATTGAAACGAGATTAAAAAGATTATGTGTGATACGCGTAATTCTGTCCGTCCGTAAGTAATGCAAGTACTAGTACCTGCCCGTCTTAACTGGGTTAAAAATAATAGGTACACCTAGGCCTAAATTATAGAACAATTCTCAAGACCGTTCTCCAAATGTGCCATCTCAAGACTATCTTGAGATCATGATCCAAAGTCCGTATTAAAATTTAAATATGTACGCCGTCTCATTCGAGAAAGCGTACTTGAAAAAAATGTGGATGCAACTATAAATAAGTACTTTTTCTCGTGAATGGCAATAATTTCAGTGTTGTTATGTTGGTAGTAATATGTTAGAATATCTGTTTAAAGATATTTTGACATTTTGTTGTCTTGGTAATCTTCAAAAGTGTAGAGAAACTTATGCATCATAATATTATGATACCATTAAATAGTGAAAATGTCAACCATTTTATTCGGGAGAGGAAAAGAAATACTTCTTCGTAAATCTGTCATAAAATAATAATAATAAAATACTTTTATTACGCAAAAAAAAAAAAATCTTTCACATGTTACGGACTTGTTTCCCATAGGGAATTTCTACCAGTCAACCACGCTAGTAAATACATTAGTATTAGCAAGTACGATAATAAATTTTACAAATAAAAATTAAAGAAAAAATAATAATAATAATACGAAAATACAAAATTTTATATAAAAACATAATTTGAATGAGTACATTTATGAGCTCGACCGTACTTATATAGTGACTACGGATTATCGTCATGGGCGTAAACATAAGCGAGACATTATTGGACCTTGACATTTTTACTGACTTGGCCTGCTGGGCATTCCCTTCCCTTCCTTTCCCGTCATGGGCAAATGTGTGAAATATATTAATATATAAATATATTTAAATAATTTTTTTGTTGTATTGTAGGTACATACTTCTATGATTATTTAATGTACATCAATTGTGGACAAAAGTAATTGGTCTGTTTTTTTTTCATTTCATAGTATTTTCTATGTTTATTTTTTCTGTTTATCTTATAAGACTGTATTTGTATAAATAAATAATTCAACAATAATTGTGAATGAGTAAGCTACTGCAAGTAGATGATATCACCTTTGGAGATTGTTCTCATTTTGTTCCTTGGGATGCTGCTCTGGGTCCACACACACATCATCTTCAATCTTCAATGGAAGAACTGAAAAACATAGGAGAAATTTTATGATTTATTGTGATATATGGTGTATATATTTAATATTGGCAACACAGACAACCACCATCTTGGCTGGCCGCTTCCTGCTAACTTCATGTCAGTTGTCTATTGTTCATAATAAAAATATAAAACAACACATGGTGCCCCGGGTGAGGCCCGAACTCACGACCTTAAGATTATGAGCATCTCCGTTAACTCATTCATAGTGCTTTTACAAGACACGGCTACCATCATCAGAGGCTGCAATTATATTACGAACATAAATGTGTTTTTAAATATTTATTTAAATTTATAAGACAACCTTTGTGGTTCCGTTAGCATGCATTGTCATCCATCAGGAATACACAAATTCTGAAGTTTCAAAGCTTTAACTAGTCAGGAAATTTGTTAAAAATCGATTGTGTAATTCCATTACAGACAGACATTTTAACTTTTTTAAGACAAGCGTCATGTATAGATGCCCACCGGCCACATGCCTAAACGCCGAGCGTCATCTCATGCCCTCATGGCTATACACAATTGTGAACCTTCATATCTCAGTAAATTCATACTTGATTGAGACGATAATTGGATGAATATTACTTCCATATATTTGACTACAAGACATCTGTCGGTGAATCAACAAAACAATTGTTAAATTATTTAAAAAATTAAGAACTCTAAACACTGAAATTCATCGACCATCACCGGCGAAATTTACACTCTCCCGCACTTTGTAAGGATCTAATACGCATGCGCTTGTGCGCAATTCCTTATCTACATCAGATGCCTGAAGGATCATGTGACATATCAATGCCACCATGTACCTACTGTTTTATATGGAGATAACTAAAGTAACATTATTCTTCATTTATCTTATGTTTATATAATGAAGTGTTCAATTAAATTGAGTATATGTGATCTTTTGTTTATCATTGATCTTTTTATGATAATTCTAAGGAGATTGAAAAAAATCTGTGTGCGACACGAAATACTGTCCGTCTGTAGGTAATGCAAGTACTTGTACCTTCCCGTCTTAAATGGGTTAAGTTAACTGAAATATTAAAAAAAAAATATTTAAAATTATTTCCCGCACAACTTTAGCTTGTCTGGGCTGCGTTTACAATGAACACCGAGTGCACTTAGTGACGTTCTAAGCCATCCATAATGACCGAAAACAGAGGCTCGAAAGATACTCTGTGGCGTTCAGATTGAACGTCCAGTGTACACACCAAACACTTGGTATAATCGTAGGGTGCAAAACGCTGACAGTTAGCATCTGTTGACTTCTATTTTATCTGAGGAATGTTGACTTGTATTTGTTTCTGTGGTATCTATTCTATCTATGAGTTGACATTATTTATGATGACAATATGTATTCACAAAGAGGTTAATTTATAAATATATCATTCAAAAATATGCAATAAAAGGTCAGAGATCATTATTTACTCCAATATCTAATCGTTGTCTTTCAATGAAAATATAACCTAAAAAGAGACATGTATGATAAATGACATTTGACATTTAAAACGCCCGATGCTGCGTTCAGATTGAAACGCCAATCGAAAGCGTTCAGTGAGATTGATGTGAAAAACGCCATAATCTGCAACTTTGGGTATATCCGAAGCCCGACGTCGAGTGTTGTATCTGAACACAGGGATTGAAATACTGGTCGGAAAAAACTGTAATCCAGCAACAATCTTATATGCACATGATACAAGTGATTACAAAGTGACCGAGTTTTATTCGAGAAGCGACTTGTTCGTGTATGTTGAAGGTCCACTGTGAATGGGTGCTGCGATTGAGTGAAGTGAGTGACTCTGTTGCGAGTGGGTGGAGGAGGGACCAAAGATGCAAGTTCTTCTGAGCAATTCCCGTGGTAGTATCTATAGAATAAACTTAAAATACCGACTCTGCGTCTGTGTTCTAGTGATTGCAATCCATCAGTCAGTGATGGATCATCAATCAGACGTATAGCACGCCTTTGGACAGCGTCGAGGTTATTCAGTAGGTATTGGGGGGCGCCACTCCAGATTTGTAGAATCCCCTCCAAAACTCGAGGGTAAGCTCTTATTGGGGGGTAATGTTAATAAATATTGTAACTGTATTATATATTGTAGGTATCTATTGCATTATGTATCATCTTTTTTCTTTATCAAATAATTAAAAAACAAATAAATTCAAAAGTATATCAACAACAGAGTAAGGAATATACTCAGTAAAAGTATTTGTATTTCGAAATTTGAATCGCTCTGTAAACAACATTAACAGTCTTACTAATAAAAATCTACTGCACACCCATTGACCAGTGTTTTAGTTACACACCGTGTAAACCCTGTGCAGCAATTATTTAAAAATCTTACTAATAAACATTGTATAATGACTGGGTAGTTGCAACAGGCGCACAACAGAAATTAATCCGACAACGTTGTATCACCACCAATGTTCCCTGTAAGGTGTGCGCGCGCACATCTACTAAAATGTCTCCGCACACACTTGTACATATAATTAGTACACTGGCGGGCTTATTGCCTAGTGGCAATTTCTTCCAACCAACCAGAGTAAATGTTAAGTATACAAAACAGTGTGTACTATGGCAATCAGTTAATCACATTACAAAATAAATAAAGACAGCAGAAGAAAAGTAATAAAAAAAGAAAAAAAAAAAAAACAAGAAGATAGCATATAAGAACAATTCATAGCAATGATAGGAAAACTAAAGAATAAGGAAAGGAAGAGGTGAGGAAGATGTAATCAGGTGTTGTCAGAAAAATATGTTTGCTTTAGCCTTTTCTTGAAGATGTTTAGTGAGATAGACGACGTAATATCAGGAATTAGGCTATTCCATAGTATAGCTGAATGTACTTCAAATGAAGAGCTAAAAAAATCAGAACTATGAATAGGGATAGATAGTAATTAAAGCAAGTAGTAAATTATCTTTTTCATAGTAAAGATATCTTTTTTATTTATTTCAAAAATTATCTTTGTTAGTGTTGTTATTATATAAAATCACTGTGATTAATAAATACCCTAAAAATATACATTTTAATGAAAAATTATATGTGTGTTTATGGGGGGGGGGGGGTGTAAATTTATCGCACCGCCACTGCACAGATGCGTCGAAGATCCGCACACACAATAGAAAAATTAGAGGTAACGTTGATCACCACTCTAATTTTGACATTAATATTTTCGTATGTTTTTCACATTTTAAAAAAGGATTACAGAAAATATAATGAATAATTTCATTGTACGAATACCTACGCAAACGTGACTGTAGACATCATAAAGAAGCAAATTTTTAACAACTTTCGTTCCTTAAATGCACAATTATCGAGAATTAGATAATTTATAAAGATTTAGGGTCATATTATTTCAAGATATAACAATATAGGCCCGGTATTTGAGTCGGCCCTTGAGTGTTCAACTCAAGTTTAACAACAATATTGCATCTTTCAGTACCGAATCTTCCCTTAAATACGTCACTATACGACAAATATTTAACTCAACGTTTCTGGCGGATCGCGTGTATTAGACCTGAATGTGTGTCTCTATACTAACTACTTACCTCACTGGAGTATTTAGTATTATTAAGTTAGCAATTGTGTTGAAAAGACATCACTAACTAAATACTACGACAAACTTAAGGTCGATGGCGTAGAATTTCACATTATTGTGTACGAAGAAAAGAGATAGATAGTTTTCTATGGGCTTAGAAAGCTATCCATCTCTTTTCTGACGTTCGACGTTTAAAATGATTTTTTGTTTTAACAACACAAACATATGTAACCAACTTCACACTGACATCTCGATGTCACGATTTTTTGAAATTCCAGCGAATTTTCGGCATCTCGTATGGATCGCTGAATACTCTGTTTGGTATTTGATTTGACAAAATTACCAAATACATATTCAACGAAGCTGATAAAATCATTATCCACTGAAAAAATCTCGTATTTTAGTATTAAACCACTCATAAGGTTCCTCGCTATCAACCTTACTTTTTGACAATTCGCAAATGTTTGTTTACACAGATACGCATGCGCTAGGTATTTAAATGTGTCTCTGCAATGCAATTCTCATACAAAAACTTGGCAGCATCATCCAGTTAGGAAGCCACGTGATCTCCTAACTTAAGCGAGCGACTGTGTAATGAAAACATGGTTAGTATTTAGTATTTAGGTAGGACTCTGCATTCGGACCTTAATTTTGAGTTAAGTATTGTTTCTAGTCTTTTATTGCCAGGTGGCGTACTAATCGCCGCACGCTTTAATGTTTTATTTCATTTTATACTACAAATAACTATGCAAATAATTATAATCATGATTTATTTTTGTTGTTAAAATAAAAGACTCAGTATAGAAGTGGTTCATGTATTTAATATTTATCTTCTTTTTTCTTACATAAATGATAATGTATTGCCTGACAACAAACGAAACAGACTGTCAGCCATGCATTTTGTAAATAAATATAAGTTGGTAGTATGTCTATCTAGGAAGCGTATTGTTTCAACAAAATGGACGGCCTGATCATAGAATTATAATGTACAGAAGCCGCGTCTAGTACAAATTTCGAATTCAAATGTATGCCAAGTTTTTTTTACATGTGTGTGTGAGGCGGTAGATCGGTTGGTCTACGTTTTATGTAGGTGTGCGTGTCGGTAGGTGTACGTACACTAGAAATTTTTCTGTTTCCTCGTAGTTTTAGTTGGCATACATTCATTGCGCTGACTAGGTATCTGTATCATATATAATCTAAGGGCCTGATAATAATATCAAAAAAAAAAGTATTGGCAGGTAACAGAGTGAATGGAGCACTTAGACCAGTTATGAATGATCGCAACATATTGAAAGGATGCCAAATTTTTCCATTCGTAGCGCGATCGTCATTCCAACCTAGACGTGTGCAAGTGAAACTTGGACATGGCAGAAGTCGTACGAAAGCAGAATAAATGCAGTTGAAATGAGATCGCTCAGAAGAATTTGTAACAGAACGATGTATGACAGAGTACGAAACGAGAACACAAAGAAAGAATGTAAGATGAAGAAAGATGTAATAAATAGAGATATTAAAAGTTGCATATATGCAAACATTGGATTTTTGTCGGATGTAAATGGTATTTTTTGACAAATTAACATCTCAATAGAGACGAAGATTATTGTCAAACAACCAGATTCTTATTTAAAAAAAAAAATAGAGATTTCAAAAATTGCATTGTAGCTCAATGAGAAGGCATAATTGGTGAACGTTGTTCAAGCGCATAAAGTGATCACATAAACCACCCGATGACGGATCGTAAGCCCTGTAGGTGCCTTAAGTTTCTGGTTCTTCTATAATATTCAAACTTCATCTCTATTGAGATGCCAAGAATTTGTCAAAAAATGTAATTAATAGAATGAAAGTTAACGCATTGAGATGATTTGGCCACATGAATGAGGATCGCCTGGCGAAGAAAATATACAAAGCTGACAGGAACGGAATAAGAGGTCGGAGACGCCCAAGAAAAAGATGGCACGACCATGTAAATGATATTCTGAAAGATGGAAATGTAAGAAGCGTGAATAACAGACGATGCATGAATGTTGACGAGGCGATGTGAATGCGTGTCAAGATGGAAAAATGTGGCGTTGGATTCTCTCTGCCTACCCCGTGAGGGACATGGCCTGATAGTATGTATGTATGTCGGTGATATCGACCAATGAATATTTGTAGTGACAACAGTACAACATTTTCAAAAACACCTACATATATAGGTATATGACTTTTGATATACAAGTATGTCCTTTCAAATTGTGAAAGATCAATAGGAATGAGGTTGAGGAGTGAGATGGGAGAAGGGAGATTCGCCCCCCCACCAAAATGGCCGACAGACAGATCAATCAGACACGGGCAGATTAAATTTATATATACACGCAGAAGCTGGGTGGAGATGCAAAGGGAGAATGCAGCCCGGGCAACAGTTGCTAAGGGCAACGCAGTTCAAAATGGCCGCCACGGGGAGGACACGCGAGTCCAAAGTGGTTGAAACATTAAAAAAAAAAAATCGCACAAGATGGCTACCAGATGGAAACAAAATGGACACCAAAATCAATATTACAATGAAAAATTATAAAATCAATGGAATAAATAGTAATAATATATTATAGCTAATTAGATGGGTCGATGGCAGAGCGGTTAGCGCGCTGGGCTTAGTAATCCAGTGGTCGCGAGTTCGAATCCTGCCTCGACAGATTTCGTTCACCTATAGCACATGCATTTATGCTTATTTTGGGGAACGTAGGAAGATGTATATGTACTTGTTTAACAAGGACATATTCATTTTTTTTTTTTTTTAATTTCTTTTATACTACGTCCGATTCCATAACTTGTTAAGAATGTTAATAATAATTGACACTCCCTTGCACCCTGCGCAAGTGGCGAGTTTATTGTCATATGGCAAATTCTTCCAATTAACCAATGTCTCCAGCCCAGAGAAGCAATATTTGCGTGAGAAATGAATTTAAATAAATTTTTCCTCTGCTGGGAATCGAACCCAGGACGCCCGCACAGAAACCAAACGGCTAACCAACTGTGCCACGGCGGTCGGCTAAAATAGGTGGGTTCCTATTCCACTTAGTTCAAGTTGATATTCTATAGAGAAATTAGTATCAATAATTAGGCAGCCAGATGACTGGAATATCCTGATGGATACGAGAACAGAGAGATATAATCTTCCAAAGGAGATCTGTATCTCATCTCTTAGATCTGACTTGAAAAGTGTTATTTATGTGGAGCTGACTGTTCCATGGGACACAAATATTACAAAAGACCACCAATACAAGACCACTAAACAAGCAAGTACTTTAGTATTCCTATCATTATCTAACTCCTTTATTAACACAGCAGCCCGACTGTGGAACGATCTTCCGAATTCTGTGTTTCCATCTTCGTACAACCCGGGTCTTTTTAAAATCCGAATTAATAAATGCTTTTCTAGATTGCAAACCCCTCCCAACGCTACGTAGTGCGCTTCTCCAGAAGAGTAAAATGGACCCAAATCCTAATAGCTGGCGTCCCCTACGTAGACATGTTAAAAAAAAAAGAAAAAAAAAAAAAAAAAAAAAAAACAAAAATTGCTATGAATTGTTCTTATTATCTTTTTTTTTTTGTTTTTTTTTACTTTTCTTCTGCTATCTTTATTTATTTTGTAATGTGATTAACATATTTACTGTTCTGTAAATTTTACATTTACTCTGGTTGGTTGGAAGAAATTTCATTCATTCATTCATACCATCACGGCATATCCCACAATGTGGGTTAACCAGCGAAAGGTGTGCGGGTGTGCATTGCCTTATAAAAGGGAGCACAACATATCTGTGTATACCCACACACCAGTCTCGTTTCACCTAAAAAGACACTATATTCAGAATGGGTGGTGAACCTCATTGCTGAACTATGTGAGATGTTATAGTTGCCTGTTGTATTTTCAATTACCCGGCTCTTACGGGACACTCGAAAACAATAATAGAAAAGAGTGGAAGCACTATTCTAAGCCGGTACTTAATTATTAAAAACTACAGACTAGAGCAGTAAAATATCTAAATAATGAAAAATAATTTAAAAAAGCTTCAATAATATAAAGACTGAAAGCAAAACAATATTTAAGCACAGAGTAAAAAAGTGTGGGGTCAAAATATTATCAGAAATTGAAAAAAGTCACATCCATAATTAATTATACGAGAATTTGTAATAATTTACCTTATATTTAGTATATGATATCCTTTCCTAGGGTGGATCGCTATGAAAAATAAATAAAAAAATATATTATGTCTACTTCCTAGTATAAAAAAATAGTCAAATATTATTGAAAATAAAATGGTTAAATTGAAATTAATCAACTTACAGTTGGTGGAGAGTCTTTTATCGAAGAAAGAGGACCGTCTTCGCTTTTTGGGGGACGTCGGCGGAGATTCCTGCAGATTTAACTCCATCCCAGACAGAAGCTGATTTTCGAATGATGGGCTACGAGCTGACCCCCTAGTCTAGACGACCGGCGAGCCCCGGGAGAGCGGGGATGAAAATCAATAATGGAAATTGCAAGTGTGCACACTGCAATGTTTATACATAAAAATACATGTATGTCGCACAAGCCGGCGCAATGCTCACGCACAACAGCTAATATATTGCACCGTTGTCAGGTGTCGTCCACACAAATCAACACTGCGCAGTTGCAGGCCCGTGTCGAAAACAAATAAATAACGTTCGATAAATTATTTTTGTATTGATACAGACACTCGGCAACAATATTCGCAAAACAAAAAACGGCCGTTGATTCGAAATATTTTGAAGTTTGAAAAATTGTTTACAAATTCCATAGATAAAAATGACTTTTTGACAGAAACGAAGCGCGTTCCTTTCACTGTCGATTTGAAATATTTCATTTACAGCTTATTCAATTGAAAAAATCTCTCACTATGGTTGTTCATTTAATTTTGGTATTATTTATTCAATAAAATCAAATATGAAGAACTAAATTATGTAATAATTTTATTAAAAAAAATGAAAGTAAGGAGAATATTTACAAAACCTATATAATAAAAGAATATTTCATTATAATTCCGTCTCTCCCTCACTCCATATTTTATTTATTTAAACCAATTTAAACACTTTATAAATAACATTTTATGTCAGTACAAATGGTGGACATAATGCCTATTGGAAATTTCTTCCAGGCGACCATCTGCTACATAATATTATATGGATAATATAAATTCAATAAACACTTACAATATATTGTTATTTTAATATTTATAAAAAATGTTGCTTCAAAGAGTTAAATAAAACTTTTTTATAAAATTATATCAGTCCTGTGGATTTTTTGTATTGATAATTATAAAATTCATAATTTAATAGACAGTTGGTCAGCTTTGATATAAAAATTCGATTGAGGTTGTTTTTAATACTTTTGCCTTACGATTTGGCCGTTTTTGATACAAAAAATAGTGACAATCCGTAGGTATTTATATTATATTCTTTGGTGACAATTTAGCCACCATGATTTTTCAACTATAATCTAAAATATGGGCTGGCATAAGTTAATACAGTAAGTGCATTTATTACAGTCAATGAGATATAGGTATATTGGAGTGCTATTGTCCATACAACAAAACACATAATTTTGTGCCGATCTGGTGTGCGAATATAGCCGCTGCAAGTGGGACTCGCGTCTCTTTCTAAGCGTCAATTCATATAGAGTTTGGCTGTCAGTTGGTGTGTTTTCCTGAGTTCGACGTGTTGTTTTAAGTCTGTTTTTGATATTATTTGTTTTTCTTTCTATAAATTAAAAGAAATATAGACGATGGTTAAATACTGCAGCTCTTTTGGATGTCAAAACATTTGGTATCCCAACAGCGGAATTAGTTTTCACGAGTAAGAAACTTTACATTGATATATACATAGGTATTATGATCAAAATATTACCATGGGTTATGGTAGCATAGAAGCCAGACATCTATTATTTTGTTTCAACAAAATACCTAGATTCTTGGAAAACTTTCTCTTATAATGGTTTTATCATATTAACGGGTCTTTGGGTCCTTAATGTATTTAAACAGTGCTTATATTTTGTAAATATGTCATTTCTAATAATTTTATATTCAATGCATATTCCTGGAACTTTATACTTTCTAACTTGGTAGGTGAAATGGAGGCTTCCTATTGGTAGATGGTAGAACGCGCCCCGCCGCGCGGTGGCTCCTCCCCCCCCTGTCTCCAGCGGTGGACGCGATAGCTGGTTTGAATCAGTATTTGAGTGGACGCTTGGTCGGGATAGACGAATTTTAACTCACGCGTACGAAAGATAACTTATATATATATATATATATATATATTTTTTTAAAAACAAACGTAGACCGCGAACGTTGAAAGAGAAAATCTTATCTCTGCGAGGCGTCTACTTGATACCCAGCATTAAATTTCATATTTGCATGGTAGTGCATAAGTGTGTTTCAGGTCCATACCTAACCAACGAGGGGTGAATTTAAGATAGTTTTAAGTTATTTTCAATTAATAAAAAGTGATATTATGTAGTGTAAGTGTTTCATCTATAGACCCGGAACGAGAGCAGCGGTTGGTAAGATCTTTCTGATTTATTATTATTTGTTTTCTTTGCTCTGAACGTTTCGTTTCGTAATTTATTTTAGCAAGATTGTCATCAATATTACACGTGCATGTCATGTATTTGATTATTCTTTTCAGCACTATTATTCTCTGTTCCACGTGTATTTCCTGTATTTAATAATTCTTTTCAGCGGCCGTCATCACTGGTTTTTCTAATTTATTTTCTTTTTAATTTTACAACAATTTTTATTAACCGATAATTACTATTACGCGTGTATTTCTGTCAATTTAAGCATTGTTTTATTTTATACGCTCAACACGTTCTTTCGTCTCCACCATATTTAATTATTGTATTGACTAGCCGGCATGTAAACACTTTTATCAACGCTCTTCTTTGTTATATGCGATAACAATTTGGCGCTATCCAACGTGTAGCCATTTTTAAAAACAGTAGTTTTTATCGAACCACCCTGAGGTTTTGAGCATTTACTTTTCGTTTGTTTTTTTCTCGTATTAACAAAAAACAAATGTTATTTCAACTTATTTTTCGTTTATTCAAATATCTTATTTTCGGAGTAGTAGAGCGCGAAAACGATGGCGGCGGAGGAGAAAGTAGACGAGTTACTAGGGCAAGAACAAATGATAACGTTATCCGCGATTTTCCAGAACCCCCAAGAAACGATAGCCCGGGAATTGAACATTTATTCCCATATTTACAACGTCGCGAACTAGAAGATACGTTCAGCGGTCTTCCAGAAGAAGACCCTGTTTTATTTATCACGGCATGCGAAGCGTTTTTCGGCCACATGTTTTGTTCCCCTGCGTCAATGGTCGGCCGTGCGTCTCAGAGGTTGCGAGGAGAAGCCAAGCGTTGGTGGTCTCCTCATGCGCAGGGTAAATGGACATGGGATGAATTCAAAGGTTTTTTAATTGGTAGATACGGAATAGACGTTGCCCGGTCTTCGCTTATGGCTAATTATTATGGTGACCGTCAGCGTGCAGATGAGGGTGGAATCGCATTCCTTAAGCGGAAGGAAGCGGTTCATATGCGGCTCTTTGAAACGGCTCCGTCGGATGCTTCATGTGCTGACTTAATATATCTGATGAGAGACACTTATCGCAGTATTTTAGACGTTGGAGTGATTTTCGGAAATTTTACGTTCACGTCGCTTAAAGAAAAAGTTATGATGATTGATTTCCCCCGACAAACGTTATTTCAGCCAGTTGCCGAACGTAATCATGAAAATAGGAATACCCAACGTGACAATTCGTGCGAAAGCGGTAATAACTATAATACCTCAACGTACCGGCAGGATAATTATAATATACGTCCAAACAACCGTAATGCGAATTCGCGCCCTAATAATAATAACCCAGTAAATAACAGAAAACAGTTACCAAAATGTCAATTTTGCCCTGGTCGTCATTTTAATAAAGATTGCGTGGAAAGAAACGAGTTTATCGCATCGGCATCGGGAAACGCTCGCCGCCCCGACAGGAACACAAATTACGGACCTCGACCTGTCGCGGGCTCCCGAAGAAATTAAACCTGCGTTCCACCAGGTTAACAAACGTGGAACTGGCGCCCTGTACTAATAATGAGAATGCTATTAATATGATTGAGTCTGTTGATGAAGTAATTGTAGAAAGAGACGATCAAAAATCTGTAGGTTTTACTGTGATGGTGGTAGAAGCTGATGTGCGTAGAGAGGAGGATGACGAGGATAGCATTGAGACCGTGGAGGCTAATAATGAAAAGATTGAATATGTTGATGAAGTAATCGTAGAAATAGGCGATCAAAACTCTGTAGGTTTTACTGAGATTGTGGTAGAGGCTGATGTGCATAGAGAATATGATGAGGATAGTATTGAAACTGTGGAGGCTAATAATGAGAAGGCAGGTTACATACGAGATAGTTCGAAATTCGCGTCGGAGGTAGAGTTGGTAGATATGTTGAACGATAGGGAGTGGATAGTTGCGTCAGGTACGTCGGATGATGAGAATCTGGTAGTTGCGTCAGAGGAGTTCGAAGAGAGGAAACCGGTTGTCGCGCCGGATCACAAGTTAGGTACTGCAGTAGTTGCGATGGGTAGTAATGAGATGGCGAAAGTGATGAGAAGGTACGAAGAGGAGTATAGTGACGGAATTTGCGAACTAGAACATAAAGTAGACGGTGTATGTGCGATTGGTAAAGTTAGCCTCCCACGGATAAGCGTGACGATCGAGGATCGTCTCTATGTAGCGTTAGTAGACTCTGCCGCCTCTCACAGTTTAATTCGTGCAGATTTAGTACACGAGTATAGAAGAAAATTTTGTGATGTAAAGAGTTTAAATCTTGCACATGCTTCGGCCAAAATGACGGTAGAAGCGAAAGCGGAAATCGACTGCTCGATAGCAGACGTTAGGATGAAAAATGAATTTTTAGTAGTCGACGGCCTACGAGATGACGTAATATTAGGTATAGATTGGCTAATAGCGGAACACGGCGTGATTGATTTTATTCGTGGAGCATTGTATTTCGGCAAGAAGGAAAGGATTACGGCATATTTTCATTCGACGAAGCGTCAACCAAATTTAACTAACGTACAGTTACCAAATATTACGAACGACTTATCTAATGCGAAAAGAAATGAATTACATAAAATATTGCGAGAATTTAATGCTTTATTTACCCCATATGCAGGCCCTGCTCGCTTGCAGCCGCACGTTATCCGGTTGAAAGATGAGACACCCATTCGTATCCCACCGTACCGTTTATCAGACGCTAAGAAACGTAATTTACATAAACAAATCGAAGAAATGTTAACTGATGACGTAATCGAAGCGAGTAGATCTCCGTATTGTTTTCCTATCGTGATGGCTCCGAAAAAGGGAGATAATGATTATCGTATCTGTGTAGACTTCCGTCGGTTAAATGACGTCACTGAGGGCGAGGTCTCCACTTTACCGGTCATCCACGAAACATTAAAGGATCTCGGAAACGCAAAGATATTTTCCACGTTAGATTTAACAAAGGGGTATTGGCAAGTGCCTCTCGATCCTGCTTCTAAACCATATACGGCATTTTCTACTCCTGACGGTGCGTTATATCAATTTAAGGTTATGCCCTTCGGACTTAAGGGAGCCCCGAGCTGCTTCCAGAAAGCGATGTGTCAGCAAGTTCTTGCCGGTTATTTAAGAGAATTTTGTATTGTATATATAGACGATATTGTCATCTATTCTTCTGACTGGGATAGTCATCTCCATCACTTAAGACTGGTTTTTGAAAGGTTAGATCAGTTCGGGTTGAAATGTTCGCCTGATAAATGTAAATTAGCCACGTCAGAAATAGAGTATTTGGGACATATTGTTACTGCGGAAGGAAATTATCCTCAAATGTCTCATTGCAAGGAGATTTTCTCTGCACCAGCTCCGCGAACTCGTAAAGAACTACGTGGCTTCTTAGGACTGTGTAATTGGTTAAGAGAGTATGTACCGCGATTCTCTGAGATTGCTGCTCCTTTAACCGATTTATTAAAGGTTAATCGGCCATATCGGTGGAATAGCCAAGCCGATACCGCTATGCGTAATATTAAGATGGCTATGTCACAACCGTTAAAATTGTCACGACCCGATTTTAATCGCGAATTTATTTTACAAACAGACGCGAGTAAGTTAGGTATTGCGGCCGTATTATATCATCCACGCTCTGACGGAGAACGGGATGTTATATCATATGCGAGTATGCGTTTTTCACCGGCCGAACAAAAATGGCATTCGAATGAGCAGGAAGCGTTTGCGGCCGTATGGGCCATTAAAAGATATCGTCCGTATTTAGAAGGACGATCGTTTAAGCTACGCACGGATAATAAAGCATTAACATGGTTGAATACGGCGAAAAATGATAGGGCAAAGCTCATCAGATGGGCACTCCTCTTACAGGAATTTGATTTTACAGTTGAACATTGTCCCGGTCGTAAAAATGAACTCCCTGATGCGTTATCCCGAAATCCCGAATCGTCCCCAATAGTAACGGAGGCAGACACAAAAGATTTAAGTCGCATGATGTACCCATCAACGGAAACGAATGAGATAACGGCACAAGTACATCAAACGGAAGATGATGCGGTGACGGAGGACCAGCCGGACGCGGTTGAGTCATCCGACGATGTTGAGGTAGTAGATGTAAGTCTTGCGGAAGAAATACGGTTACGACAGAAAAGAGATACCGACGTACAACGACGTATAAATAGGTTGCGTATCTTATTATCTCGACCAAATACATCGACGGCACGTCACGAACAACAATATTTACGTCGTGATTATGCGTTATTAGGTGATTATCTTTGGAGAAAATTTGCGGATGATGATATGCGTTTATTTGTACCCCGATCGATGGTTTTGAAGGTTATATCTACGTATCATGATAATCGTGTGGCAGGTCATCCCGGAGCTAAAGAAACGACTCGGGCTGCGGCACGCCATTTCTTTTGGCCGAACATGCGTACTGACGTTGAGCAATATGTGAGAGCGTGTATGACGTGTGCTCTATCGAGAGCCGTACCGACTCGTCCTGCGGCCCCATTAGGTAATACTCACGTACATAAACCATTTGACGTATGCGCAGTCGATTTGATGGGACCCTATCCTATATCCACACACGGCAAGCGTTTTATTGTAGTAGTTACGGATTTATATACACGATGGGTGGAAGCGTTTGCGGTACGATCGAGTAGAGCTCCGATTATAATTAAAATATTAGAAGATGACGTATTCTCTCGTTACGGATATCCAAAAGCGATCTTGTCGGATAATGCCACTAATTTTAAGAATCGTTTGTGGACCAGCGCACTAGATAGATGGCAATGTTTGCACTGGACAACGGCAGTGTACCATCCACGAGCGAATATTACGGAACGTAGAAACCAAGAAATTAAGAAAGCGTTGCGTATTTATTTACAAGGTCAACCTCATAATCGTTGGGATGAACATTTACCGACTATTTTATATGCGTTACGTGGTCGTCGTAATGAGTCAACAGGCGTATCCCCTAGCACGGCATTATTAGGTTATGACATTCCCCGTCCAGGTGAATGGATGATTCATTCTCCCGATGGAGATATCTTCCCAACAGCGGGAGCACGTGGGCGTACCCAGTTAGATAACGAAATACGAGCGTCTCAAGAGGAATATCGACAACGTTACGCACCTGATAATGATACGGTTTCGAAATACGATATAGGGCAGGCTGTATTAATTAGAGAACACCCTCAGTCTGATATGAATACCGGTTTTCACGCTGGATTTGCTCCTAAATGGAGTGGTCCGCATCGGATCTTATTGCCCATCGGAAGAGGACACGTTTACTGGGTAGAACGTCGCGGGAAGCCTGTTAAAGTTCATGCCGATGAGATTCGTTCAGCTCCGGCATAATAGTTTTGTCTACTTACATGATGTTTGGTTTCTTTGGTCTTCACATGGTATATCTTGATCAAAAAAGAGGGCCGATTGATATATACATAGGTATTATGATCAAAATATTACCATGGGTTATGGTAGCATAGAAGCCAGACATCTATTATTTTGTTTCAACAAAATACCTAGATTCTTGGAAAACTTTCTCTTATAATGGTTTTATCATATTAACGGGTCTTTGGGTCCTTAATGTATTTAAACAGTGCTTATATTTTGTAAATATGTCATTTCTAATAATTTTATATTCAATGCATATTCCTGGAACTTTATACTTTCTAACTTGGTAGGTGAAATGGAGGCTTCCTATTGGTAGATGGTAGAACGCGCCCCGCCGCGCGGTGGGGTAGCTCCTCCCCCCCCTGTCTCCAGCGGTGGACGCGATAGCTGGTTTGAATCAGTATTTGAGTGGACGCTTGGTCGGGATAGACGAATTTTAACTCACGCGTACGAAAGATAACTTATATATATATATTTTTTTTTAAAAACAAACGTAGACCGCGAACGTTGAAAGAGAAAATCTTATCTCTGCGAGGCGTCTACTTGATACCCAGCATTAAATTTCATATTTGCATGGTAGTGCATAAGTGTGTTTCAGGTCCATACCTAACCAACGAGGGGTGAATTTAAGATAGTTTTAAGTTATTTTCAATTAATAAAAAGTGATATTATGTAGTGTAAGTGTTTCATCTATAGACCCGGAACGAGAGCAGCGGTTGGTAAGATCTTTCTGATTTATTATTATTTGTTTTCTTTGCTCTGAACGTTTCGTTTCGTAATTTATTTTAGCAAGATTGTCATCAATATTACACGTGCATGTCATGTATTTGATTATTCTTTTCAGCACTATTATTCTCTGTTCCACGTGTATTTCCTGTATTTAATAATTCTTTTCAGCGGCCGTCATCACTGGTTTTTCTAATTTATTTTCTTTTTAATTTTACAACAATTTTTATTAACCGATAATTACTATTACGCGTGTATTTCTGTCAATTTAAGCATTGTTTTATTTTATACGCTCAACACGTTCTTTCGTCTCCACCATATTTAATTATTGTATTGACTAGCCGGCATGTAAACACTTTTATCAACGCTCTTCTTTGTTATATGCGATAACAACATTTATACTTCAATGGCGTTCTCAATGATTGCTACTTCAATATTAAAAATATCTCAACTATTTGTATTAAAATATGATCTACATTTTAATATTTGTTAAATTACCTACAATAATTTAAAATTAATTTGAATTTAGTAACACTGCTACCTAACATTAAAATGATTAAACCAATATATCCTTTTGATTTCATCTTATCGTGTGAAATAGCTTTCGGTGTAGGGTTTTAATAAGTAAATCTGTCATTATTGCTTCCAGATTCCCTCTACATTTATAATTAATTACATAATATGCTCTTTAACTGTAATTATTTCTTGTATTTATAATTTTTGTGCTATTATTTTCCATCATAATATTATAAAGGTACTTTTTTTTACATTTCTATTTTTTCTTATAATTATTACATGAATTTATAACATGTGTTTATTTGTCAAATTTTTTAATATGCTCTGTTTTACGTTTACAATTTTTACTTATAATTATTTATTGTATTTATTACGTGTCCTACTGTTATTTCTTATAGTTGATAATGTGCTCTTTTTTACGTTTCAATTTTACTGTCCATTGTTATTTTAGATTTATAACTTGTGCTATTATTTGTTATAACTTATCATTAATAATATGCATTTTTAACTTTTCTATTTTTACTGTGAATAATTTTATGTGTTTTATAACTATGCTTTTATTTTTCATAATCAATTTTATGCTCAAATTTGCATATTATATATATATTTTTTTAATATCTAATTGTATTTATTCTCTTTAATTCTTATTTCTATCTACATATATTTTTATTGTGTACTTTTATGTGTTTTTGGTTTTTGATATATTTGAATTGTTATTCATATTTATTAAATAAATTAATTAAAATCTGCTGGTTTACGTGAACGTTGCGCAAGCACATAAAGTGATGACGTAACCAACTGATGACAGGTCGTATGCTCTGTAGGTTCCTTGAGTTCCTGGTTCTTCTATAATATCCCAACTTCGTCTCTATTGAGATGTTAAAAAGTTCGTCAGTAAAAATATCATTTGACTCCCGACAGAGAAAAAATCCAGTATTTGCGTACCTATATGCTATTAAAAAATAATCGATTAAATATATCATATTTGAATCATAAATTCGCTATAAACCACTTGTTTAACAAGTGGTTTATAGCGAATTTATGATTCAAATATGGTTAGTATTAACTACCACAAAATATCCGCCGAATCATTAAATGTGATTAAATATATATTTACCATAATTTATATATAAAAAATGAGACTTTTTAAACCTGTTCTAAAGTTATTGGATCAACGTTGAAGATCTTGTGTTTATTGATAGAAAAACACATAATTAATGAATAGTTAATAACAAAATATTCTCATTGTGCAAAGGAAAAATCAAGTTGATTCCTTATTAAAGACAGAAATGATCTCAATGGATGCAAACACTCTTATGAAAAAGTACAGGATTTGTAAATAGTCGTAATATTTGTTTTAAAAAGATATGGTTTCACATAAATGTTCTAATATTCTGAGTTATGAGATGTTTCTAATAAGTAATTTGTACTCATATATGATAATCTATATATTACTTTTACTATATATGTACACCCGATTGTGTATATTTTTCATTTGGTTGAATTACATCATTAATTATCGGATAATCTCATTCTATTCTTCAAAATTACTCATATATTGTATGAAATGAGAGTTCTAGAAAGAGATAGGAATGCCACTTGTACTATATCTGTCTCTTTCTACTACTTCGGCACAGCATTTGAACAACATTTAGCACTCCAGTATACCTATATCTCATTGATTACAGTCAGCGCCCTCTGGATTTGCAGTTTTTGCAGTTATAGAGGAAAACGAACGACGAACAATCCAGAGGGCCTTGTTGCAGTTGACAATCTCTAAATGCATTTTTATATGGTATAGCTCAATGTGTACAACTAGTTAGAAAGAGAGAGCAAGCCCCCCCAGCAGTAGCTGTACGTCTCACTCTAACAATGTGACACACTTTTGGTATTTACATAATTATAGCACTCCAATGTGGTGTATAGCTCAATGTGTACAACTAGTTAGAAAGAGAGAGCAAGCCCCCCCAGCAGTAGCTGTACGTCTCACTCTAACACTTTTGGTATTGACATAATTTATTATAGCACTCCAATGTTTATAGCTCAATGGTTCGCCATGATCTTTGTGTTGCCAACAGTATGATTCCACAGAACTCTCCAACAACAGGTTGCCTCTATGAGGTTTAGGTTGAAACAAGAGAAGCAGAAATTATGCTCAAACCATTTGCCTTCACCGTCTGTCAATACCAGACAAATGAGACTCAAAAAGGTCATATTTTAAAAGAGAACACTTCGGGGCGTGTATTTGAACAATAAATTATTGTCGACTTGAAGACAAAAAATTAAGTTTAAAATATAAAGAAAATTTTATTAATATTATAACCGAAGAAAACTAGTACCTACCATAATTCTGTGTAGTAAAGGAGCACATGAGTGAAAACACCAAATGCTGAACATACTATTTATTGACAGTCATCAAATTGGTACAAATATGAGGAATTTATTAGCAGTTTTCAATCTGTCGATTGATGCGGCTTCCAAACTGTACAATTCCATAATAATTATGATAAATATTAACACATATTATATTCTACAAAAAATTTATTTGACTTCCGACGACCGTTTCGGCTTATAAGGCCATAATCAACTGATGTTGAGTATATAGTTTACATTATTTTTATACAGAATTACATTATTTTTATACAATAGATAAATAGATAAAAACAAAATTTATTTTGCCCAAATTAGTTAGTTTATATTCGTTTAAATCTTATTTTTGAGAGAGTGTCTTCCCAGTGACGTTACAATCGTGATTGATAGGTATGTTTAATTTGCCTTCATTTTCAATCACAGATTGCCCTTCGATTTCTTTTTTTAAATCTATTTCAAGTTCTTCAATTGGGAATTCAGGAAATTCTTCACCAATGTATTTGTCAATTGAATGAATATATTCTTCTTTTATTGATGTTTTTGCCTCTTGGTTCACTGGGCTATCCATTGTCCGAAAAATATTTATAAAACAAATTAATAAAAAAACTAACTATTTGTTGTTCCGAGTAAATGGCAAGACATGAATAACTGTCTTACTTATAAACGTAAACTATCTATAGTACCTGGTAATAGAGCGTGATTAACGAAAAAGTTTACTTATAAACCGTGACTATCTTTATTACACCTTTATTTAGTAGACTTCAAATTAGGACGGTGAGAGCGGTTGCTAACCATTTTGAAACATCACGAGCCTGTCCCGATAGCAAGCTAAAGTCATCCGCGCGTAATATAAAACAAGCTTGTTCTAACAGTAAGCTAAAATCATCCGCGCGTAATATGAGTGCTAACGCTACGTCCTACGTAGGCGATTCAAAGCGAACGCGATTGCGAAGCGGTGCGGTGCGGATACAAGCGAATTCAATGCGATGCGGTGCGACGCGGCGGCTCTGTCCTACGTGTGCGCGAATCGTTCCCTCTGCCGCCAGCTACTGTCATGGATGTACGTATATAAAATACTCAAGAAGTATGTACGGCAGAGAAGTGAGGCATATTTATGGGGGATATCACAATTTGTATGAAGAATTACGTGATCTTGAATTTATAAATGAGACTGAATTTACATCTTTCCGGGAAACATATCAAAATTTGACATTTTTTATTTTTGATTAGGAAACAAAACAGGAGTACAGATAGAAAAGTACATGATAAATATAAAAGAAGTATACAACAATCTGTACACCCAATAACATTGTTTCACATAATAATAGAATGGTAAGTAGTACAAACTATCCACATGAATACAAAATAAAGAAAACAAAAGAATATGCATATTTAAAAATAACAAACAATTTCAATAAAAAAAAAACGTTAGAATAAGCATATTTTGTTATAAAAAAAAACATATTTTGTTATAAAAAGTGGGAACAGGAAATATGGAAAGGGAGAGGACGGACAGGGAGAGCAAATCTCATATACCTACATATGTAGAAATAATGTTGAAAAATACGAAACCACTATTCACTGCCGCAAATTACACGCATTACCTCGTGGCGAAACTGATTAATAGATGAATCAAAGATATCAGCATGCATCGAAAATAATGCATTAAATCTACGACAGATGCGTGGGATCGTAGCATTCATCCGCAAATTGGTTCTACAGTGTGGAACATGTAAGATGTTTGACTGGCGAACTGACCTTCCCGGGACCCGAATATTCACAAAACTGACAAGCTCAGGCGAGTCCATAGCATCGTTCAAAATTTTATGAAGCATTAATTGGTCGAATAAGGTTCTTCTGGATTCTAGGGTATCATATTTGTGGTATTTAATTGAATCACGATAGCTATCAAAGTTAAGTCGTAATTTGTAATTTAAAAAGTTAAAAAAATTGCGTTGAATTCTCTCGATTCTAGCTATGTGGACGCCATAGAAGGGGGACCATATCTGTGTGCAGAATTCGAGTTGAGGACGTATATATGCTGAGTAGAGTGTATAAAAAGTTTTACTGTTTCTGAAAGGTTTTGATATTCTAATTATAAATCCAAGCATTTTGTTGGCTTTTGATATTACATGATTAATATGTTGGATGAAATTTAATTTAGAATCTAATATAACTCCCAAATCACGGATATGATCTACTTCCTTTATTCCCGAACTATTAAAAGTGTAAGTATAGTTGATTTTATTAATATTTCGAGTAAAAGTTATTTTGTTACACTTGGCTATGTTGAGTACAAGTTTGTTTGATTGACAGTATGCAAATAATCTGTTAAGGTCTTGTTGTAGGTTATTACAGTCAGTTGTAGATTTAATAGTCAAGTAAATTTTCATATCATCGGCAAATGCAAGATAATGAGAAAAAATAAAACATTTATAAATATCATAGGTATAGATATTAAAGAGTAAGGGGCCTAGGTGAGATCCTTGAGGGACCCCTGAGGGTGGATTGAAGAAGTCAGATTTGAACCCTTTGACCAACACCGACTGCAGTCTGTTCCGAACATATGAATCGAACCACCTGAGCAAGTCACCGTGAAAACCTATATGTTGCAATTTCGAAATGAGAATATTATGATCGACCTTGTCGAATGCCTTTGCATAGTCAGTATAGATAACATCCACTTGAGATCGTTCATCCATATTACTTGTGATGTATTCGGTGAAAATTGTTAAGTTCGAAAGAACTGAGCGATGACGTAGAAATCCATGTTGTTGGTTTTGAATATTGAGTTTAACGGTTGAATAAATTTGATCATAAATAATACGTTCAAAAATTTTGCTAAAAACTGGAAGAATCGATATTGGACGATAATTTTGAATTTCATTAATTGGACCAGATTTATGAATTGGTATGACCAGCGCCTCTTTGAATTTCATCGGAAATTTACCCTTAGAAATTGACATCTTGAACAATAAACTAAGTGGGAAGGAGAGAGTGGTAGCGCATTGTTTTACAAAGAATGGTGATATGCCATCGTTGCCCGCCCCCTCCCTACTGTCAATGGCGTGTAAATATTTAAAAACTAAAGCATCATTAATATTGATATATTTCCTAATCCATCAAACGAAGAATTAGTTATGAAATCAGTAGGCACAGATAAATTTTGGTTACTATAATCAATTACATATGTTGATTGAAAATGTTTGCTAAATAAATGACAAATTTTCTCACCCCCAGTACATGATTCATCATTTAAATGCATAGTTTGGGGTATTCCAACATTTTTCTTCTTTTTTTTTGCAAAAGACCAAAGTTTTTTATAATTAAATTGAATGTTGTTTTCAACGGAGGAAATATACTGATTAAAACAATCGTTTTGAACAGTCTTCTGTCTTGAACGTAGTAAAGAAAATTCTAAATAGTCTAAATAATTACGGTATTTCTTCCATTTTTTATGCATTTTATGTTTTTCTCTTATAATTTTAATAAGAGCATAAGAATACCAACAGGGATATTTAGTGTTTTTGATAAAAGTAAAAGGTACATGTTGAGATATTGTATCCTGGAGTATATTGTAAAAATGTTCAATGGCGATATCTACACCATCATAATCTTCTAAAAATGACCAGTTAATTATCGATAGATGATTGTTAATGCTGTTATAGTCGGCTTTGTGAAAGGAAAATATTTTTTTAGGTGGAGCGATTATAGTCGGCAGTGAATTAACATTCAATTCAATAACAAGAGACGGATGGTGTAAATCTTCTTTAACTAGAGGATGCTGAGCATGGGTGACAATGCATTCAACGTTACTCAGTATGAGATCTAGGATACGATTATTAGCATTCAATATACCGTTAAATTGATTCAGCTCAGCATACGATGTAGTATCGAGAAAAGATGAATAATTTTGAGGAATGTCAACTGGTAAATAGTAGTTGTTATTCAAGTGCTTAGTCCATCTAATATTAGGAATATTGAAGTCCCCCATTACAAATAATGCGTCATCAGGGTGACGATCACGAACAACAGTCAACAAGTTAAGAAAAGAGTTTAGAGCGACGTCGTAGTCTCGACCCTGAGGTAAATAGACACAAGCAACATGGATGATGCGATTAGATGTAATATAAGAGGAAGAAATAGTTATCAAAATGCATTCAGCATCGCAGACAAGGTCGTCCCTGGCATAAGCTTGCAGCTTTTTATGAGCAATTATCATTACGCCTCCTCCACGAGGATGCACTTGGGAGGGAAGGGCCGATCGCCTGTCTCTTCTATATATATTGTAAATATCAGTGGATGCTAATTCTGTGTCAAAAATACTATCGGTTAACCATGTCTCAGTTATGCCAAATAAATAGTGTTCATCATTTAGTAACACATTACTACTGAATATATTTGTTTTGGTGCGTAGACCTCTACAATTTTGATACAGTATAGAAATCATGAATCAAAATAAAATAATGAATATGTAAAATAAGTGTAGCGAAAACGTACATGAATCAAAATATAAAAAATGACAAGATGCAAGTTGAGATTGAAACTATCGATGAACAGGAGCTGCCCATGCATAATAAAATCTAAGAAATTCAGACACATTAATTCAGTTAATATTGCGAGATTAACAGTACATCTTGTAACATAAGTAATTGCTCTGAGGTTGTGACAGGATGAGGAAGAGGAAGGGTATGAGAAGTTTGATGGAGAAGGAATATGGGAGGAAAAGGAATACAAAATATAAGTATAACAAAAAAGAGAAAAATGTAGAGTACATAGAATAACAAAGTAAAACTGTAGATGTATGTATATAAGTAAGTATGTATGGTCAGTTGGCACGAAATTTGTCAAGGTCACTAATATTAACTATATTTATCACTGGAGATGTTGTGTTACATCTCATGAAGATGTTTCCATTTCGGGTCCAGCAGAACTTGTATCCTTTTTCCCGTGCGATGACTTTACTTTCAAAGAGGAGCTTTTTCTTCAGAGGTGTAAGGTGTTCATTACAGTAAATTGATGCGGGAGTTCCCTGTAATCCGATGTCAGATGTAGTCGAACCTCGTCGTTTCCTGACGGCAGCCAAGAATCCATCTCTCGTTAGTTGTCTAATAAATTTGATAACGATGGGTTTTGGTTTGCTTGGCTGTGATGAAGGTATATCCTCATTTTGAAGAGGAAAATTAATTGTATTGGCTATCTTTTGCACGATTTCAATTATATTTTCCCCATTTTTCTGGGCTATTCCTTGGATTTCAATATTGTTCCGCCGTGACCATTGAGACTGCTTGTCAGAGAAATGCTGTATATTGTTGATTTGTTTTTGCAGTTCTTCAATTTTCGCATGTAGGCCATCAAAGTTATTTATTTTGTTTTCTTGCGCAACAAGTTTTGCCTCTATGGCATTAAATTTCTCATTCATAAATGACATGCTCTCCTTCATGTTGACCAGTTCATCTCGCATGGAATGGATGGTGCTTTTTAAAGTCCGTAATTCGGTCAGGTCTAAACGGATATTTTTTATTTCACTTAGTAAGGACTTGGCTTCCTCACTGTTGATCATCCCTGATGTATGTTCACTATCAGCCACAGTGCACTTGTCCCGTGAGATACCAGATATACAGTCAGTGCACTTTACCTTATTGCGGCGCTCGACAGACAGTTTTTTGTAAGCAGCCTCTGGCAAATCTCCGCACACGAAATGATTTGTGCCTTTGCACACTGAACAAGTATAGTATGTTCCGGTTGTAACAGACTTTTTGCATACAAGGCACGTACTGGACATTGTGTATTTATATTCTCCCAATATGCGTGTATAATATAATATAGATACCCGATATATATAATAATAATAGTACTAGTGAATTGCCCACAATAGGGACGCCACTGTATCCGTCTGGTTGAATGCTAAAGTGCTGTAGGTACCTGTTATGTAGGTGCGGTTATTGTTGTATTTTATCAATCTTTGTTAGAACTGACACTGTATAATTTATATGATGAAATATTAACTGTATTCTCACTGATAAAAAGTAAATTTATATAGAATTAACAACAATAATTCCTTTATAAACTGTTACTATTGCCGTGCAGAGGGTGTCTTTATGAGGAGCTCGACTACTGGGATCGAACCAGTTGATCGGCTAAATACTTCTGCGTGTTCTTTAACCATGCACGACTGTAACCGACAATAGAATTGGGTATTTAAATAGACATATAAATAAGAACTCAAAGATTAAAACTTACTGGATTTATTCACAAAGTTATTAACACAATGATACTGGTATTACGCGAAGATTATAAATATTAAAACTCAATAAATTTAAACGACTACAGGAACGTGGCTGGGTCGTAACGAATTCCGGTCAGGGGAGAAGCTGGTAGGCAGGAACGAACTTGAATGCCGATAAACGGTCCGTCGCATCTATTATAGCTGGCGTGACGTCACCGATTGTGCGCGCGCCGATTTTCCGAAATGTGATAGGTCTTGCCATACACTCCCTCACCAGTCCGGAAGACGGTACAACTATGGCCTCTGAATCCCTGAGTCTCTGTAACATAAAAATAAAAAAATTCAAAGTATTTGTTTTTAAAGTATACATAACTCTTATTGTTCTAAGTGTATGCTAGACATCTTACATTATTGTTAAATTATGTCTGCATCATTAAGTTTATCAAAGCTAATTGTTCCATAATTACTGATAACTAATTCTGTTATCTAAAATACAAACAAATATTGGTTAAAAATACAAACTTTACGATAACTTTACATTACTTATTGTGGACAAAATCATTCCTTAATTGAATGTATGTTTGTTCAAAATATTTTAAATAAACACTAAAACAAAACTATAATAATAAACTTTAAGTTTTAACGCTACTCTGAATATATTGAGTGCTTATGAAAATAATACAAAGTGCAGAAAAAGAAATAATAACTTTAAGTACATCGCTACTCTATTAATATTGAGTGCTTGTGCAATTGACATTACCTGAAAATAACAATATGTGCGTGAGTCAGTTCACTATTAAATAAGAATGCACTTTTGTTGGTATATGGAATGTGTCCTTATGGTATAATTTTGTTTACAAATAATACAATTAAATATGACACTTGATATAGATTAAATTTTTACATACTTAGGTATTTAAGGAGCTGTGCATTATTACATTCTTTTTTTATTTAAAAAAACTATAAATACACATTTTATTTTAAATTCTACTTCTTAATACTCATAATGAAAATAGAAACTTGTTACATAATATATATTCAAATTAGTTAATAAGCTATATAGAGTGGTAAGGCTAAATTATCATAAAATAGAACATTTTCACTCTTAAAAAGGATAAATAATCTTTGCAATGTCTATACATATCAAATATGTTTCTTTTATATTAGGAAAATTTTATATATTAATTATTTAATTTGAGTTACTGATTTCAAAGAAAATTGCTCCAAAACATTCTTAATAAATGGATAAATTGGACGTTTTGATAAACGTCACGTTTGTGCTTTTATGCTTACAAGCTACTTACATGAATCGTTTTTTTTACATAAGTATATACGTCATTTACAAATGAATAATTTTAGTTTCTGTAGCAAAATCGTGCTGGAAAATGAACTCTTCTTCCTGCCTTAGTCACAGTGTGGGGTTGCCGGAGAGAAGATCTTAAACAAGTGGCATCATGATTCTGCGATGGTGTCATCTGGCTTTGCTGTGTGAGCGTTGTTTGATGATTACTCGTCTCTGTAGAGGGGTTGAGGTCATCGTTTATGAAGAATGCTGGCTTCAATCGATCCATTGAGATTTTCTTCGGTTTTTCATTAATAATGATTATTGCAGTTTTTTCATCCATCTCTTGCACCTTGTAGGGTCCGTCATAGGGTCGTTGAAGAGGTCTGCGGACTGCGTCATTTCGCAAGAAAACGTACTGGGCATCTTTCATTTGTCTGTGTATGAACGTCTTCGTCTTGTTGTTATTGGAGTTTGGGATGGGACGAAGTTCTGACATCATCTTCTGCAACTTGTGTCCATACGTGTCAGGTTCCTCTGTGGGTGAGCTTTCAAAAAAATCACCAGGCAGCCTGAGGGTGGTTCCATAGGTCATCTGTGCCGGTGTAAATTCTGAGCCTTCTTTGATTGCTGAACGAAGACCAAGCAGTACCAGTGGTAGGGCGTTCGTCCAGGAGGTATTGTTAATCGTCATCAATGATGTCTTTAAGGTACGATGCCATCTCTCTATAATTCCGTTGCACTGAGGATGGTAAGCAGTAGTTCTCTGATGTCTTACGCCAAGTTTGCTGGTTAACTTGTTGAATAAGTTGCTTTCGAATTGACGACCCTGATCTGTAGTGATTGAAGAGGGTACGCCGAAACGGGCGATCCAATTTAGCATCAAAGCGTCAGCGACGGTTTCTGCTGTCATGTCTTTAAGGGGAACTGCTTCTGGCCATCTGGTGTATCTATCTATGATTGTTAGCAGGTATGTGTATTCTTTTGAAGGAGGAATGGGGCCAACCAGGTCCAAATGAATATTTTTGAATCTCCCATCTGGTGCTTTAAACTGCTGTAACGGTGTAATGGTGTGACGGTGTACTTTAGATGCTTGGCAGTCAATACAATTTCTTATTACATCTTTTACAGTCTTTTCCATGCCAGGCCAAACATATCTCTGCTTCAATATTTTAAATGTTGCGTTGCTGCCGGGATGACTTACTTTATGGAGTGTTAAAATGACTTCCTTTCTCATTGACTCGGGAACAAATGGTCGTATTACGTTCGTCGAGAAATCGCACCATAACATTTTATTGGTGCCAGGTACCAAAATTTTCTTTAATTGCAGTGATGATTTTTCATGCATTTCCATCATTACACTTTCCTTCTCCTGCTCTTGCGCCATTCGCTGATAATCAATATGTGATGTGATTTGTATTTCAGCAACTCGAGATAATGTGTCTGCGACTATATTGTCCTCGCCGGGAATGTGTTTAATGCTTGTAGAAAATTGGCTGATAAAGTCGAGTTGTCTTTCCTGTCTTGGTGAGTTTACTTTATTTTTTGTGAAGGCGAATATTAGTGGCTTGTGATCTGTGAAGATAGTGAAGTTTCTACCCTCTAATTGTTGTCTGAAATATTTCACTGCTTCGTAAATAGCTGTCAGCTCTCTGTCATAAGTACTATATTTTAACTGTGGATTATTGAATTTTCTTGAGAAAAAAGATATGGGTTGCCATGCTCCATTTTTCATTTGCTGCAAGGAGGCACCCATTGCTGTATCGGAGGCGTCGACCATAATTGATATTTCGGCTGTGGGGTCAATATGTACTAAAAGCGATGCTTGTACCAGGTCGTTTTTACATTTTTCAAAGGCCTTGGTTAACTCTTCTGTCCATTGAATTTTCCTTTTGTCGTTTTTTGTATAACCTTTTAACTGATCAAAAAGTATCTTTTGGGTCCCAGCTGCGTTTTGTAGGTACTTCCTGTAAAAATTTATCATCCCCAAAAATCTTCGAAGACCTTTTGCGTTGGTTGGAGGTTCAATTTTGGTTATCGCTTCAACTCTTTCCTTGATTGGGGAACTTCCATTCTTGTTAATCTTATAACCAAGGAATTCAATTTCTTCTTCTCCTAATTTACATTTGTTTAGGTTGATAATTAGACCATTTTTAGATAGCCTTTCGAACAATAAGTCTAGGTGTTTTTCGTGCTCTTCCATGTTTTTGGAGGCAACCAGGATGTCGTCAATATAAGTGAATACGAATTCCAAATCTCTGGTAATATTATGAAGGTACCTTTGGAAACTCTGAGCTGCGTTAGAAAGTCCGAATTGCATTACTAGAAATTCAAATAATCCAAATGGGGTTATGATAGCGGTCTTTGGAATGTCTTCTTCTTCTACTCGTACTTGGTGGTAAGCTCTGGTTAAATCTATTTTGCTGAAGATCTTCGCATCGTGAAGTTTATGTGCGAAATCTTGTAGTTGAGGTATTGGATACTTGTCAGGTTTGGTGATTGAATTCAGTCTGCGATAATCACCGCACGGACGCCAATTTCCATCCGATTTCCTGACCATATGTAGGGCGCTGGACCAGTTGCTTTTGGATGGTCGGCAAATGCCTTGTTCGACCATATAAGAGAATTCCTTTTTAGCAATCTCCAATTGCAGTGGATTGAGTCTCCTGACTTTGGCTGTGACTGGAGGTCCCTTCGTCTGGATGTGGTGAGTAACGTTGTGTTCTATGCGCTTTGGGTTCAAATCTGCGCGAGTGATATTTGGGTACTTCTCAATTATTTTGTAAAATTTTGATGTGGAATGAACCGTGGCAATATTCATTATACTGGTTTTGTAGACGATCCCTCTAGTTGACATTCCTGTAGCTTTGTCAATCAATGTTTTCCTTTTAATATCCACTAAAACGTCGTAATATTCCAAAAAATCAGCTCCTATTATGGGTTTTGTGACATCTGCGATGATAAACTTCCATTTGTGACTCCTTCGTAGTCCCAAATTCAGGTTGATTATTTTGTGCCCATAACTAGGTATTACAGTACCATTTGCTGCATAAAGTGGAGTGACGATGCTATCTGTTGAAATTATTGATTTGTCATTTCTGAAATATCTAGGTATTACTGAGATTTCAGCTCCAGTGTCTACGAGATATCTAATTCCTGTTACTAATTCTGTAATGAAGAGACGATGTTTCAACTGCGACTGGGACGTCTCGCACACCTGCCGCAATTTTAGTTTTCCTGATCGTTGAATTTACATGGTGCTATGCAGTTAAATGCTTTTGTTCCGAATTTTTGGTGTAGATGGCAAATGTCTTCTCTTCTATAATTGTTGTTTTGCTTCACGTTGTTGTTATTACTCTTTCTGTTGTCATAGTAATTTTTCTGATTCCTATTTTGGTGATTATTATTGTAGTTTTGGTATCGATTCCTGCTTGGAGAACGTGATCTTGAACGATTCCTCCAATTATTATTATGTTGAGGTCTTGACTGTGTTCTTGATTGTCTATGATCAATTTCCAATCTGACGATCTTGTCTGTCAATAGTTGAATTTGTTGCTGCATGCTGTGAAGTAAGCTGTTAGTGACTAAATCACTCTGGTGAGCTTGACTACTTGCTGATGTGGATGGTGAATTAATGGACTGAATTTCTGTTCTTTCGTTTACTTCCAAGATCCGATCGGCCGTTTGCGCGAGTATGCTGATGTCGTTTGTAATTATTGCCGAGATTATTTCCTGTACTCTATGTGGTAATCTTTCGATCCAAAGTCTTTTAAGAAGTGCATCATTCGCTAAGGTTGGTCCTGCAAGGCTCTGCATGTGACGAAGTAAATGTGAAGGCTTCCTATCACCAAGCTGTACTCCATGTAGAAGTTGAGAAAGTCTTTTCTCTTCAGATTCCTGAAGGCGGTTTAATAAGGTTTCTTTCAAATGTTGGTATTTATCCTTTGTTGGTGGGTATTGGATGACGTCAGCCACACATGAGATTGTATCGGGGTCCAGTACTCCCAAGATGTGTTGATATTTTGTTTCGTCTTTGGTGATCCTTGCAGAATTGAACTGGGCTTCCACCGTTATAAACCATAGGTAGATTTTGTCCTTCCATACTGTGGGTAATTTTATGTTCGCTGCGAAAATTTCGTTTCTTGATTCATCTGATGTTTGTTGATATGAAGCTCTGTCAAATGTATTCGTGTTGTCCTTGTTCTCCGTTGCCATGATTACAATTCAAATTAAAAGATGAGAATATTTTTTTAAAGTTACCACTGTTCAAAGCTTGCTTGACTTTTGAAACATAAATGTGAGAAAATTTAAAATTGTTATGCTTTGAATTTTTGGAAAAGAAAAAAAAAAATTAATCCAATTTTGCTACTAAATGTTTTGTTTAAAATTTGATGCACTACCTATATTCTTTTTAAAATTATTAAAGTATAATTTTTAAAAAAAAAAAAAATGAATATTAATAAAACTTTTGTATAAATAAATAAAATTTTTGAATAACAATAAAATTTATTTGTAAAACTTAAGTATTTTGTTCAAATTATTCGCGAAAAAATATTTTTACGATTATTTTTTTAAAGTTGGAATTTTCTAAGTCCCATATGTATATTATTTATGATTAAATTAATAAATGGAAATTATCGTTTTTTATTATCTGTACACATAATTGATCTTAATTTCTTGCTATATTATTAAATGGTTACAGTCAAATAATAATAAAATATTTTAATAATCTCTCTGAAAATACAGTTCATTAATATTTGCACAACATTAAAAATATATACGGAGTATTGTACTGCGCTATTTCCGTTTAGCTTAACTGCGTATAATTAAAAGGGCGGGTTTTTTGTATCTTTTTTTCCACTGACAGTAGCTACTAGTATTTATTTTTGCGGCGTATATTATTTGGTGAGAATAATAATAATAATACTGCTCGCACTATGCGACGACGATTTGTCGCTAGGCGAATTCGACTATCGTCTATGTTTATATTATAAATTCAATTTTCAACACCAAAATAATTAGGTATTGTTCAAACTAAATAAAAATTTCACTTAATTTAATGTAAAATAAAAATGTTACAATGATTATTGATGTTTTTAATCAAATAAAAATTAAATTAAGTTAGTTTTACGATTTAAATTTGAATTTAGCAATTTTTATTTCAGTAGGTATTCAAAAAAACAAATTATACTTTACTGCAACGGCTTTTTTAAATGAATTTAAAATAAGAATGACACACTAAATAGAAACAATATTACTTAGCTTGTTGAATTTTTTTTTAATCTTTTCTCTGGTTTTTGCTCCTTTTATTTCACATTTAGTTTTTCATCCAAGTTTGATTATCGTTTTGTTCCCTCTTTTTTTTACAATAGTTACAGCTTTCAATCAAAATGATTGGGTTTTTGCTTTTTGCTCCAATTCGATGTTTCATATGAAAGAAAAAACACAAGTAATTAGTACATATAATTACGATAGTGTAATTTGTAATTTTGTGAGAACACTATTTTTTACAAAAAGAAACTGATTTTATGTTACAATTGGTCACAATGAAGATTTACAAGTTATTTAAAAATTGTAAGAATAAGAATGTTAAAATGATTTCTTTCAATTTTTTTAAAAAAACACTGATTTTTCTTTTTTAAATTGTTAAAATGTTTGTGCGAACTGCACCAAATTCACACAATATTACTTCTTTTAGAATGTTAAAATATTACAATAAAATACGATTAAAATGCGATAAAATAAAATAATAGTTGTTCATACAACAATTTTTTTAAAAAAAATAAATACCATAAGGTATGACATGTACTAAATTTTAATATTACGAAGATTTATTATAAAAAAAAAATTAACGCTTAATCACGGGGCCTTTTGCGTTGGAAAAATTTAAATTATTGTCAAAATTTACACATACCTTTCACGGTATTTGGCTGTCCGTGATGATCCAAATCCGTCCCTGCCACCGTTTCGAGAGAATAATTACACTTATTTATTGCCTACCCAATTCTACTGTCCGCGATGTATATAAAAACGAACGGAAAAAAATAGAGCGTACTACTATGAGGAAAAAAAATAACTAATGACCATACCAATGTTATTTACCAATGTTATAAATGACTTTAAAGAAATGTATATGTAATTTGGAGGAATAATATGTAACAAAACAATTTTCTACTAAAATATGCTAAAAATTCAAACAAAAATACATTAAAATCGTCGTGAGTCACCAATGTTACTATTGCCGTGCAGAGGGTGTCTTTATGAGGAGCTCGACTACTGGGATCGAACCAGTTGATCGGCTAAATACTTCTGCGTGTTCTTTAACCATGCACGACTGTAACCGACAATAGAATTGGGTATTTAAATAGACATATAAATAAGAACTCAAAGATTAAAACTTACTGGATTTATTCACAAAGTTATTAACACAATGATACTGGTATTACGCGAAGATTATAAATATTAAAACTCAATAAATTTAAACGACTACAGGAACGTGGCTGGGTCGTAACGAATTCCGGTCAGGGGAGAAGCTGGTAGGCAGGAACGAACTTGAATGCCGATAAACGGTCCGTCGCATCTATTATAGCTGGCGTGACGTCACCGATTGTGCGCGCGCCGATTTTCCGAAATGTGATAGGTCTTGCCATAAAACAAAAACATGCAATTTTATAAACAATACACTCACTTTTAACAGTCTTTAGCAATTTTAAATAACAGCAAAGAAAAAAAAACGTGTGCACTACTATGATGTTTTGACAGAGTATTACCAACAACATTATATATAAAGAATTTATGTGAAACACCGGCTTAGAATAGTGCATCCACCATTTTCTATAATCGTCGATTTCGGGCGTCCCTTGGGCGACATTCGTGCAAGCGAGAGAAAACTTTGTGTGTTTTGAACAACATAGTGTAAAATAGCAATAATAAATAAATGTGTTTACTTGTAAATGTGTTTACCAAAAATTCGCGGTTCGATAATAATAATTCTTTTGTCCCATAATATGGTACGTTCATGGACAGAAATTAAAATTTATGTTTCTGACATGTCAAAAAACAATGGCACCGCTTTCAATTCGCGCGAAAATATCAAACCAACTGATCGCGTTCGCTTCGCACCGCGCCGCGCCGCATCGAAACCTACGCGCGGTCGGTAACGTAGGACACTTCCATAGTTACCGACTGTTTGTTATTTTCGCGCCGCGCCGCGTCGCTTCGCATTCGCTTTGAATCGCCTACGTAGGACGTCGCGTTAACAAACGCGGTGCGCATATGCAATGAAATTATGAAATGTCATTTTAATCAAAGTAGGTATCTCTTTTTATGCTTTTATCCACACAAATATATCTCTTTTCTATGATCTACACTTTATTCTGACTATTGTCTTGCATAGGTACAGGCTTGAATGTTATGAGCAATTTCTTTTTTAAACGTAGTTCACGTGGTGTTTTGTGTATGTTATCCAACTGTCGATTTGTTCAGGAGAACTTTGTTCTCTTAACATATCGACAATGTATCAAGCCAGAATACGCGAGAATTGTATGGAGAGGTCTACTTTTTTCACGGCTTTTCCAACTTTGAAGTCAAAAAACGCCAACTTAGAGACTTCGCAGCATATATGTTCCATACACGGATTTACTCAGAATTCGGAGTAGAACATTTCGTGTGTCTGTGTGTGTATGTGTGTGTCTGTGTGTGTGTGTGTGTGTCCGTCCCCCCCTTATAACTTTTGATCCGCTCAATTTACAGAGCCTAAAATTTCAGAATATATAAACAGTTACGGGCCTACAAAACTTTTGATACCGGCCCGCCTCGGCCCCATGTCCGCGAGAGAGATCCACCGTCCTATTCGAGTAGGTTGTGGCAAAATTTCTCCGCGGAACCTACCCCGACCGTCAGCGGGATTCTGGGGATATTTATTTTGATTTTTTTATATGGCAATTTTTTTTGGACAATGATTTGAACATTTTTCGAACAGAGTCTGATAGCTACCAACAGCTGATCAGCTGATTTTTTTACTCGACGGCCGGACACTCTCCGGCACAAGAAAAAACCGACTTTATAACTGAAAGAACCCTTGGGATTCCGCCAGAGAATCCCAACAGGTTGAGATCTATCGGTCCTGACACAACAGAGGCGCTAACTGCCCCAAAACTGAACGAGGTACCTCCACCACGCCGTAAATTTTTTTGTAAATCTTTTGGCGCATTATTTTGTAACTGTAGAGGCCTCTTCAGACTGCAGCCGAAGAATAGAAGCAGCTTCTCAGGCCGTAGTGCGCCTCGTAACTTGCAATTTTTTTTATTTTAACACCTGACTATATCTTATTACTGACTCGAGGCGCCGACGGCCTGGGAAGCGTCTGCCCTAGCGCAAGCCAGGGCCCCCCTTTTGTAACCGTGTGGAGGGGAGGATCACCATAGCCTGTCGCGCCCTTGACCCAGAATTTCTCGTCTGCAATTGCTTCTCTGTTCTTTTTTTTCTTTTGTTCTGGATCGAGGACCTATACCTGAGGACGTCACCCACCTGTAGCTTCCTGCTGGTCTACGACGGGGTGATCTGCTGAGCGTCTCCCTCAGCAGACGGTCGAAGGGGAAAGGACCGCGTTCTTGGGGTGAGTGCCTTCAAGTCTCTCTCGGTCCAAGACCGAAGCTGGTCGCTTTACATAACTAGGACGCCTTGCGTCCAGAGGACTGACGGCCCTCTCTGCGACCGCAGAGAGAGAGCTGGTGTCACTTTTATACTCGGAATTTTGAATTTTTGTTTCAGTCAGGGGTTATCAACTTTTGAATTTTTATTTTATTTTTCCATATATCTCAGAAACCATAAAAGCTAGAACGCTGAAAATTGGTACAAACATAGACAAATACAAAATCTCAAAATCAATTTTTCAAAAAAATTCCAGGGTTTCTCAAACATTTTTTATTAAGAAAAGTATTTTTTTATGATAAATTTAAGAGTTTAACTGCCTATTTTTCCAAAACTTTTACAATTATCGAAAAAAGCCGAAACACCCCAACTAGATAATTTAATTTTCTATAAAAAATATTTAAATTGTAGTAGAAGATCTCAATTTTTTTTAACCTTTTTTTTTAAATTGAATTTAGTGACGACATCGCTTCATACATTTTGTATGGCAGTCGCCTATACACAATATGTAAGAAGACTTAATAGTTTGATACTTCATCTCCAAACATACATACATACCATCATGCTATTTTCATATTCTGGGTAGGAAAAAAGGATCTTCCTCCATACTATCCTATCTTGACATACATACCTACATATGTTGTATAGAAAACAAAATATCTGACAATATTCAATAATTTGTATTTATGGGTTTATAGTTTGGTACATATTCTTCAACTATACATACTATCGCTATCGACAGTTGGATCTCATGTGTAACATACAACTAGTTTAAGAAATATGCCATATTACAAATATTAAGAGAACCCGAATATCATAACTTTGTAGTTGAAAATAGAAATAAATTTGTTTATTTAATAGGTAGACGAAATTCGACATTTGCACAGCATCATTATTCTTTTTTTGGGTGAAAAATTTTTCAATGAACTTCCGCTTGAAATACGTCAAATTGAAACCCATAGGAAGATGATGATGACTGTGAAAAAATACTTCAAGAGGTTGCAAGGATTTAGTTGACATAGATAATATATGTGTTTGTTCGTGACTTGTGTTGTTTTTGTTTTCATTTAGTTTTAGTATTATTACTCTTCTTTTTTTTTAGTTTGGTTTTAGTTTAATTTCATTCTTTATTGTTATTGTTTTCAATTTTCAGATAGATACACCTATCCTCCCTCTACACAAGCTATAGCTTTAAGAGGGAGGTGATATTGTAAATTAATTAATGTATATAAACCATGTATTATTGTATATTATGTTTTTGAATAAAGAAAATAAAGAAAAATAAATATCACAAAACCAATGTGAAATCTGTAAAATAAAGTTTTCCAATAAGGCAAATTTTTATCGACATTTACGAATATAGCACACGAAACAATGAACAGAAGATCCGATTGTTACTTCAAAGTCTAATTATAAAATCGGGATTAATTAAGAAATCTATAAGATTAAAATTGTGTTTATTTATCTAAAGTAATAAAGCAATCAAAATGTTAGTGTATGTGTGTGTGTATGTGTGTGTGTGTGTGTTTGTCTCACGCCTTCTGAAAAACCAAGAGCATCTAAAAATCTAATTTATGTGCGAACGTGTACCAGTATACCTGATGCAGTGTCACGCTAAAAATAATGCGATAAAAATGCTGAATTTTAAAAATATTTCAATAATTATTTTTTTCATACAAAATTTTCCAAGTCATATCTGTCAAAAAAGTGTACATTTTGCACGCAAATATCTGTTAGTTTAAAAGTTAGAAGTACGTATTTACACGAAGAAAATATATTTTCAAGTATAACTTAGCGTTTAAGTGAAAAACATGGTGAATATTTTGTATAATTATAATGTTTAACTTATTTTTAAAGTAAGCGTTTTGTACTAATGTACATATAACCCCGCCATTTTAATATCTTTTCATACGATATTTAATTTTCCTACCGAATGAATATGTTCTTTAAAATAATATACCTTTGAAATAAATGTGATTATGAAATAATAAAATGAAACACAAGACATTACAGCAAGTTTTAAGACATATATTGTAAAAGTCTGTTAATTATTAGTAAAGATATAGGCATAATAAAATTGCATAATTTGTATGTAATATTTGATATTTTGGACAATTTTCGTTTTTGTGGCTTCGAACAAACCAATGTATGTAGGTACCTACCTACATATCCAAAAAAATGTATCGAGCCCATTTGATAGTAATATTTTATATGTTCGATGGTTACTATGGTTACGGAAAGATTCTGATATTCAAATAAAATTTGATATGAATCGAATTTATTTAGAACATTGTTGTAGGTAGGTACCTACCTAATACTATTTACTTACAAATCAACAATATACTGATTTCCTATAGGAAAATTATTTTATTTATTTATTTATGTATGGATGCATGTATGCTATGTGCTCCTAAACCGTTTGTCCGATTACAATGAAACTTTGGTGAATTGTCGAGCGTATGCCCGGGATGGTTTCTGGATTTAAATTTTTTTCTTATTCTTCTTTTTTTCGTGTATTTGGTCATTTTACCAATGAAAGCGGAATATCCTGGGAAACGAAGGTCCGACTGTCTCTCCATTTCTTCGCAGGTCTTCCAGGACGGTTCCTGGATTTAAACTTTTTTCTTCTTCTTCTTCATCGTGTATTTGGTCATTTTACCTATGAAGGTGGACTAACCTGGGAGAAGAAGTTCCAATTGTCCTTCCATCTCTTCGCAGGTTTCTGGATTTAAACTTTTTTCTTCTTCTTCTTCTTCTTCATGTATTTTTGGTCATTTTACCTATGAAGTTGGAGAATACTGGGAGAAGAAGGTCCAACTGTTCTTCCAACTCTTCGCAAGTCTTCCAAGACGGTTTTTGGATATAAACTTTTTTCTTCTTCATCGTGCATTTGGTCATTTTACCTGGACATTTTAGGTGGACTATCCTGGGAGAAGAAGGTCCAATTTTCCTTCCATATCTTCGCAGGTATCTGGATTTAAACTTTTTTCTTCTTCTTCTTCGTGTATTTAGTCATTTTACCTTTGAAGGTGGAGTATCCTGGGAAAAGAAGGTCCTTTCATCTCTTCGCGGTTCTTCCAGGATGGTTTCTGGATTTAAACTTTTCTTAAGCGGCTGAAGGGACGGGATGTAATGAAGGGAAGGGATGCACTAAAGGGCCTGAAGGGATGGGAGGTATAAAAGGGCCTAAAGGGACGAGAGGTACTGAAGGGCCTGATTGGAAGGGACGTAATGATGGATTGAAGGGATGGGAGGTACTGAAGGGTCTGAAGCGACCGTTCGTGGAGTCTAATTCTTTTTCTTCGTTTTCTTATTTTATGTAGAACTTTGGTGAATTTTATACAAAACTATTTCCTATGGATTAATCTTCTTCTTCTTTTATGTAGACCTTTTAGTCAGTTTTTATGCAATCTATTTCCAATAGTCTAATTCTTCTATTTTATGTATTTTTTCTTATTTTATGTAGACCATTGAAATAGTTTTTTATACAAACTATTTCTTATAGTCTTATACTTATTCTTCTCTTTTTTATTTAGACTTTTGGGTTAGTTTTAAGTCTAATAGTCTATTGTGCAGAAATATTATTAACAATATGCACACTTGATGAAAATACATATGTAAAAACGAATGGGATGTGGGATGTGACGATGTAACCTGCACTAGAATATTTTCAATACTTTTGTTTAATCAAATTTAAACCATTTATATCATCCTATTTTGAATAATTTTCAACACCTTCATATTTGATTTCGTTGACGATATTTAAATAATGGGGGTTGTGGCCATTACTGAACTCTTCACAACGTTTATATTCAAATTAAAAACTATTTATTATAGTTTAAGTCTTTTTCTTCTTCGTTAATGTAGACTTTTGTGTCAATTTTAAGTCTATCAGTCTAATTGTGCAAAAATATAATGCACACTTGATGAAAAAATATAAAAACGAATGGGATGTGACCAACACTAGATCTTTTCAGTACATTATTTAATCAAATTTAAACCACATTCCAACATCCAAAATTACTAAATTTTCAATAGGTATATATTACAATTTGTTTTCGATGATAATATTTAAAAATGGGGGTTGTGTACAACGTTGATAAACTGTCATATTTAAAACCATTTCGCGTAGTCCATGCGTGCAGAAATTGTATATTATACTTCATTCACACTTTATAGCAATATATAAAAAAGAATGGGTTGTGGCCATCACTTGAACATTTTACAATGCTTAAACTCAATCAAATTTCAAACCACTTTTCATAGTCCGATATTGCAAAATAATTGGGTGACAATATTATAAAAACGATTGCTTATTCCTTCACAGTTTTACATTCTTGGCCAACGGCGGGACATAAAGGCTAGTCTAAAGTAATAAAGCAATCAAAATGTTAGTGTTTGTGTGTGTGTATGTGTGTGTGTGTGTGTTTGTCTCACGCCTTCTGAAAAACCAAGAGCATCTAAAAATCTAATTTATGTGCGAACGTGTACCTGTATACCTGATGCAGTGTCACGCTAAAAATAATGCGATAAAAATGCTGAATTTTAAAAATATTTCAATAATTATTTTTTTCATACAAAATTTTCCAAGTCGTATCTGTCAAAAAAGTGTACATTTTGCACGCAAATATCTGTAAGTTTAAAAGTTAGAAGTAGGTATTTACACAAAAAAAATATATTTTGAAGTATAACTTAGCGTTTAAGTGAAAAACATGGTGAATATTTGGTATAATTATAATGTTTAACTTATTTTTAAAGTAAGCCTTTTGTACATAAACGCCGCCATTTTAATATCTTTTCATACAATATTTCATTTTCCCACCGAATGAATATGTTCTTGAAAATAATAAACCTTTGAAATAAATGTAATTATGAAATAATAAAATGAAACACAAGACATTACGGCAAGTTTTAAGACATATATTGTAAAAATGTGTTATTTATTAGTAAAGATATAGGCATAATAAAATTGCATAATTTGTAAATAATATTTGATTTTTCTGACAATTTTCATTTTTATGGCATCGAACAAACCAATGTAGGTACCTACATATTCAAAAAATGTATCCGAACCATTCGATATTACTTATGTGTTCGAATCGTTTCCATGGCTACAGAAAGAATGTGATATTCAAATAAAATTTGTTAGGAATCGAATTTATTTAGAAGTTTGTTGTAGGTAGGTACCTACCTAATACTATTTACTTACAAATCAACAATAATATACCTATACTGATTTCCTATAGGAAAATTATTTTATTTATTTATTTATCAACCGTTTGTCCGATTATAATGAAACTTTGGTGAATTGTCGAGCGTATGCCCAGGATGGTTTTTGGATTTAAACTTTTTTCTTATTCTTCTTCTTCTTCGTGTATTTGGTCGTTTTACCTATGAAGGGGGAGTATCCTGGGAAAAGAAGGTCCGACTGTCCCTCCATCTCTTCACAGGTCTTCCAGGACGGGTTCTGCATATAAACTTTTTTCTTCTTTTTCTTCAACGTGTACTTGGTCATCTTACCTATGAAGATGAACTATCCTGGGAGATGAAGGTCCAATTTTCCTTCCATCTCTTCGCAGGTTTCTGGATTTAAACTTTTTTCTTCTTCTTCTTCATCGTCTATTTGGTCATTTTACCTTTGAAGGTGGACTAACCTGGGAGAAGAATGTCCAATTTTCCTTCCATCTCTTCGCAGGTATCTGGATTTAAACTTATTTCTTCTTCTTCTTCTTCATCGTGTATTTTTGCTCATTTTACCTATGAAGTTGGAGAATCCTGGGAGAAGAAGGTCCAACTGTCCTTCCATCTCTTCGCAGGTATCTGGGTTTAAACTTTTTTCTTCTTCTTCGTGTATTTAGTCATTTTACCTATTAAGTAGAGCATCCTGGGAAAAGAAGGTTCTTTCATCTCTTCGCGGTTCTTCCAGGATGGTTTCTGGATTTAAACTTTTCTTAACCGACTGATGGGACGGGATGTAATGAAGGGAAGGGAGGCACTAAAGGGCCTGAAGGGACGGGAGGTATAAAACTGCCTGAAGGGACGGAAGGTACTGAAGGGCCTGATGGGAAGGGACGTAATGAGGGATTAAAGGGACGGGAGGTACTGAAGGGCCTGAAGCGGCGGGTCCTGGAGTCTAATTCTTTTTCTTCTTAATTTTATGTAGACCTTTAGGGCAGTTTTTATACAAACTATTTCCTATTGTCTAAATCATCTTCTTCTTCTTTTATGTATACATTTGGGTCATTTTTTTATAAAAATTATTTCCTTTAGTCTAATTATTATTCTTCTTCATTTAAGTACGTAGACTTTTGGGAGAGTTTTAATACAAACTATTTCCAATAGTCTTATTCATTTTCTTTTATGTAGACCTTTTGGTCAGTATTTTTACAAACTATTTCCAATAGTCTAAATATTCTTCTTCTTCTTTTTTGTAGACCTTTGGGTGAGCTTTTATACAATCTATTTCCAATAGTCTAATTCTTCTATTAGGTATATGTATTTTTACTTATTTTATGTAGACCATTGGAATAGTTTTTTATACAAACTATTTCTTATAGTCTTATACTTATTTTTCTCTTTTTTATTTAGTCTTTTGGGTTAGTTTTAAGTCTAATAGTCTATTGTGCAGAAATATTATTAACGATATGCACACTTGATGAAAATACATATGAAATGAATGGGATATGGGATGTGACGATATAACCTGCACTAGAATCTTTTCAATACTTTTGTTTAATTAAATTTAAACCATTTATATCATCCTATTTTGAATAATTTTCAACACCTAATATTTAAAGAATGGGGGTTGTGGCCATTACTGAACTCTTCACAACATTTATATTCAAATTAAAAACTATTTACTATAGTTCAAGTCTTCTTCTTCTTCGTTAATGAAGACTTTCAGTCAAATTGAGCAAAAATATAATGCACACTTGATGAAAAAATATAAAAACGAATGGGATGTGACCAATACTAGATCTTTTCAGTACCTACGTTTGTTTAATCAAATTTTAACCACATCCCAACATCGAAAATTACTAAATTTTCAATAGGTACACATTACAATTTGTTTTCGATGATAATATTTAAAAATGGGGGTTGTGGCCAAACCAATCTCTTTACAACGTTGATAAACAGTCATATTTAAAACCATTACGCATAGTCCATGCGAGCAGAAATTGTATAAATATTATACTTCATTCACACTTTATAGCAATATATAAAAAAGAATGGGTTGTGGCCATCACTTGAACATTTTACAATACTTAAACTCAATCAAATTTCAAACCACTTTTTATAGTCTGATATTGCAAAATAATTGGGTGACAATATTATAAAAACGATTGCTTTTTCTTTCACAATTTTACATTCTTGGCCAACGGCGGGACATAAAAGCTAGTACAAAAAATAATGATAACTTCATATTAAACTTTTATCTTAACAAATTTTTATAATTTAATTTAGAAAATGGTCGAATAATTACTGATTGATAATGAAGTATTAAAAAAAATATTATATCAGATTTTTTTTATTCATCGATGTGAAATTAATGAGTTAGCTATTCGGAAAGCCAAGATCACACAACGCTAGTCGAACCGAATTCATTATATTGTCCGCGATCGTGGTTGTTCCATAAAAATTTGATTGGCGGGGCTATCGGACGACCTCAGCATTTTAATTGTATAATGTAGTGATTAAATTCTTTTCAGGTTCTCTACCTATCATCGAGGGGTGATTATAAGTACTAACAAAAAATTCTTATAAGTAATTATAAGATAGTTTTTAAGTTATAAAAAAGTAATATAGTGTTAAAGTGTAAGTGTTTCATCGCAGTCCTGGTTGGAGAGCAGTTTGCTAAGATCTTTCCAGTTATGTACCTACCTATATATTATTTTTACCATGCCTGTATTTTTATGTATTTTTATTTTCAGACACATCGTAGCCAATTATGTTTTATTAGATTTTTATTTTCAGAGGCAGAGTTTAATGTCTATTTTTGTATTTTACTTTTCAGCAGGAGCTAATATGTTTACTTTGTCCTTCTCAGCGTTTTTTATATATCAATTTCGCGTCCCAACGTGGGACAAGTATTTTTTTTCAGCCTCGTCAGTTATCAATTTCGCGTCCCAACGTGGGACAAGTATATTTCTTCCCAGCCTCCTTATTTCAATTTGGCGCCCAACGTGGGGCCCTTTTCACATTTTTTTTAACAATTGATATGGCCCCATGCGATATCAATTTCGCGTCCCAACATGGAGCTATTTTTTTTTCTCAGCATCTTTTAGATATCAATTTGGCGCGTCTCTAAGCGTGGGACCAGTATTCTTCTCCGCCTCCTTCAGATATCATCAACCTTCACGGTCCTTAACATTTTAAGTGTCAATACTCATAATATTCAAATAAAAACCCTTGACATGGATGTCCTTTCATTGAAGAATGTTCCAGTATAGCCTGCTGATTGGGTTACATTGTGTTTATTAGAAATGACTGGCCCGCGAGAACTTATAGTTTGGGCTGTAGAGAGGACACAAAAAAAAAAAATTCCGAACGCCGTACACCATACATACAAACACATCACGACGAAACTCACAGTGTGCACTCTCTACATGATACCTGTTGAGAAATTGATGTAAAAAAAATACGCTTAAAATTGTGAAATCATGACTCTCCACTATTCCATATTGTGGAGAGTAAAAATGTAGAAAAAAATGAATTTATTACAATACTTTTTTGAAATAAATATTAATATTGACATATTAGTTGTCAAAATTTATTCTATTAATACAGTAATAATTTCGTCACAGTTTCCATTGTTTTCAATTACATCAGTCAAACATTCCCATTCATCATTACGTAGAGTCATAGAAAGAGTTATATAGTGAAGGATCATTGTTATCAATTATATTTTTATAGGTACCATTTAAAATTTTCAGCACCTTTCCAATCTTTTACTTTTATACATTTTTTCAATTTAGCCGGATTAATATTAGCAATCGTTTTATTTTATACAATATAATTCAAGTCAAAGTGTAATATATTGATGTTGCGCCTGGTATTAGGCAAAGTGTATAACAAGTTACGAGATCATACGAAGGATGATTCGGAAATATTCGGGATTGAATATAAAGGTAGGTCGGGGTTTTGTTAAGGGCTTTTGGCTGTTTGGATTGATAAACGATAGTGCTCTCACGTTGTGGTTCTTTGATATTATTTGTACTTCTCTCTGTTAATATAATTACTGTAAATTGTAATAAAATATGTTAGTGAAAACGCGTGTATTAATTTATTATAAACTGAGTATCTAAGTTAGCAGTCACCACACAAAGCCTGAGAAAGATTTTTGGCCCAGTAAATGATAATGGACTTTGGAGGATGCGATATAATCACGAACTACAGGCATTATATGACGAACCCAACATTGTACAAGTCATAAAAGTACGTAGACTACAGTGGTTGGGACATGTCAGCCGGATGAATGATGATCGTGTCTCCAAAAAGGTTCTTAATACCAATCCAGAGGGCAGAAGAAGTAGAGGCAGGCCCAAGCTAAGATGGCTGGACGATACAGAGGACGACATGAGAGCGATCGGAATGGTAAACTGGAGGAGAGCGGTGGAGGACAGGGACGGATGGAGAAGGATTCTGGAGGAGGCCAGGGCCCACACAGGGCTATAGCGCCAACGATGATGATGATAATCCAAGTCACCTTTTATGAAAATAATCCCTGCTTTTTAAATTTAAATTTTATCTCTGATATTTTGAAATACAATGAATTTGTCCATCTCATTCCAGTGTTTGTTATAAACATCCCAATCCTTTCCCATTTTCTTCACTGCTCCATCATCATAAAAAAGTCCATAATTTTTAGGTAGTCATTTAAATGGTTTCCCTATTTTTTAGTTCTTTTTCGATTCTTCCGAAAACTCTGATGGCAGAAAAGAATGTCCCGTTACAGGAAAAATTACTTCGATCTTCTTTATATGCTCCGAGGTTTTCGATAACCAAAAGCAACATATTTTTAACAAAGTGAGGTTTTTATTTTGTCCCGCACATCGGCCACAAGACGAACTGTATCAATATTGTCGAAGCATGTTTTTTCAACTCGGTGAAAATTGCAGAAGCAATTTTGATTGATGATTTTTGCCTTTGATTCTCAGTCCATGTGTATATTGTTATATTATCTGACATTATGGTACTTATTGAGGAACCTTTTACATACATACATACCATCACGCCATATCCCTTACGGGGTATGCAGAGACAATCGAGTGCCATACTCCTCTGTTTTTGCACACATTCCTAGCTTCCTTTACATCCATGCATCATCTCATGCACGCTCATGCCATCCCTTTCTGGGGCGCCCCCTACTATTCACTCCATCTCTTACACCCATGTATATTTTTTTGGTTAGTCGTTCATCATTCATTCAATATATCCAAACCACCTCAAGGAATTCACTTTCATTTTATTTATAATACTCTTCTTCACCTTGCATTCTCTCCTTATGTCCTCATTTCTTATTCTATCATATATCGTTCTATTACATACTCTTACGTTCTATTACATAACAATAGGTATATTAATTTGACAAAGTATTAAACTTGGAGGAGTTAATATGAGTATTAAATATGTAAGGATCCCTCTAAGGCGAAGTCTGTATGTGGGAAACATAATCGAAATAGATTTAATAAAACTTTTTTTTATATGTGCATTCCAGTAAAAAAGTGATTTATTCAGTCACCAACAGATTTAGATTCACCGTGGTGGGTATGTAGGAATATTAAGATTTACATAGTAAAACATGAAGAATCATATTTTAAATCCAAAAACCATCCAAGGTATACACTTGACAATATTGTTTAATTTCATTGTAGGCAAGCGAACAAGCAAATAAAAAAATTGGCCAACATTGTAGTTTTTCCATACTTTTACTGATATTTTGCACTACAAATTATACATTAATACCATGTCCCTGTTATTGGGTATGCAGAGAGAACCGAGCGCCATACATTTTTATCTTTACATACATTCATTGCCTCACTCACATTTGTCTGATATTTGAACTTCTTATATTTCCTTCTTTCTGAATATTGTTCACACGATAGTGCCAATGTATTATTGGCTGGCTCCTGTCTCTCATGTTCCTTTTCTATGAGATCTATAAAGCTTATTTTTCATTCATTCTTACCATGAGGTCAAACCATGTATTTTTGTAATTTTATATATTTAAACACACTATTTTTATTTTATTTCAATGTAAACAAAACAGTCATAACAAAGTATTAGATGGGTTGATGGCAAAGCGGTTAGCGCATTGGGTTAGTTATCGTTAGTAATCCAATGGTAGCGAGTTCGAATCCTGCCTCGGCCGATTTCGTTCACCTATAGCACAAGCATTTATATGCTTATTTTAGGGAACGTAGAAAGATGTATATTTACTTGTTTAACAAGGACATATTCATTTAAAAAAAAAAAGTAAAATTAATTAGGTACATATATAAAACAATTCAAGGACCAAAAACTGTTTACAGCTTATAACTAAATAGTGAAATGCACTTTAACAATTGAACCCATCACACGTATAAGGGTATATATCATACATTTGGTCAAAAACAACTTTTTTAACAGAAAAAGGTTCTATATCACTGGACGACGTAAAATTATTTTATTAATCCCTTATAATGGCAACCCAAAACGCTTTTTTTGTCTATGAAAGGTAGCGGTTAGGCATACAAATGTATTAACTTTTTGTCTATGAAAGGTAGCGGTTAGGCATACAAATGTATTAACTTTTTGTCTATGAAAGGTAGCGGTTAGGCATACAAATGTATTAACTTTTTGTCTATGAAAGGTAGCGGTTAGGCATACAAATGTATTAACTTTTTGTCTATGAAAGGTAGCGGTTAGGCATACAAATGTATTAACTTTTTGTCTATGAAAGGTAGCGGTTAGGCATACAAATGTATTAACTTTTTGTCTATGAAAGGTAGCGGTTAGGCATACAAATGTATTAACTTTTTGTCTATGAAAGGTAGCGGTTAGGCATACAAATGTATTAACTTTTTGTCTATGAAAGGTAGCGGTTAGGCATACAAATGTATTAACTTTTTGTCTATGAAAGGTAGCGGTTAGGCATACAAATGTATTAACTTTTTGTCTATGAAAGGTAGCGGTTAGGCATACAAATGTATTAACTTTTTGTCTATGAAAGGTAGCGGTTAGGCATACAAATGTATTAACTTTTTGTCTATGAAAGGTAGCGGTTAGGCATACAAATGTATTAACTTTTTGTCTATGAAAGGTAGCGGTTAGGCATACAAATGTATTAACTTTTTGTCTATGAAAGGTAGCGGTTAGGCATACAAATGTATTAACTTTTTGTCTATGAAAGGTAGCGGTTAGGCATACAAATGTATTAACTTTTTGTCTATGAAAGGTAGCGGTTAGGCATACAAATGTATTAACTTTTTGTCTATGAAAGGTAGCGGTTAGGCATACAAATGTATTAACTTTTTGTCTATGAAAGGTAGCGGTTAGGCATACAAATGTATTAACTTTTTGTCTATGAAAGGTAGCGGTTAGGCATACAAATGTATTAACTTTTTGTCTATGAAAGGTAGCGGTTAGGCATACAAATGTATTAACTTTTTGTCTATGAAAGGTAGCGGTTAGGCATACAAATGTATTAACTTTTTGTCTATGAAAGGTAGCGGTTAGGCATACAAATGTATTAACTTTTTGTCTATGAAAGGTAGCGGTTAGGCATACAAATGTATTAACTTTTTGTCTATGAAAGGTAGCGGTTAGGCATACAAATGTATTAACTTTTTGTCTATGAAAGGTAGCGGTTAGGCATACAAATGTATTAACTTTTTGTCTATGAAAGGTAGCGGTTAGGCATACAAATGTATTAACTTTTTGTCTATGAAAGGTAGCGGTTAGGCATACAAATGTATTAACTTTTTGTCTATGAAAGGTAGCGGTTAGGCATACAAATGTATTAACTTTTTTATCAAAAAAATGTGTTTTTCTCAATAAATTTTTATGTTATATACACCCTTATACGTGTGATGGGTTCAATTATAAACAAACACTATCATATATATATATATATATATATATATATATATATATATATATATATATATATATATATATATATATATATATATATATATATATATATATATATATATATATATATATATATATATATATATATATATATATATATATATATATATATATATATATATATATATATATATATATATATATATATATATATATATATATATATATATATATATATATATATATATATATATATATATATATATATATATATATATATATATATATATATATATATATATATATATATATATATGTATATGTATATGTATATGTATATATATATATATATATATATATATATATATATATATATATATATATATATATATATATATATATATATATATATATATATATATATATATATATATATATATATATATATATATATATATATATATATATATATATATATATATATATATATATATATATATATATATATATATATATATATATATATATATATATATATATATATATATATATATATATATATATATATATATATATATATATATATATATATATATATATATATATATATATATATATATATATATATATATATATATATATATGTATACATTCTTAAATCTATATATATATATATATATATATATATATATATATATATATATATATATATATATATATATATATATATATATATATATATATATATATATATATATATATATATATATATATATATATATATATATATATATATATATATATATATATATATATATATATGTATACATTCTTAAATCTAAATAAAAAAGTAAAAAAAACACAAAGTTTTCATTGCTTGGTGGGACTTTAAGGAAAATAGGAAAAGGAGGAGATAATGGGAGCAGGGCCGGATAAATCATAGAACAACCCGGAACAAGAAATCAGGGCGCTTGTCTAAAAAGGGCGCTTAAAATCCTAAAATGTTAATTATATAAATCAAAAATTCCCCAGGTATGGCACTCGGTTCTCTCTGCCTTCCCCGAAAGGGACACGGCGTGATGGTGTGTATGATAAAATTCTGCGGTGTTAATATCTTGTCCGTCTATTACCGTGTTATTCGTAAACATATATAGTCGATTTACACACACACACACACACAAAATAATCATTCTAATAATTTACTTGCTAAAGTGTTAAATTATCTACATAATGAAGCCAGCGCCCCCCTGTCTGAAATCGCCCGGGCGCTTCATAATGAATTTCATATGAGATGATAGCGGCGTGTTTGAAAACATTCCAGATGCTACACGCCACAGTAACTTTAATTATACATTATACTAAGAACTCTTATTGCTTGTTAATGAAACTACATAAGCCGTTTAAATAAGCGGAACCTGTCAGCAACTAATAGCAAAGTTTTCTAAAAAAGGGAAACGAAGTTCTTTAGAAATGTTATGATAATTTCAGTGAAGTTTTCCCTTTCGACTTCAGCGACATACTTACTTATTTTCTTGATCTCGGTCGCCGACTCGTCACCTGACTCTTTCAATTATTCATATATTATTGTTTCTATCTCTCTCTTCTGTCTGATGTCAAATGTTAACACGTGTCCATATTTTTTACGAGTCTAGTATAGACCATAGATTTTAATATATACCTATAACTAGATGGAATACTAGTCGGCAAAGTGTATCGAAATCAATGGGAGATTTCGTGTGCTGTTTTGTGTAAAATTCATTGGCATACCTCCTTTTATTAATATTAATTTATGTAGGTTTATGTATTTAATTTATGTAAAATCAATAGAATATAATAAGGCTGCATATATGTGCTTCGTCGACCTCACCAAGGCGTTTGACAGAGTCAGACTGGAGGACATAATAGAAATACTCAATGCAAAGAATACTCCCTCCAACATAGTAAAAATAATCCAAGGATTGAATACCGACAGCTTTACTAGAATACAAACACAGGGCGACCTCACCAATCCAGTCCCAACTCCAATCGGAATAAGACAAGGCGATAGTCTAAGTCCATTCCTATTCAACTTAATAATGGACAAACTGATCGAAGAAGTTGTAGACCTAAACCTTGGGTACCGAATGGGAGGTAAAAGAGTCAGTATAGTATGCTACGCCGACGATGCGGTACTTATCGCAGAATCAGAAGATGACCTTCAAAGGATGCTATACAAACTAAATCATACATCACTTAAATATAATATGATGATATCTACAGACAAAACAAAGAGTCTCACGATAAGCAAGAACCCGTTGAAATGCAAATTAGTCGTAGAAAATAACATAATAGAGCAAGTGATGGACTTTAAATATCTGGGAATAGACATCACTAGCAGCGGTAGTCTATACGACGAAACATTAAGACAAGTAAATAAAGCAGCTGCAATATCAGGATGTCTAAAGGAAAGTATATGGAGGAATAAACACATGAATATCGAAAGCAAAGTCCGAATATATAAAACATGTGTAAGACCCATTGCCACCTACGGAGTAGAGACCAGAGCAGACACAACGAGAACAAAATCTCTTCTGAGAACATCAGAGATGAGGACATTGCGATAAATAACCGGAAACACTCTAAGAGACCGAATTCGAAATACCGAAATAAGAAAAAAGTGTAGTACGGAGGACATCGTCAGATGGGGAAGACAGCGGAGGCGATATTGGAGCTCACATGTAAACAGAATGGCTGAAAATAGACTCCCACGTATCGCTCTCCAGGAGAACCCAGCTGGAAGAAGACCACCAGGAAGACCTCCAAAGAGATGGCGAGACAGTTGGCAGTCCACATCGCAGGAGACAGAATAGCGGTACAAACAGATCTTCGGATCTATGAAAAGGAAGAAGAAGAAGAATTTATGTAGGTATTTATTATACCAAGAACTTATTTAGTGTTTTGTGTTAATTAGAAGCGCGATTTGTTTTTTTTTATTTTAAGTTTGGTGTGATTTTAAATTTTTACTGGAATTTGATAGTTATATTGAGTTTTTTTTAATTAAAAATAGTTTTTATGATATTTTTAGTGTTAACATTAGTTATTAAGTTTAGTTTATTTACATAATACTTGAGATAGTTAAAAGGACTTTTAAATTATATTTTACTTTAAACGGTTTATGTGATGATCCAATACTTTAAAAATTGTAAGACCTAAGGTTTTAGTTTAAAATGCCTACTTCTCAGGATACGGTACATACATGAATAGGAATAGGTAGAATTATAATTTATTTTTGTTCTTTGGTTTATATTAATATATTGATTTTTACTGTATAATATTGCATAATATACTGCATAATATAATATTGAAATTCCAAACATTTGAGAAGGAGGGGGGGGGGGGGGCGGTTTGAAATATATTGCTCTGGGCGCAAAAACATGTTTATCCGGCCCTGAATGAGGAGAGGAAATAATACACATAATTGGTGTCAGTCAGTCCACCCTCCCAGCGAGTGAAACCCTCAACACTCTTGTCGCGTGTTGAAAATCACACGACAAAGGTTCTGAGCAAAGCCAGGTATTTTTGCTAAGGAATGAATAAGTTTAGTACATGTCTCATGTCAAAAAGAACACCACAATTTGTTTTGAACAAATCCGCGTATTTCTACTAAGAACTAGGTAAGTTTTCATACAAATTGGCATGATGATGATGATTAGTTTGTGACGTCACGATCGAAGTCGAGTGGGGATATGCTATACTTTTTTTTTCACTTCTCTAAAAGTTTATACTTGATACTCCCTCTAGTAAATAACCAGTGTTGCTATCTCTTTCCCTCAGTATAATCGCGTATGTTGTCATCCTTCTCTGTTTACATATAGCCGAATACGTGTCAACTACATAAGACAATTATCTATTATGTATGACGTCTTTTTAGGGTGTCCACACTATTACTCAATCTTCGTCTAGTGGAACGTATAGTTGAAAAATTCCTTTTTTTAAAGAAAAAGTTTTGTAAGTATAGATTATTATTTCAGCGTTATATATTTCCAAATGGTTGGACTCACATTGTTAAGTTTTTGTTGAAGTGTAAGGAGATACATAGCAGAAGTAAAAATAAAATTAAATATAGTATTTGGAAGAAGATCTTGTATGAGGAAAGAATTATGGTTGATATTGAAATACACTATTATTAATTACTGGTTTTCCTAGCCTCATTGATTTGGGTAAAGAATTAGTTGGTTAAGTATAAAGAAAAGGTAGAATTGAGGATAAGTTCATTTTATTGACTCACGTTTTTATATAACTTTTTTAATAAACTTCCCTATCCTAATGAAAAGTTATAATAATAGCATTGAAAGACTTGTGAGTTGAGTATGAAGTTTTCCGAAATCTTAGTAAGTTAGGAGAGTTAGGAAATGTTTTTATTCCTTTCTATTTTCATGCGTATAGGCAACGAATTCATCATTGAACAATCTTGGGTTTTTCATTTTTGTTAAATAATGGTCACCAAAATTCGCTTTCGTAAAAATAATTATTAAAAATCCTAAAAAGATGATCTGAATACACCCTTATGTACTTCAAATACATAACGTGGTCAACGCGGCTTATGTACCTACAATTAGCGAGCGAACTCCAAGTTGAAAATTCAGGCGGGTTGGCAGTAATTGTGCCGCCTAAACTTATAACATCTATCTTTGAAAATTCGTAGCGTCTCTAAATTAGGCGTTAGAACAGTTTCGTTTTCAATCTCAGAATCGTGTAGGGATTGTGGATGTTTTGTGATTGAAGGAAAAAATAATTTTTTTTTTTTCATACGATTCCATTGATTTAGCGCTCCGAAAATCCGCGAAATAACCTTCTCTAGGAGCGTATTCAGAGGGACTGAAAGCCTCTCTGACTTACGCACACACTCACAGATTGCTAATACCGAACTTATAAATATGACTACTCACGAAGCAGTAAGGCAGTTTTATTTCGATTCTCAAAGTAAATTCTTTAAAAAAAAAACTTGTCCTTGCGAACGAATTATCGCGTGAATCTCGCATATAGAACATTTTCCCCGGCTTCGGACGCCGGATTTTATTTATTTTTTTTATAAGAAAAATAATAGAGTTTTTTTTTTAACAAGGCGATTAGATTTTTTTTTAAGAAGAAAAATGTGCAAATTTAAATAAGGATGTATCAGATCTCTGCATTGTATTTAATAATATTCTTTTATTATTTTTTTTTTAAAATTAAAATTCGTCTTCATAAATTTAAATCTCGGAAGAAACATTGAAAATTCGTTTTCATTAAAATTGTCGAACTATCATTTCGGTATTTAGAAGCGTTGATTTTGGCTAAAAGAAAAGAAATGGAAGGAATTAAGTCTTTAACGTTGCGAAGTATAAAACAGAAAAGAACAAGTAAGCGGAAGCCGCTTGAAAGAGCTAATTATTCAATTATATACTCTGGCTTGAGTTCCAGACAGTCTAAGCATCGTCAAGGAAATATAAATTGGATTTCGCGCCAAAAAGAACAAGTAAGCGGAAGCCGCTTAAAAGAGCTAATTATTCAATTATATACGCTTGCTTGAGTTCCAGACAGTTTTAAGCATCGTCAAGAAATATAAATTGGATTTCGCGCCAAAAAGACAAGTAAGCGGAAGCCGCTTGAAAGAGCTAATTATTCAATTATATACACTGACTTGAGTTCCAGACAGTTTTAAGCATCGTCAAGAAATATAAATTGGAATTCGCGCCAAAAAGACAAGTAAGCGGAAGCCGCTTGAAAGAGCTAATTATTCAATTATATACACTGGCTTGAGTTCCAGACAGTTTTAAGCATCGTCAAAAAATATATATTAAATTTCGCGCCAAAAAGAACAAGTAAGCGGAAGCCGCTTGAAAGAGCAAATTATTCAATTATATACACTGGCTTGAGTTCCAGACAGTTTTAAGCATCGTCAAGAAATATTTATTAAACTTCGCGCCAAAAAGAACAAGTAAGCTGAAGCCGCTTGAAAGAGCAAATTATTCAATTATATACACTGGCTTGAGTTCCAGACAGTTTTAAGCATCGTCAAGAAATATTTATTAAACTTCGCACCAAAAAGAACAAGTAAGCGGGAGCCACTTAAAAAAGCAAATTATTCAATTATATACACTGATTTGAGTTCCAGACAGTTTTAAGCATCGTCAAGGAAATATAAATGGGATTTCGCGCCAAAAAGAACAAGTAAGCGGAAGCCGCTTGAAAGAGCTGATTATTCAAGTTATATACTCTGGTTTGAGTTCTAGACAAGCTAACATCGTCAAAAGAAATATATAAATATAACCTTCGCGCCGAGAGGCAGGTGAGCTGAAGCTGCTTGAGAAAGAAAGACCGGCTGTTCGGCGATGTATATGTGCGAGCTGGATTTCCAAACCAAATAAAGTACACATGGAAACATTTCATAATATTTTCCCGCGTAAAATGTTGAACTATCACCTTGTAGATTAAGGTATATATATATATTTTGCCGCCCAGTGAATTTAAAGCTAACTAAGACCGCATCCTTTGATTGATCAGGAACGTTTAAAGACTAAAGACTGTGATTATCAATGATTTCGTTGTATAATCAAAAATAAATCGGAGTAAGGAATTGATGCTATTACTGATAGGAAGACATTATTCGAAAATACTGGTGTTGTGAGATTTTTATGGCCTTTAAGAAAAGATTTAAATAAATACATACAAGTTAATAGTAATTTCGCGCCTTGTGAATCTGGACGTTTTAGAAAGATCCCACGTAGGTCGAGTGTAAAAAGTTAATTGTGATAAGTGGTCTAAAATAAAAGCTGTGTATTGGTGAAATCGAATTAAAGGATTATCTTCAAATTGTGTGATAGTCAGAGATAGGTCGTAAGCACCGTTTCTCTGATTAATTCACATGACAGGTCCAGTCTGACAAATTGCTAAGGTAAAAAGACAGAATCTATATTGTTTACATATAACGACGTTTACTTTTTCGTGAGGAGAGTCCCGTTCTTGAAGAAGCTAGATGATTTTGCAGCCATGAGTGAAACTTTTGTCGGTTAATTGCCCCTTTTGAGATTTAAATTGATTTTATTTTTTTGTATTTTTCAAAGACTACTTCGTCTCACTTATATATATTTTGTTTCTGAACGAACCACAGATATAAATCAATCTTTTTGTTGTTCCTTAAGGTTGAAATGAAGCCAAGCCAAAACACCTTAAAATTCCAAATTTGAGAATCTATTTATTGTTCCTTCTGATAGTATTTGTGTACCTTGTTCAATATTTTGATTTCATGATGTATACGCATGTGTATGGAGTTTGTATATATGTATAGATGATTACAATTATAATATATTTTTGTTTACCTGTCGAGAGAGTATGTAATTGCTCCACAGGCATTAAAAAATAGAATGGCAAATTCAATTTTCTTATATGAATATGTCTATACATATATGTGTATAGGTTCCTTAAACCGCCTTGTACATAAGTAATTTTTTTTCAAATATTATAAAACAGAAGTGAATTGTTACCTCCATACCTTAAGTAACAGGGTCATTCAAGTTGATATGATTTGAATTGTTTCATACAACAAATTATCTAAATTGTGGGAAGGTTTATACCTTTACTGGATAAATTAAATTCTTTTATTCAATTGAGACCTATAGTTGTTAAACTTTGGGGAATCAATATATAATTATTTTATAGTTAATGATTGGTTTATTTTTGTTAAATCAATTCCGTTCTGTTCTTTTCCTTCTCATACATATTGGTACCTTTTTTTTCAAATAAATACATATAGTTTTTTTTTTTATTTCTTCTTCTTCTTCTTTGTCCTGGCCTTTTCTTCCCATTCTCACATGTGGGGTCGGCCCCCCTCGTCCTCATTCGCCAAGTCCTTCTCTCCTGTGCGTCTCCTTCGCGCAAGTCTGCCTCCCGCAACTCTCTTGTGATGGTGGAGTGCCACGTTGTCAGCGGTCTGCCTGGTCTTCTGGCCTGCACTTGGATGTCCATCGCTCTACGTATCATATTTTCCTCTGGTCGCCTTATGATGTGTCCGTACCATCTCAATCTACTCTCAAGCAGCTTATCGGTGATTGGGGCCACACCAAAGCTTCCCCGAACGTGGACGTTCCGTACTCTGTCCATCATAGTCACGCCCCCCGCCCATCTCAGCATTCTCATTTCAGCTGTGTGAATGCTCTGCTGGTGACTCTTCTTCAGTGCCCAACACTCAGCGGCATATGTCATGGCAGGTCTGATAACGGTTTTATAAACCTGGCCTTTTATTTTTATGGGCATTCTACGATCACAGAGCACGGAAGACAATGACCTCCATTTCATCCATCCTGTGTTGATGCGATGGACCACGTCATCCTCGACATCTCCTTGGTTTGACAGGTATGAACCTAAATATTTGAAGCTGTCGGTTTTTGGCACTGGTGATTCTTGGAGTGACAGTGTTAGGTTAATCTGAGGCTGTCCTGAGTAGAAACACGGCATGTATTCGGTTTTTGTGCGGCTTATTTTAAGGCCATTTGATTCAAGTGCTTCTCGCCAATCCTCCAAGGTTTGCTGGAGGTCTTCTATTGACTCGCTTATGAGAACCACGTCATCAGCATATAATATGTTCCAGGGTGCCCGTTTCTGGATGCCTGCTGTGAGGTGGTCCATCACCAGGTTGAACAGCAATGGGCTCAGGGCTGAGTCTTGATGGACACCGACTCTTATGTCAAATGGTTCGCTTATACCTGCTGGTCCTTTGATTTTTGTCCTGACCTCCGTGTACATATCAATGAGCAATGTGATGTAATGCTCAGGGACGCCCTGGGATCTCAGAGCCTGCCAAATTATCTTTCTAGGGACTCTGTCAAACGCTTTCTCCAGGTCTATGAAAGCCATGTGCAGATCCTTTTTGTTATCGCGATATTTTTCCATTGTTATTCTTATTGTTTGAATAGCATCCCGTGTGGATCTTCCAGGTACGAAGCCACACTGGTTTTCTGTAATTTCGGTCAATTCTCTCAGCCTTCGATTTAGCACTCTCTCCCATATTTTGAACGTGTGAGAGATTAATTTTACAGCTCTATAGTTCTCACACTGTCTCGGGTCTCCCTTATTCTTGTAAAATGGAACCAGATAGCTGCTCCTCCAACTGTTCGGCATTTTTGCCTCCATTAGCACGAAATTTAATAGTTGTGTAAGGAAGGTAACTCCTTCTTTACCTAATTGCTTCCACAGTTCCGCTGGGATCTCGTCTGGGCCCGTTGCCTTTTTATTTGCCATTTCGGATATAGCTCTTTTAACCTCATCCTCGGTAATCGATGCGATGGGTCCCTGTAGCGGAATTGATTGGTCGTTGTGTTGGTGGGGAAACTCTTCATTCAGTAATTCGCTGTAGTACTGTTTCCATCTTCCCATGATGTCTACGTTTGATGTTAACATTTGGCCAGTATTGCTCTTAATGTATTTGACCGTCTTTACGTCCAACGAATCTGTCACTCTGCGCCTTGCCACTTTGTAGATTTCATCAGAATGTTTTGCCCCCTCAAGCTCTTTATAGAAGGTGTTATTTGCTGATGCCTTTGCTCTAGCGACAGCGCGTTTGGCTCTTTTCTTCGACTCTTTGTATTGCGCTCTGTCATCTTCAATATTGGTTGCCTGCCACTGCTTGAACTTCAATTTCTTCTGTCTTAGCTCCTCCTTTACCTCCTCATTCCACCAGTGTGTCTCACGGTTATCTGCAAGAGGGTCCTTTGAGATTCCTAAGAAAACCTTAGCCTGCGACAGACATTCGTTCTCAAATGCCGTCCACATCTCATCTGCCCTCTTATCCGTGAAATCAATTTGGTTAATATAGTCCTTGAGTTTTGTGCAGAGTGCTCCACCTTCATGTCCATTTAGCTTGTACCATTTGATTTTTGTTATCCTTTCTTTTCGGATCCTTAACTTTCTTGGCAATTTAAACTTGGCAACTAGTATTCTATGTTGTGATGTTAGTGGCTCCCCAGGGATCACCTTGCAGTCTCTAAAGTATTTAACGTTTGGTCTGTTAGTCATAATGTAGTCTATTTGAGTAGTTCTATTATCATTCTTGTACGTAATCAGATGGTTTTCAGGTTTCTTAAAAAATGTGTTTATTATTGCCAAGTTATGTGTCGATGCAAACTGTAGTATATCTCTGCCCTGCTGGTTCTGTGAGCCGTACCCATATCCTCCGTGGTTTACTTTATATGTGATTGGGGCAGATTCTCCCACATGCCCATTGAAGTCTCCTCCCACATATTTAGATTCTTCCATGGGTATTGACTGCAGGAGATCACTCAGGTCACTCCAGAACGCCTCCCTCTCCTCGCGTGCACATCCAGTCTGTGGGGCATATGCCGATATGATATTTGCACATGGTTGATCGTCTAGAGCTAGCTTTATTGACATTATGCGATCAGTTTTTCTATCTACCTGTACCACTCTATCCTGCAAGCACTTGCCCAGCACAACACCTACTCCGTTTCTGTTGTTAGCCTGTCCATAGTAGTATAACTTGTAATCATTTCCAATGTTCCTCGCCTTCGATCCCTTCCATTTAGTCTCCTGTATACAGCATATATCTATTCTTCGTCTTTTCAGTACTTCACTTAGCTCCACACTACGTCCGGTTAGTGATCCTATATTCCAAGTCGCCAGCTTCATAGTCGACAGACTTTGTCTATTCTCGTCGCTTTCGGGGGACGCCCTAGCTTTTTGTTTCTTTCGCTTTGGGTTTGTTTCGTGCTCGTCGCTTTGGGGGGACGCCCTATCATTTATCGCTTTATCGTTTCTTGGCATTATTCATGGATTTGGAGTTGTGTTTTTGGCTGAGTTTTTTCGGCCGGTTGCCACCTGACGCCAAGACAGTAACCCCGACTGACTGGGGCTTAGGGTGCCCACCGTTTTCTATGTTTCTACGTATTCTGCATAACGGTTTTTTTTTTTCGCCATCCCTCATCATGACATCCTGCCTGAAGCCACTGCTCCTGTCGCGACCCTGCCTCCAAATACGTCGGAGCGGTTCGCACAGGGGGGCCTGTTTGGTCCGCGGGAGGTATTTTATTTCCCTCCTACCCGCCATATCTGGTGAGCATTCCCCTATCCGCCACCTGGGGACGCGTCCTCTAGCGGTTACAGGCTCCGCCGAGGAGTTTTTTTTTTATTTATAACTTAATTGATGATATATAGATAAAAGAATTTTTGAATTAAAAACAAAAAAAAACAACAATCAAATTTACTCTAAGATTTAAATATGAAATTTATATTTAATTAAAAGAAGAAGAGGTTGCAAGAAAAAAAAAAAGGAAATTTGAACAAATTAAAATTAAAAGAAAACCAAGATAGACGTATCTTAGTCAAATAAAAACCCCTCCTTTGAAATAAAAAGAAAACAACAATCAAAATTTACTTTGTGAGTTAGGTATAAAATTATCTTTAATTATAATAAGAAAAAGGTTGCAAGAAAGTAAAATCGATTAATTTTAAAATTTATTATATTTTTATTAAATTTATTAAATTTATTATAAATCGATTAATTTTAAATTTATTATATTAAAATTTTTATTTATAACTTAATTTTCTTTACCATACTGATGATTTGCTAATTGTTGTTGAACCATCTACCGAAGGGAAGGGGTTTATTTTGAATAAGATAACTCTATCTTGGCCTTAAATTTTAAAATTAATCGATTTTACTTTCTTGCAACCTTTTTCTTATTATAATTAAAGATAATTTTATACCTAACTCACAAAGTAAATTTTGATTGTTGTTTTCTTTTTATTTCAAAGGAGGGGTTTTTATTTGAATAAGATACGTCTATCTTGGTTTTCTTTTAATTTTAATTTGTTCAAATTTCCTTTTTTTTTTCTTGCAACCTCTTCTTCTTTTAATTAAATATAAATTTCATATTTAAATCTTAGAGTAAATTTGATTGTTGTTTTTTTTTGTTTTTAATTCAAAAATTCTTTTATCTATATATCATCAGGATCTCGGTCATCTTGATCTGGTGTACCTTTCTTTGAAGTAAAAAATACATATATGTGTCTAGCTTTTAAATTATAATTAGAATTCTATTTTGAATAATTTTCCTTGATTTATTTTATCTTGTTGTTGTTCCCTTGTTGTTTTCTTGTTTTTCTTTTCTTGTTTTATTGTCTGAATAAATGCAGAGATCTATACAAAGCATTTGAGTTTCTTTTATATATTTTTTTTTTTTATTAATTAATTCACAAATGATTTTTACTCCATCTTCAAATAAGGACCTATTCAAAGGGTAATAAGTTTTTTTTGAAATATATACACATAGTAATTATTTTGACAAATAATTACACAGTCACCTTACGTATGTAAGGCTCATTCATCCGAATCCTGGACTGTAAATGAGAGACGGCGTATGGTAAGTTTGGACATCTACGCAGGGGAGAGTTCTCATCAGTCATCAATTTAATATACTTTATTATTTTTATTAATTTTTTTTACTTTATTTTTAAAACCTTTAACTTGTGACATCCGCCCCGGGCAAATTTAAAACAAAGCAAGATTTATCTTATCTTAATAATTAGGGTGTGACACTCTCCTGAACTTGTTTAATGAGGATTCATAACAATGTTGTTAAAAAATGTGTTGAAGTTTCCACATGATCTTTGGAGAAAGTAACTTTGAGCTATGACAATCTTTTATTATTACACACAAATTATGATCCAGCAAAGTTTATAAAGTATTACAATGATCATAATATTATAGGTACATACATACATACCATCAAGCCATATCCCTTACAGGGTAAGCAGAGAGAACCGAGCGCCATACTCCACTATTTTCCTTTACATCCATGCATCGTCTCATACATGCTCGTCGATTATTCAAGCTTCTTATATTTCCTTCTTTCAAAATATCATTCACATGGTCATACCATCCCTTTCTGGGGCGGCCCCTACTATTCACTCCATCTCTTACACCCATGTATATTTTTTTGGTCAGTCGTTCATCATTCATTCTTTCAATATGTCCAAAGCACCTCAAGGAATTCACTCTCATTTTATTTATAATACTCTTCTTCATCTCGCATTCCCTCCTTATGTCCTCATTTTTTATTCTATCATATATCGTTCTATTACATACTCTTCTTAGTGATCTCATTTCCACAGCATTTATTCTACTTTCATGTGTCTTTTGCCACGTCCATGTCCATCATAATATAATCATGTAAATAAATACATTTATTTAAAATAGTGTTGTATAAATGACCTGAATTAATTCACTGAATACTCTATGGCCAGGGCGATCTCACAGTAAATTAGAAAAAAAAACATTGTCACATTTTTAATTTTCAATTAAATATATTATTTTTTTAATTATGTTATAAAACAAGTTAATTTGTCAAATATTTTTCATAATCGTTCAAGATTTTTCACGGGCATCAGAGCGGGTTCCATTTTGTAAGCTTGTATAGCGACAGCACGAACTTGGTCAGTTGGATTGTATATGGCACGAGATAGTAATTTTGCTTTAGCCCTTTCCAAGTCCTGTAAAATAATGCGATATCATTTATTTTTGATGAGGCTTATCTAAGAGTTGATAAAATAAGATTCCACTTTAAAATATTGTGTCATAAATAAATTGTAGTTGATTTTTGTAAGTAATTTTTCATTTCATGATTGATTCCGCATAATAGAACCTGATACCTTGTGCATATACATATATGTTAATATTAAGATTTTCACGGGTAAAAGATGTAGGGTTATTTTCTAGGGTAACCTGCGTATAGTAATCTTGAGAAAGACTGTTGTTTAACACCCAACACTTCGAACAGTTAGCACTGTCCATTATCAAAGGGATTTTCGACTTGTATTTCGAGTTCTGTTTGAATTGGTGGCGAGTATACCCGTTCAATTCAGAAATCGAAATCAAAGTTAAGCTACCTGCTGAGTTTACATTGTGTATGGCATTTTCAAAAGCATATATAATCTAATAATTCTTAACTGACAACCCCATATCTATCCTACCTCCCCTCCCTCTACCTCTACATATTTCCTTCCTTCCTTTGTTGCTGTGAATTTATTCTAAATATTCTTTTCGTTTGTTGTAAATTTAATGTACATACTGATTAACTATTTATGACATCACGTTGCTTTGGTTGGTTGGAATAAATTACCTTATGGCAATAAACCCGCCATTGTACACATTATAATGTACATGAAGTTAAAAAATAAATAAATAAATATATTTCGAAAAATGTTATGAACAGACTTGCGATAACCGAGCTGAAAGGAGAACCCATCAGTGCGCCTTCAGTCTGTCTGTAAATACTACCGTCGTATATGTATTATTTAAGCAATGATCGATCAAATTCAATAAGTCAGTGTTAAAGTGACATGACATTGAAACTGTCAAGTATGTCCGTATTAAGTTTTTATCCTGAGATTAATTTAACAAAATGTTCCGCGTTATGAATGTATAATTTTGCCTCCTCTACATGCAGTTCAATTTAGAGATTATGGATTCATAGCTCCAAATTACTTTTTTCCAGTCTTCTTTGGTCTAATCCATTTGTTCTTTAGCCCAATTGAGCTTTTTTGCCTCTGATTACTATTCAAGTAACCTTTTTTTCTTGGTCTTCTGGCCCATAATCCTTCGTTGACTAGGCTTCTTCGAATCGTCCGAGCGCTCTTACATCTACACCACTCTCAGCACGGATGTGTTAGATATCACTCAAAGTGGATCTACGGTCTTGAAGAGCTAATTTCATCATACTTCTGTTGTCTATCATGTTATGTTATGTTGTCTATCCCGTTTCTGTCAGATTTTACAACATTGTGTAAACTTTTGGAAACCTCTAACTTCTCACAGACCTTTTGAACTCCTGACTTGGATGATTCATGTTCCAACTTTCCAGCATTTCGCTTATTATATGTACATCCCTCTTCTTGCATAGTAACGGTGACCAGTAGCCTCCAACTATGTTTCAGAACAAAATAATCTCAGAAATTATAAAAAAACACCCCAACCACTTGCCAATGACACAGTTCAGGACGAATGACAGGAAAAATCTTGAGTAATGATACATATAAATACATGCATACCATCACGCCGTATCCCTACTTGGGGTAGGCAGAGAGGACCGAACACCAGACACCTATATCTTGACATACATTATTTGCCTCATTTACATCCATGCATCGCGTTATATATGCTCTCCTATTATTCTGACTTGGTATATTACCATCTTTCAAAATCTCATTTATATGATCATGCCAACTCTTTCTCGCGCGGCCACGACCTCTCATTCCACTCTTTTCAGCCTTGTATACTTTCTTTGTCAGGCGCTCATCGTTCATTCTCTCCACATGTCCGAACCATCGTAGTTTATTTACTTTCATTCTACTCACAATATATCTTTCAATCTTGCATTCTTGTCTGATGTCCACATTCCTTATCCTATCATAGATCGTTCTACCACACATTCGTCTTAGGGACCTCATTTCCACAGCGTTAATTTTACTTTCATGCGTCTTCTGCCATGTCCATGTCTCACTTGCATACATTAATGTTGGTACGACTATTGCATTGTGCACAGCGAGCTTTGCTGGCCTTGAGTTCACCCTATTTGCTGGTTGATGATGGTTCATATTATCATCAATTGGTGAAGTATCAATTATGTTCCTTACAACTCATTATGAGAATTTCGAAATAATTGAACGAGTTAAATCATATTCTTTTATATTGTTAATATATGCGTTTGGTATATATTGTTTCAATCTAGTTGATTAGATCAAACCTGCATACTGGGAGTTCAAATCCAAGTCATTCGAGTCATTGATTCGAGTCATTCAACATATATCTATATTATAAATTTGAATGTTTGTATCTATGTATGTATCATGTATGTGTTGAATGCGCTCCTAAACCGTTCATCCGATTGTGATGAAACTTTGGTGAGTTGTCGAGAGTATGCCCGGGATGGTTTCTGGATCAAAAATTTTTAACTTCTTCTTCTTCTTCATCGGGTAATAGGTCATTTTACCTATGAAGGTGGACTATCCTGAGAACCGTTCATCCGATCGCAATGAAACTTTGGTGAATTGTCGAGCGTATGACCGGGACCTACTGAAGGGACGGGAGGTAATGAAGGGAAGGGAGGTACTAAAGGGTCTGAAGGGATGGGAGTAACTGAAGGGACGGGAGTAACTGAAGGGACGGGAGTAACTGAAGGGACGGGAGTAACTGAAGGGACGGGAGTAACTGAAGGGACGGGAGTAACTGAAGGGACGGGAGTAACTGAAGGGACGGGAGTAACTGAAGGGACGGGAGTAACTGAAGGGACGGGAGTAACTGAAGGGACGGGAGTAACTGAAGGGACGGGAGTAACTGAAGGGACGCGAGGTACTGAAGGGTCTGAAGCGACGGTTGCTAATGAAGGACCATTTTTAATTATACAGGCAATACGAAGTTTGCCGGGGGATCACTAGTAATAATATAAATATTTAACACCATATACTGATACGTTACACATCAACTACATCACAGAGTATTAATCCTTTAAAGGAATTGTTTAGAGCTAAGCAGCCTCTTAATTAAGTCTAGAGGGCTTTGGTAAATTATTTGAGGCTACTTACTATATAAATGTGTACTATATAAATGCGTAATATTTTTACATAATATTGCACATTGGTGGGTTTATGTAATAGGCATTTTCTTCTAAACTCGTATAATCTTTTTTTACAAATATTATATTACAATTTTTATTTGTTAATACTATTATAATTTGTTGATTCTGTATATCATAAAAATAACAAATAAAATGAAATTAATTTTAGAAACTAACTTTTAGAAGCTTGGAATTTCTTTTCTTGGCGAAATCTTTATCTTTCTGAAGCCATTCAACAAACACCATATCACTGTCTGTTCCTTTATCAGACATTTTTATAACAATTTATAAGTTGTTAAAAATAAATTTTTCACCATCAAATGTGCAGTTAATAAATATTATGATCAATTCATCTAATGATATAATATTTTATGTGAAATTGTAATAGTTTTGATGACATGACATTTCAAAGTAGTTCATAAGTTCATGTTGTTTACTATTTGTTTCTATGGAAACCATGAAGGGAAGGTATAATACTAATGGAAACGGAGTTTTTGTTCCAAGTATAAATCATAAGAGAAGATCATAGAATTAATAAGTTATATAATATTATATGTATAGTGTTCGACCAAAACAGGATTTTATACAGAAAAATCTTCGGTGTCTCTCTCAGTTTCGGCCGAAACCGAAACTTTTTTTAGACAGTTAAAAATCTATTGTTTACTGAAATGTGGCTTATTGACAGTTAACACTTGTTCAATGAAATAAAAAACAATACTTGAATTAAGTATGTGGAAAAATATTTTTTATTACTGCTAATAAAAACGAGTGGGTTGTGGCCAACACTAAACTCTCCACACCATAGTAAGCGTTCATTTTTTCTTCTTGAAATGTTGACATTCTCAATATGGTAAAGAATGCTTATGTTGTATGAAATATTTTATTCATTCTAAATTTTACTACCAGGAATATGAATTTTCTAACGATAGTATATTTTTATGTTAAGATAAACAAACTATTACAAAAAAAAAAAAAAGAATAAAGTCTTCTTTACCTATATACTTAATAATTATTCCCCTATACCTAGAAAAGAATCAGTGAAAGACCTAAGAATTATTATGGATAGTAAACTGTCCTTTGACGATCACATGAATAACATAAGTAAAAAATCCGATAAAATGTTGGGCTTCATCATCAGGAATTGTAAACCTTTTTCAAATATTGAATGCCTCAAAATTCTATATGTAATGGTAAGAAGTCATATAGAGTATGGATCGCAAATTTGCAACCCGATGTATCTTAAGTACATAAATAGACTGGATAGGCCCGAGATTTCAGTTGGCCCTTAAATCGTTGGATTTGGTAATCCAAGTTAAAAGTTTAGGGAAGATTAAATTTCATTCGCGTATTTCAGTGCAAAATGAAACGTCAGTTACGTAATCTTCAACTATAGATATATTTTACGTTTTTCTATGGTTATTGTCTATAACGCATCTGTCAAAATTGTAATAACCTTAAATGATACGTGACGCGAAGCTGTGACTAAATATTATTTTATTATTATAACAACACATTATTTTATTTGTTTCATTACACAGCATGTTACTTTTTCAATTTTTTATACCGATCGATGTTTTTTTAAATTAAAATCAAACATTGTAGTGAAAAAATGTCATTGAATATGTACTACGTACGTAGTACTACAATGCAAAATGTATGTACATTTTACAGATGGATATGGAACTAAGTGATAATGGTAAAATAGTGTCTTATGTAGAAAATTTAAGAATACACATTATATATATAGAAACAGGATGGATCAATTTAAAAAGTGGGACGAAAAAACATCTCAAAAATAAAGTTGCGTGCCTGACGTTTCATTATGGCTGACAGTTTATTTCGTTTGTTGTCATGCAATACATTATAATTATGTAAAAAAGAAAATTAATATTAAATACATGAACCACTTCTATATCAAGTCTTTTATTTAAACAACAAAAATAAATCATGATTATAATTATTATGCATAGTTATTTGTAGTATAAAACGAAATGAAACATTAAAGCGTGCGGCGATTAGTACGCCACCTGGCGAAAAAGACTATAAACAATACTTAACTCAAGATTAAGGCCCAGAATCACAGTCGCAAAATAGGTACTTAGATGAGTTTGAGTTACAGATTTGTAATCATAGAACTTTGTTTCTCACAGAAGTCATCAAAAATCGTTACTCATCTCCCGTGAGTTTGAGTCACCAAAATCGGTGACTTTAGACGCTGAGCATGCTTTGAACTGTCAAAATCGTTTACAAACCTAGTTCTATTTTAATTTTTATTCGAGATAAAAACTGGTGAATTTCGAGATATTATTTTTGTGGTGAATATAAAATTATCTTCATTAAACAGGGAGCATTAAAATGTCTGATATATTTGAGTTTTTGCAAGATATTGACAATATTGGGAATACAGATGTGATTAATTTTCCCGATGAATCATTTGCCGCAAGGCGAATGAGACGCAGCAAATGTTATATTCGAAATATGATAAACCCTATCGAATTTTATGAAAACTGTGAATTTAAAAAGCGCTACAGATTTTATAGAGAAACTGTCCTCACTGCCATATTGCCGCTTATTCACGATGGATTGCGAAAAATCAACAACAGAGGCATGCCTATATGCCTATAACGCCTGAAATTCAAATATTGATAGCCCTGAGATTCTACAGTACAGAAATTGCTCGGCGATCCACTCCCAAGCATCCTGTTTTTGCTAATTAAGGGCTGATATATTTTCTTATTTTCTACAATAGTAATTTTCTTCCCCAATAATTCCATTAAAAAGATTAATCATATGCAGTATTCCTTTTAGCATTCATTATTAATTATTATTATAAAAATAAACAAAACGCGAAAGAAGCAAGTAGATGTTTTGAACTCAAATGACAGTTTTAATTCATAGATTGAAGAGAGTAGATAGGGATTTCAAAGACAAATTTAAAAAAGTAACCATAAATTTCAAAATAATTGCTGAAAACTTATGAAATTCCTACAGTTTGAGAACTATCAAACTCAACTGAGTTTGAGTCGTTATCTCAGCTCAGACACGTCAGATTTTGGACTATGTTTACCGAAAAACCTACTCAGCTAAGAAAGCCTTGAGCTATGCTCTCCTGAGGCACTATTGAGACCTGACTCATCTCATGTTTATGATTCTGGGCCTAGACACGCGATCCGCCAGAAACGTTGAGTTAAATATTTGTCGTTTAGTGACGTATTTAAGGGAAGATTAGGTACTGAAATACGCAATATTTTTGTTAAACTTGAGTTAAACTCCTAAGGGCCGACTGAAATACTAGGCCATAGTGTACAAAAACGCTTCCTCAAACACCTCATATATAAATCTGGCTGTCGGGAATTAATGGGCCCTCATAATCATATAAATAACGTGTACTTAGTTGAATCGAAATTTAATTTACCATCACTATCATCTAGACCAGCGATTCTTAACCTCGGGTCGCGACCCAAATTCGGGTCACGAGAGAATTTGAGATGGGTCGCGGGAAATCCCCAAACGACTTTAATGAAGAGGTTAAATTTCTTTTTTTGATACATTTTTAATATCGAATATTTTTATTTTTGATCAATAGGTCGATCGATGTCACTTCACTGGTAGATGGTTTTTAGTTCGTTGTACTCACGCAAAACTAAATCATATAAGTTTTAAATAAACACCTAAACAAAACTGTTTTTAATTATTATAGCCATACAATGTTTGATAAAAAAAATCGATCGACCGGCCAAGAACCGACACAAAAAAACAGCTGATAGCTGTCAAACGAAAAATCTGTGTCGACAAATAGACACTTTTGTCAACATTTGATGTGTTACCATAATAATCCTTACTTACGTTCGTAGAAGTTTGTGTGTTGCCATACATTTGTGCTTAGAAATTACTGGGTTGCCATATAAAAAAATAAATGTAAAAACTAATGTTAAAATTAAAATTTAGAGTTAAATTCAAAAAAATGTCCTCCAACTTGATATTTCCATAGGTATTGTGATCGATATATTTCCATGCATTATGATATCAAAGAAACCCAATAACCATTATTTTACTTCGGCCTAATGTATTGCTTCTTTTAATTCTAGGAACGGATTATAGCGGCCCCCAGGCCTTGTTCATATATTTAAGTATTGTCTTTTCTATTGAAAATAAATTTAAAATGTAAAATGCATCAAGCAGATTCCTGGAATCTTGGCTTTCACCCGGTGGTACGGGTTGGTTCTTCAGTATAACCCCCCCCCCCCCTCCCCTACTCCATGTCCCACGGGCGCTGGGTCGCCCGGCTGTGTCGGATCAGTTGTCATTCGGTAGTTGTGAGTGTGAGTTGTCATTCGGTAGGAGTCAGTGGTTGGTCGGTAGTTGTAGAGACCCGCGTGCGAGAGTGCGAGTTTCCTAGGCTATCGGACGGCCTTAGCATTTTTTTTCTTTTTATTGTATAAAGTAGTGGTTAAGTTCTTTTCAGGTTCTCTACCTATCATCGGGGGTGATTTTAAGATAGTTTAAGTTAATATTAAAAACAACTTTTAATAATAAAAATAACTTAAATAATCGCATAATAGTGAATAAGTGTGTTTCAGGTCCATATAACCAACGAGGGGTGAATTTAAGATAGTTTTAAGTTATTTTTAATTAATATAAAGTGATATGTAGTGTAAGTGTTTCCTCTACAGTCCCGTTACGAGACCAGCAGTTTGGTAAGATCTTTCCAGTTATGTATATATTATTTTTACCATGCCTGTATTTGTATGTATTTGTCTTTTCAGGCACATCGCAGCCGATTATGTTTTGTTTGATTTTTATTTTCAGGGGCAGAGTTTAATGTTTATTTTTATTATGCTTTTCAGCTTCTTTAGTTATCAATTTCGCGTCCCAACATGGGACCAATATATTTCTTCCCAGCCTCCTTATATCAATCTCGCGTCCCAACGGGGGACTAGTATTTTTCTCCGCCTTCTTCATTTGTCAATTGGCCCCCAAAACGTGGGACATTTTAAAAACAGTAGTTTTTAACGAACCGCCCTGAGATTTAAGTTTTGTTTGTAGATAGCTGTGTGTTTTTGAAGCGTGTAATTTTTAAGAATGATTTTTAGGTATATTTATTTTACTGATATTGAAATATTTATTTGTCGGGATACTTGAGCGTGTTTTAATAACTGTTGTTTTCACAGACCACGTGGAGATTTTCAGTTGTAGAAATTTATTACTGTTTTGATTGTTATGTTTTTTTTGAGGTGGATTTTCTTTATATATTTTCGGTCGTTATATATGTATGCAATTATTGGATAGTAGAACGTGATGACAAAATTTGTGGTATACTTATAAAAATATGAGACTAGGTTTGTAGCGAATAATATAAATGATAATATGAGCCGCGGTAATATAGAATTGCTGTTATTTGTTAGCCCAGGTGTTAGATATTTATTTTATTTTTAAATATGTTAAATTAATAGAATATTTAGTACTATTTTTACGACGTCGGATAGCAGAGGATATGATAGCGTTTTTTGTATCGAATGAGATTTTTTATTGCAAATGGTCTAACGAGTATCTGAATAAATTGAATCTGTGTTCCACCAGGTCTATACACGTGGAACTGGCGCCCTAATAATAATAATATAACGATTGTTTGAAGATATCGTGACCTCACAGGAGGCTGTAATTATTATTGAATCTGTAGGTAAATTTGTAGAAAATAATTCTGTATGAGATGAAGATTGATGAATAATAAGTCTGTAGGTGACGAATTCATTATAACTCTGACGAAGTTTCGTGGATTATAATTCTGTAGGCAAAGCATAATTCTGTAGGTGAAGAATTTAAAATAACTCTGACGATGGAGGTGGAGAATAAATCTGTAGCTGATGAAGTTGTTGTGGTTTATAACTCTGACGATGAAGGTGAATTATAAATCTGTAGATCATGATGTTATGGTAGTTTATAGCTCTGACGATGGATGATGATAATAAATCTGTAGTTAATGAAGCATGGTGGTTTATAACTCTGACGATGAAGGTGGATAATAAATCTGTAGATGATGAAGTTATAGTGGTTTATAACTCTGACGATGAAGGTGATTTATAAATCTGTAGATGGTTTTGATGAGTAATAAAAATTCTGTGAATGAAGAATGAAGTTGTTTGGAGGATAATGATGATCCCAATTCTGTAGATTTTGCTGTAGTGGTTGTGGAGGCTGTATGTGCATAGAGAGGATGATGACGATGTAAAGACCGTGGAGGCTAATAGCGAGAAGATACGCATCATAAGAAGTAGTTCAGAATTCGCGTCGGAAGTAGAACTGGTAGTCGCGCCAGATACGTCGAGCAGTAGGAAGCTGATAGTTGATTAGATACGTAGGATGAAAGGAAGCAAGCAGATACGTCGATAGGTAGCAAGATGATGATGAAGATACGTCGGATGAAAGGAAGCAAGTAGAAACGTCGAGAGGTAGCAAAATGATGATGATGATACGTCGGATGATGAGAAGATCCTGAGAAATTCAAAGAGAGAAGACCGGTAGTCGCGCCGGATCATGAGTTAGGTACGCCAGTAGTTGCGCTGAGTAGTAATGAGATGAATAGGTACGAAGAGGAGTAGAATGACGGAATTACGAATAAGAATACAATATAGACGATCTATGTGTTATTGGTAGGATTAGCCTCCCCGCAGATAAACTAGACGATTGATGATTCTCTCTGTGTAGCATTGATAGACTCTACAGCCACTCGCAGTTTAATTCGCGCAGATTTGGAGGGACATATGACCCAAAGAGATAACGATTTGTAACGAAAGCAGAATTAGACTACTCGAAATCGAACGTTTAGATGAAAGGAATAAGTTTTAGTAGTAGCCGGTTAACGAAATGCAATAAGATGATATAATAACACAATGAGACGAAGTACGATAAGCTAACGATAGAAGATGACATAATGACGTAGTAGTATGAGATAATGACGTAATCGGGTGAGTTAATGACGTAGTACGATGATATAATGACTTAAAAGATGAGATAAAGACGTGATACTTGATAGGTAAATAGCGGAATACGGCGTGATTGATGAGTGTGTTATATTCCTGTGGGAAAAAGTGCGGTATTTTTATTATTTAATTGAGAGGACAACGTAAGTAAATCACAGAGGAAAATGAGATAACGGATGGACGCGAATGAATCAGCCGACGAAGTAGAGGTATTAGATAAAGGGACTTGCGGAAAATGTTGTATTGCGATCGAAGATAGATATGAGCATAAAACTTTGTAAATGCGTTATGACGTTGAGTTATCGGAAATCGAATTGTATTATGGATAGTTGTTATACGGTTTTGTTTGTTCGATGGTTGGAAGCGATTGCGGTATGGTATTGGCCCCATTATAATTAAGGTGAAGCTTCTTCGCGGTGCGGTTTTCTGGAAGCGATATTAAGCGTTACATATACGTTTATCGAAAAAGAAAATGTTATTATGTAGAACATTGCGGTGGAAAGAAGAATCGTGTTTAGTCGTATACGTTCTTGCTCTGGTAATGCGTTTACTTTTGTCTGATTATACGATATTTGGTTTCTTTTGTCTTTGCATGGATTATCTCGATCATAAAAGGAGAGGCGATTGATATTTCCATAGGTATTGTGATCGATATATTTCCATGCATTATGATATCAAAGAAACCCAATAACCATTATTTTACTTCGGCCTAATGTATTGCTTCTTTTAATTCTAGGAACGGATTATAGCGGCCCCCAGGCCTTGTTCATATATTTAAGTATTGTCTTTTTTATTGAAAATAAATTTAAAATGTAAAATGCATCAAGCAGATTCCTGGAATCTTGGCTTTCACCCGGTGGTACGGGTTGGTTCTTCAGTATAACCCCCCCCCCCTCCCCTACTCCATGTCCCACGGGCGCTGGGTCGCCCGGCTGTGTCGGATCAGTTGTCATTCGGTAGTTGTGAGTGTGAGTTGTCATTCGGTAGGAGTCAGTGGTTGGTCGGTAGTTGTAGAGACCCGCGTGCGAGAGTGCGAGTTTCCTAGGCTATCGGACGGCCTTAGCATTTTTTTTCTTTTTATTGTATAAAGTAGTGGTTAAGTTCTTTTCAGGTTCTCTACCTATCATCGGGGGTGATTTTAAGATAGTTTAAGTTAATATTAAAAACAACTTTTAATAATAAAAATAACTTAAATAATCGCATAATAGTGAATAAGTGTGTTTCAGGTCCATATAACCAACGAGGGGTGAATTTAAGATAGTTTTAAGTTATTTTTAATTAATATAAAGTGATATGTAGTGTAAGTGTTTCCTCTACAGTCCCGTTACGAGACCAGCAGTTTGGTAAGATCTTTCCAGTTATGTATATATTATTTTTACCATGCCTGTATTTGTATGTATTTGTCTTTTCAGGCACATCGCAGCCGATTATGTTTTGTTTGATTTTTATTTTCAGGGGCAGAGTTTAATGTTTATTTTTATTATGCTTTTCAGCTTCTTTAGTTATCAATTTCGCGTCCCAACATGGGACCAATATATTTCTTCCCAGCCTCCTTATATCAATCTCGCGTCCCAACGGGGGACTAGTATTTTTCTCCGCCTTCTTCATTTGTCAATTGGCCCCCAAAACGTGGGACATTTTAAAAACAGTAGTTTTTAACGAACCGCCCTGAGATTTAAGTTTTGTTTGTAGATAGCTGTGTGTTTTTGAAGCGTGTAATTTTTAAGAATGATTTTTAGGTATATTTATTTTACTGATATTGAAATATTTATTTGTCGGGATACTTGAGCGTGTTTTAATAACTGTTGTTTTCACAGACCACGTGGAGATTTTCAGTTGTAGAAATTTATTACTGTTTTGATTGTTATGTTTTTTTTGAGGTGGATTTTCTTTATATATTTTCGGTCGTTATATATGTATGCAATTATTGGATAGTAGAACGTGATGACAAAATTTGTGGTATACTTATAAAAATATGAGACTAGGTTTGTAGCGAATAATATAAATGATAATATGAGCCGCGGTAATATAGAATTGCTGTTATTTGTTAGCCCAGGTGTTAGATATTTATTTTATTTTTAAATATGTTAAATTAATAGAATATTTAGTACTATTTTTACGACGTCGGATAGCAGAGGATATGATAGCGTTTTTTGTATCGAATGAGATTTTTTATTGCAAATGGTCTAACGAGTATCTGAATAAATTGAACCTGTGTTCCACCAGGTCTATACACGTGGAACTGGCGCCCTAATAATAATAATATAACGATTGTTTGAAGATATCGTGACCTCACAGGAGGCTGTAATTATTATTGAATCTGTAGGTAAATTTGTAGAAAATAATTCTGTATGAGATGAAGATTGATGAATAATAAGTCTGTAGGTGACGAATTCATTATAACTCTGACGAAGTTTCGTGGATTATAATTCTGTAGGCAAAGCATAATTCTGTAGGTGAAGAATTTAAAATAACTCTGACGATGGAGGTGGAGAATAAATCTGTAGCTGATGAAGTTGTTGTGGTTTATAACTCTGACGATGAAGGTGAATTATAAATCTGTAGATCATGATGTTATGGTAGTTTATAGCTCTGACGATGGATGATGATAATAAATCTGTAGTTAATGAAGCATGGTGGTTTATAACTCTGACGATGAAGGTGGATAATAAATCTGTAGATGATGAAGTTATAGTGGTTTATAACTCTGACGATGAAGGTGATTTATAAATCTGTAGATGGTTTTGATGAGTAATAAAAATTCTGTGAATGAAGAATGAAGTTGTTTGGAGGATAATGATGATCCCAATTCTGTAGATTTTGCTGTAGTGGTTGTGGAGGCTGTATGTGCATAGAGAGGATGATGACGATGTAAAGACCGTGGAGGCTAATAGCGAGAAGATACGCATCATAAGAAGTAGTTCAGAATTCGCGTCGGAAGTAGAACTGGTAGTCGCGCCAGATACGTCGAGCAGTAGGAAGCTGATAGTTGATTAGATACGTAGGATGAAAGGAAGCAAGCAGATACGTCGATAGGTAGCAAGATGATGATGAAGATACGTCGGATGAAAGGAAGCAAGTAGAAACGTCGAGAGGTAGCAAAATGATGATGATGATACGTCGGATGATGAGAAGATCCTGAGAAATTCAAAGAGAGAAGACCGGTAGTCGCGCCGGATCATGAGTTAGGTACGCCAGTAGTTGCGCTGAGTAGTAATGAGATGAATAGGTACGAAGAGGAGTAGAATGACGGAATTACGAATAAGAATACAATATAGACGATCTATGTGTTATTGGTAGGATTAGCCTCCCCGCAGATAAACTAGACGATTGATGATTCTCTCTGTGTAGCATTGATAGACTCTACAGCCACTCGCAGTTTAATTCGCGCAGATTTGGAGGGACATATGACCCAAAGAGATAACGATTTGTAACGAAAGCAGAATTAGACTACTCGAAATCGAACGTTTAGATGAAAGGAATAAGTTTTAGTAGTAGCCGGTTAACGAAATGCAATAAGATGATATAATAACACAATGAGACGAAGTACGATAAGCTAACGATAGAAGATGACATAATGACGTAGTAGTATGAGATAATGACGTAATCGGGTGAGTTAATGACGTAGTACGATGATATAATGACTTAAAAGATGAGATAAAGACGTGATACTTGATAGGTAAATAGCGGAATACGGCGTGATTGATGAGTGTGTTATATTCCTGTGGGAAAAAGTGCGGTATTTTTATTATTTAATTGAGAGGACAACGTAAGTAAATCACAGAGGAAAATGAGATAACGGATGGACGCGAATGAATCAGCCGACGAAGTAGAGGTATTAGATAAAGGGACTTGCGGAAAATGTTGTATTGCGATCGAAGATAGATATGAGCATAAAACTTTGTAAATGCGTTATGACGTTGAGTTATCGGAAATCGAATTGTATTATGGATAGTTGTTATACGGTTTTGTTTGTTCGATGGTTGGAAGCGATTGCGGTATGGTATTGGCCCCATTATAATTAAGGTGAAGCTTCTTCGCGGTGCGGTTTTCTGGAAGCGATATTAAGCGTTACATATACGTTTATCGAAAAAGAAAATGTTATTATGTAGAACATTGCGGTGGAAAGAAGAATCGTGTTTAGTCGTATACGTTCTTGCTCTGGTAATGCGTTTACTTTTGTCTGATTATACGATATTTGGTTTCTTTTGTCTTTGCATGGATTATCTCGATCATAAAAGGAGAGGCGATTGATATTTCCATAGGTATTGTGATCGATATATTTCCATGCATTATGATATCAAAGAAACCCAATAACCATTATTTTACTTCGGCCTAATGTATTGCTTCTTTTAATTCTAGGAACGGATTATAGCGGCCCCCAGGCCTTGTTCATATATTTAAGTATTGTCTTTTCTATTGAAAATAAATTTAAAATGTAAAATGCATCAAGCAGATTCCTGGAATCTTGGCTTTCACCCGGTGGTACGGGTTGGTTCTTCAGTATAACCCCCCCCCCCCTCCCCTACTCCATGTCCCACGGGCGCTGGGTCGCCCGGCTGTGTCGGATCAGTTGTCATTCGGTAGTTGTGAGTGTGAGTTGTCATTCGGTAGGAGTCAGTGGTTGGTCGGTAGTTGTAGAGACCCGCGTGCGAGAGTGCGAGTTTCCTAGGCTATCGGACGGCCTTAGCATTTTTTTTCTTTTTATTGTATAAAGTAGTGGTTAAGTTCTTTTCAGGTTCTCTACCTATCATCGGGGGTGATTTTAAGATAGTTTAAGTTAATATTAAAAACAACTTTTAATAATAAAAATAACTTAAATAATCGCATAATAGTGAATAAGTGTGTTTCAGGTCCATATAACCAACGAGGGGTGAATTTAAGATAGTTTTAAGTTATTTTTAATTAATATAAAGTGATATGTAGTGTAAGTGTTTCCTCTACAGTCCCGTTACGAGACCAGCAGTTTGGTAAGATCTTTCCAGTTATGTATATATTATTTTTACCATGCCTGTATTTGTATGTATTTGTCTTTTCAGGCACATCGCAGCCGATTATGTTTTGTTTGATTTTTATTTTCAGGGGCAGAGTTTAATGTTTATTTTTATTATGCTTTTCAGCTTCTTTAGTTATCAATTTCGCGTCCCAACATGGGACCAATATATTTTTTCCCAGCCTCCTTATATCAATCTCGCGTCCCAACGGGGGACTAGTATTTTTCTCCGCCTTCTTCATTTGTCAATCTGACAAACAAACAATCAAAAGACACACTACTTAATTATTCTGATTAAAACTAAAATTTAAGAAGCAAAAAGTAGAAGGAACAAACAAACAAAACAGTAAAAAATAATATTATTTAGTTAATTGTAGAATCAAAAAGTACTTTAGCTGGGAGAAAAAGTCTTCTTCTTCTTCTTTGTTTGAGGTCTTTTCACCGTTACCCAGTGTTCTCGCCCTTGTCTGTCTTATGTAGGTATTAAAGATTCAATCCGGTACAGATAGTTGAGTCAGAAGTGTGGACTTTAGCACTGACACTGCTAAAAGACCAGCACTGCATGGGTAGACACAATTAACGATTTGATGGTTTACTTAGCAATAGAAACAGTCAAGTCATTTGGCACTCTTTTGTTCTTATAAAACATAACAATGTAAGCTATACTATATCTAGTCAGCTGCTTCATTACACTCAGGTTGAATAACTAAAGGAATACATTATTTACATGGTATATAATATGATTATTTGAGTAAAAAACAAAAAGTGTAAAGAAGCATAATATGGCAAAGGAAATAAATCAGAAAATATTAGAAAGGATTACAATGTAGTTTATATATACAAGCAAAGAAAAAAGAAAGAATATTTAATATATGTTGTGAACATAAATGCAGGGCAAAAAAAAAAATATATATAATCAGATTATTTAATTTATCTTGGTAAAAGACAGATAATAGATATACACAAATATGAACAAAATATTAAGCTTTTCTCAGAAGAAGAAAAAAAAAACAAAATAGAGAAAGTATAAGTGGTATAATGGAAATAACATGATGTACAAATTAACACAACAACAAAAAAAAAAGGCATGTTAAATATTATAAATTATGTACATATTAAATTATTATATTGTTCTCATTAATGAATGACGCCAGACTACTGTAGATTAGAGGGGTTGCTATAGATAGAAGAAATGGAATGTTTATGGGGAGGGGAATTTTGAGTATGATAGCTTTAGAATAAATAGAAGCCTTATTAAATAAGGAGCAGCCAAGGAAAATGTGATTGACATCTCCATCCTCCAGACCACATTCGCACAGCGAGGAATCCTTTACTCGGATTTTGTTCAGAAATACTGGAGTGCAAGAGTGACCAAGTCTGATGCGACTGATAATTGAGACTGACTTTTTTTTCATAGGTATATCCGAAAACCAAGGTTTGGTGGGAAGATTTAGTTGGATGGTAGCATAAAAGGAGCCAGATCTGATGCTATTTAGCCTCCAAAGATGTTTCCAGCGATCATTCATTCTCTGTTTGAGGACTGGAATCATGTCCTCCAGAAAGATGTAGAAGTGTTTAGGGTCACCATCTTCAGAAGCTTCTTTAGCAAGTTCATCAGCCCTGTCGTTTCCTGAAATTCCACTGTGACCAGGGATCCACGCTATAGTGACACTTTGACCTAGGATTCCCAAATCCAGAATCTTATGTTTGATTTGGAGAACAGTGAGTTGATTAAGAAGGTTTTTTGGATTGGAGGATATGGCCTTGACTGCACTTAGAGAGTCTGTGAGAATGATAGAATTTGAAATATTGTTTGAAGATATAAAATTAACAGCCTCTAATATAGCCAAACATTCTGCATTAAAGATAGACAATTCCGCTGGGAGTTTGAACTTTCTAGACTGGTTTAAAGAGGGACAGAAAAACGCTGCTCCTACTAGAGCAGGGGTTCCCGCCCTCCTGGAACCATCTGTATATATGGTGACATGATTATTCCATTTGGTGTTAATGATTTCTAGAAAAAGATGCAGGGTCTGATTGTCATGTTTATGAAGCTTTAAGTCAGAGATATTTGGGAAGAATGTATTAGATTCATGGGAGCAAGAGAAGATTGGGAAGTTGGTGTCGCTGAAGAATGGAGTGTGAAAGAAATTAAGGAATTTGTAGCTATCAATGAGCAAGGGAAGAGATTTTTTATGTCTCCAGTATGGTTTAGAAGTGGAGTATTCCAAAAGAAGCTTAATTTTTGGTAGAATGGGATGATTGGAAATTCGGGAAGCCTTAAGGAAATATCTGTCTGCCAGATACTGTCGGCGGAGTGAAAGGGGGGCTTCCCCACATTCCACTTGTAAAGCAGAGATGGGAGATGATTTCATGGCTCCGATGATAATGCGAAGGGCACGGAATTGAATTTTATCTAGTTGGGAGGAGACATGTTTCGGAAAAGGTTCCATTAGAAATGTAGCGTAATCCAAATGAGAACGTATGAGTGCGTTGTATAGGAGCTTGAGAGTTTTGGGGTGAGCACCCCACCAGACCCGCGAGACTGACCTCAGAACATTGATCGCTTTCTCACACTTGTTGACTACATACTCAGTATGGGGGATGAAAGACAGTTTTTGGTCAATGACCAGGCCTAGAAATTTTGTGTGAGGGACTATGGGAATATGAATGCTGTCAAATGATACATTGATGTCTGGTACTGATCTTTTGTGGGAGAAAATCATGACCTGGCTTTTGTGCGGTGAGAGTTGAAGACCGTGGGAGTCAAGCCACTCACTGAAATTTTGCAGGGCAAGGTTCAAGATCCCTTCAACCATTCCAATCGATCTGTCTGACACATATATCATGATATCATCCGCGTATTGAAGAATTCTAGCATTTTTTTGGACTATTTTTTCAAGATTGGAAGTGTAGATGTTAAATAGAAGAGGGGCTAGAACAGAACCTTGAGGAAGGCCCTTCCATGTTTTGCGGATTTTCTTTCTTTTACTGTCAGCGTTTAGGACAATGTTTCTTCCACTTAACAGGTTTTGTGTAAAAAGAGCTGTTTTATGTGGGACTCCTTTATCCAGGAGGGTCTTAATCAATATGTCAATGTGAACATTGTCATATGCCGCTTTCATGTCAAGAAAGACTGCCCCTAGGACTTCTTTTCTTGATTTCGTTAGATGCACATCCGTAATGAAGATGCTAAGGTTATCTGCTGTACTTTTCCCTTTTCGATACCCAAACTGCATTCTTGGAAGAAGGTTATTAGTTTCGAAAAAATGCTCCAATCGATCTTTTATCAGATGTTCCATAATTTTGCTCATAGTAGTGGACAGAGCAATTGGTCGATAGGAGTCTCCATAGTTGGGATTTTTTCCAGGTTTCAGAATAGGGATGATATTTTGGGTTTTCCAGTCTTCAGGGATGATACCAGTATTGTAAATAATGTTAATGATGTTAAGAATGTATTTTTGGGTAGATTCTGGGGCATGAGAAATGAAGCTGTATGGTATGCCATCTACCCCCGGCGCTGAGTCTTTGACTCTAGTCATCACAGCTTGCAGTTCATGAAGAGTGAAAGGGGAATCTAGAGTGCAAGCAAAATCCTCTATCAGGTATGGATTAGGAGAAAGAATCTGGATGGGGACAGTAGGGGGAGCTAACATGTTTAAAAATTCATTCTCCCAAGCATCAGAGGTAGATTTGAGAGCAGGGGTACAAGCAGCCGATCTAAACTGTCTTATCTTCTTCCATACGGATGTAATATTGGTTTCTGGAGAAAGAGAGGAGCAGTATTCTATCCATCCTTTTTTCTTTTTATCTTTAAGAATCCTCTTGGTCTATGCTTGAGTCATGAGAAAGTGGTCAAAGTATTCATATGACATTCGTTTCTTGTACTGAGACCTTGCTGCTTTGCGGTCTTGAACTGCTTTAGTGCAATCAGCATCCCACCACGGGGGGAGGGATCGTTTGGACCTACGCGGGGATTTAGAAGGAATGGATTTCTCTGCTGCTGCGTATAGAGATTGTTTGAGGAGGTCGTAGCACTCAGGAATGTTAGATGGAGAGGGAGTAGGGAGTTGATGGATGAGAGAATCCAGAGTTTCTGTGAAGGCAGACCATCTTGCTCTGTTGACATTATACTTGTAAGGGGAAGAGTGGGAGCACTGCGCTATTTCCCTCCCAAAGCAAATGAAGATGGGGAAGTGGTCACTGCCCTGAGGATCCTGATCCAGGGACCAGGACGCAAGAGATGCAAAGTTGGGCGAGCAAATAGATAGGTCTACCGAACTCGGATTATGAAGGGGAGAGACACTGCGAGTGGGAGATCCATCATTTAATAAACAGAGGCTGAGCTCATCCAATGTATTAACTAGGGATCTGCCAGCACTATTGGCAGAGGCAGACCCCCAGGAAGGATGGTGACAGTTGAAGTCGCCCAATAAGAAGAGAGAGTCAGCGAAAACCTGGATTGCCGACTTCAGCTCAAAAATGATGGACGGGGTAGGATGGGGAATGTAAACTGAAAAAAAGGAAATGTCATCAATTTTTGCTCCGACCAGATTTATTTGGTCGGTGTTTAAATTAATGGGGATGGGGGAGAAGGGGATAGTTTGTTTGATGAAAAGGGCTGAGCCACCCTTTCCATCATTTCTGTCATCTCGGACACACGCAAATCCCGGGATCCTAAAAAGGGATCCCGGGAGGAGCCATGTCTCCGAGATGGCAATAATAGTAGGGTTGAATTGATGGATAAGTAAGAGGATATCAGTTTTGTTGGAGTTGAGACTCCGACAATTCCACTGAAGAATCCTCGTAATGGCTTGGGGAGCCATCAGGGCATAAGAGGGTTGACATAAGGGTTAAAGATTGTGCTACGTTGGACGGTATGTTGGTTTGACTTTTGAGAATGGAAATAATAAAACTCATAACTGTTTTTATGAGAGAAGAGGAATCTAGAGGAAGTTGATCGTTTTGGTTGGGGGCAAGCCCGCAACCGTTGGCTGGAGAGGGGAGTTGGCCATTAGGGAACCACGCAAGGTCTCTGAGGGCCGATTTGTCATAGGATGGAGGAGTAGGAAGTTTCTTCATAGTTTGTTTGGTGACTGTTTGTTGGTGAGTAACCCTTGAGGGAGGAACTTGAGAGTTAATACGAGAGGGGGTTGTCTGAATATTTGAAGCGAAGGGGACATTCGTTGGGGAAGCAACAGCAGAGAATGTTGACTTCACGGAAGGGACAAGCTTCGATGCCTCCTGGAACGAGATGTTATTCTCGGCCATGAGGTGTTTGATTGACTTCTGTCTGGCAAGTTCAGGGCAGCTTTGGCTAACAGCCGTGTGCTTCCCAGAACAATGCAGGCAGGAGAAGTCAGTATCTTTGAGTGAGCATTCATCTCCAAGATGATTGTTACCACATTTGAAGCAACGGGGAGAGGATTTGCATTGTAGCTTGGTATGTCCAAATCTACAACACTTCCAGCATTGAATGGTGGGATATTCATATTTCTCTACCTGTAGGGAAGTGTATGAAAGATAGACTTTGTCTTGAAGTCTCTGCCCATCCACAGTGATAACCACCGTGCGGGAAGGCTTCCATACAACAGAGCCTGAAGAGGTGTCCTTGTAATTGAGACGCCTACATTTCAGATTTTTTCCAAAACGATAGGGAGTCTCAATTTCTTGGCAGAGGATCTCGTTCGAGAATTCCTCTCCCACTGGAACACCTCTCACCAGACCCATTCGAGAGACTTGATGGGTAGGGATGGTTGAGGAGAATTTTGGGTGGGTGCTGTTTAGGAAGGAGTTGGCACTAGTCATGGAATTAAATTCCAGACTTATTTTACTCCTACCAATTGACTTGCACGAGCCTATGACAATTCCTTTGATGGCAGTCTTTTTTAGTTGTCTTCCAAACTCTATGGCAGACATTGGAGACGAATCTATCGAGGACACATGGACCAAAAATGGCCTTTGATCGCTTTCAACGTATCTGTTTCTAGTGATTTTGGCAAAGTCTGAGTTATGGGTTGGTTTTGAAATATTTTGTGCAGACAGAGGAGCAGGTACATGAGCAGATGGCTTGGAAGGTGAAGCCTGGTCTGAATCACTGGATGAAGCATGAATATTTTTTCGTTTTCGAGTTTTTTTTGTTTGAATAGTAACAAATGTACTAGGAGACGGAGGGTAAGGTAGATCTGGGATAGTTATCATAGATCCATTATCTGAATCAGTGTCAGACGCAATAGTATGTTGTATAGAAGTCAGTTTGTCCGGCGGGTCCGGCGGATCAGGCGGTTTGTCCGCCATTGTTCAAATTAAAAAAAAAAAAAAAAGAGAGAGAAAACAACTTATAATAAGAGACACTTACCCCTATTAAAACAAATTTAACACTAATTAAAAAGAAAAAGTAAAAACAAGAACAAGAAACCAAAGAATGCCAAATGAGATGACAGTTATGTAGATGCAATGATTATACACAAAGTCAATTCCTTGCAGCGTAGTCCGCAGCGATGTGCACGTCCAGCTCCGACAAACACCCGATATGGAAAAATCGGGAGAAAAAGTATATGTATAAACTTAAAACAATTATGTATTCATATGTAGGTACATAATATGCTTGTAGGAATACTGTGTAGTGACAGACAGACAATATATCCACGTCGCAAGGTGAGTATTGTAATTCTATTCTATTTCTGTTTGGGGGCTTTTCACCGTAATCCAGTGTTCTCGCCCTTGTCTGTATATGATCAGAATCATTCAGAATCCGATGCTGATCCGAGAGTTAAGTGGGAGTTTGGACTCTAGCTCTTACACTGCTTAGAGACCAGTACTGCAAGGATAGAAAAAAATTAACAAAATTTTGATGTTTTGCTGAGCATTTGTAACCATCATGACATTTAGGCAGTCTTTGGTTCTTATGAAACATAACAATATAACGTAACAATGCAAGGTTATACCTTGTCAGCTTGGGAACACTTAGATTGTATTTTTAACAGAAAATAAATTATATAACATTATATAAGAAGAAAACATTATTTACATGTCATGAAATAACAAAATATTTAATATTTAAAATATTTAAGTAACAATAAGTGAAAGGATGAATATAGCTAAGTGAGTAGATCAGTGCTTATAATGTAGTTTAACAATATAATTAAATTAAAAAGAAGAAATATAAGAAAAGTTACATAAAACATAATTGAAAGTCATATGCCTGCACAAATATAAACGTGCACACATACATACATACATACATATACACATACATGCACATTACAAAGGTATGTGCAGTATTTAAAAGAAACCAAAATTAAGGAATTATAATATATAATAAATTTGATCAAAAGAAAAAATGTATACAACTTAACAAGGACATTACAACCAGAGAAAAGATAAAATAAATAAATGAACATGTGCCGATATAATAAATTGAGTACACATGCTAAATCAGGATATTGTTCTCACTAATGAATGACGCTAGACTTCTATAGATTGGAGGGGTAGCTATGGATAGAAGAAAACACATATTTATGGGGAGAGGAATTTTGAGTTTGATAGCTTTGGAATAAATGGGAGCCTTATTGAATAAGGAGCAGCCAAGGAAAATGTGATTGACATCACCATCCTCCAGACCACAATCACACAGGGAGGAATCTTTTACTCGGATTTTGTTGAGAAATACAGGAGTACAAGAGTGACCAAGTCTGATACGACTGATGATTGACACTTGCTTTTTTTTCATTGGTATATGTGTGAACCAAGGCTTGGTGGGAAGATTCTGCTGGATGGACGCATAAAAAGAGCGAGATCTGAAACTGATTTGCTTCCAAAGATGTTCCCAGCGATCATTCATTCTCTGTTTGAGGACTGGAATCATGTCCTCCAGAAAGATGTAGAAGTGTTTAGGGTCCCCATCTTCAGAAGCTTCTTTTGCAAGTTCATCAGCTCTATCGTTCCCTGGGATTCCACTGTGACCAGGGATCCACGCAATGGTGACACATTGACCCAAGATTCCCAAATCCAGAATCTTGTGTTTGATCTGGAGAACAGTGAGTTGGTTGAGAAGGTTTTTGGGATTGGAGGATATGGCCTTGACTGCGCTAAGAGAGTCTGTTAGAATAATAGAGTTTGAAATGTTGTTTGAAGATATAAAATTAACAGCCTCTAATATAGCCAAACATTCTGCTTTAAAGATAGACGTTTCCGCTGGGAGTTTGTACTTTCCAGACTGGTTTAAAGAGGGACAGAAGAACGCTGCTCCTACAAGAGCTGGGATTCCCGCCCTCCTGGAACCATCTGTATATATGGGAACATGATTTACACATTTGGTGTTAATGATTTCTTGAAATAGAAGCGGAGTCTGATAGTCATGTTTATGAAGCTTTAAGTCAGAGATGTTTGGGAAAAAAGTGTTAGATTCATGGGGACAAGAGAAGATTGGGAAGTTGTTGTCACTGAAGAAGGGAGTTTGGAAGGAATTGAGAAATTTGAAGCTATCAATGAGCAGGGGTAAAGATTTTTTATGTCTCCAGTATGGTTTAGAGATGGAGTATTCCGAAAGAAGCTTTAGTTTAGGAATAATTGGATGATTGGAGATTCGGGAAGCCTTAATGAAATATCTATCTGCTAGATACTGTCGACGGAGTGAAAGGGGAGCTTCCCCACATTCCACCTGTAAAGCAGAAATAGGAGATGATTTCATGGCTCCTATGATGATGCGAAGGGCACGGGATTGAATTTTATCTAATTGGGAGGAGACATATTTCGGAAAAGGATCCATAAGAAATGTAGCGTAATCCAAGTGAGAACGGACAAGGGCATTGTACAGGAGTTTGAGAGTTTTGGGGTGAGCGCCCCACCAGACCCTCGAGACTGACCTCAGAACATTAATCGCTCTCTCACATTTGTCGACTACGAACTCAGTGTGAGGAAGGAAAGTAAGTTTTTGGTCAATGACCAAACCTAGAAATTTTGTGTGAGGGACTATGGGGATACGAATGCCATCAAATGATACATTGATGTCTGGTACTGATCTTTTGTGGGAGAAAATCATGACCTGGCTTTTATGCGGGGAAAGTTGAAGACCGTGAGAGTCAAGCCACTCACTGAAATTTTGCAGGGCCAGGTTCAAGATCCCTTCAACCTTTTCAATCGATCTGTCTGACACATATATCATGATGTCATCCGCATATTGTAGAATTCTAGCATATTTGGTGATTAATTTTTCAAGGGTGCAGGTGTAGATATTAAAGAGAAGTGGGGCTAAAACAGAACCTTGAGGAAGGCCCTTCCATGTTTTGCGGGTTTTCTTACTTTTACTGTCAGTATTTAATACAATGTTTCTTCCACTTAACAGGTTTTGTACAAAAAGAGCTGTTTTATGTGGGACTCCTTTATCTAGGAGGGTCTTAATAAGTATGTCAATGTGAACATTGTCATATGCCGCTTTCATGTCAAGAAAGACTGCCCCTAGGACTTCTTTTCTTGATTTTGTAAGATGTACATCCGTAATAAAGATACTAAGGTTATCTGCAGTACTTTTCCCTTTTCTATATCCAAACTGCAATCTTGGAAGAAGGTTATTGGTTTCAAAATAATGCTCCATTCGATCCTTTATTAGGTGTTCAATAATTTTGCTCATTGTAGTGGATAGTGCAATCGGTCGATAGGAGTCACCATTATTGGGATTTTTTCCGGGTTTGAGAATAGGGATGATAATTTGAGTTTTCCAGTCTTCAGGGATGTTACCAGTGTTGTAAATGTTGTTAATAATATAGAGGAAGTATTTCTGGGAAGATTCTTGAGCATGAGAAATAAAACTGTAAGGGATGCCATCCACTCCTGGCGCTGAGTCTTTTACTCTATTCAATACAGCTTGCAGTTCATGAAGAGTGAAAGGGGAGTCGTGGCATCCAGAATTTCTGTGTAAACCGTCCACCTAGCTCTGTTAACATTATACTTATGAGGGGAAGAGTGGGAGCACTCTTCTATTTCCCTCCCAAAGCAAATTTAGATAGGGAAGTGGTCACTACCCTGCGGATCCTGATCCAGGGACCAGGACGCAAGGGATGCAAAGTTGGGCGAGCAGATAGACAGATCTACCGAACTTGGATTCTGAAAGGGAGAGACACTGCGAGTGGGAGACCCATCATTTAGTAAGCAGAGACTGAGCTCATCCAATGTATTAACTAGGGTTCTGCCAGAACTATTGGGGGAGACTGACCCCCAGGAAGGATGGTGACAGTTGAAGTCACCCAATAAGAAGAGTGAGTCAGCAAATGGCTGGATAGTAGACCTCAGCTTAAAAATGATAGACGGGGTAGGATGGGGAATGTAGACTGAAAAAAAGGAAATGTCATTGATTTTGGCTCCGACCAGGTTTATTTGATCAGAGTTTAAATCAATGGGGATGGAGGAGAAGGGGATGGATTGTTTGATGAAAAGGGCCGAGCCACCCTTTCCATCATTTCTGTCATCTCGGACACAGGCAAATCCCGGGAGCCTAAAAGAGGATCCCGGGAGGAGCCATGTCTCCGAGATGGCAATAATAGTGGGGTTGAATTGATGGATGAGAAAGAGGATATCAGTTTTGTTGGAATTGAGGCTCCGGCAATTCCACTGAAGAATCCTCGTAGTGGCTTGTGGAGCCATCAGGACATAAGAGAGATGACATAAGGGTTAATGAATGTGCTACGTTGGACGGTATGTTACTTTGGCTTTTTAAGATAGAAATAATGAAACTCATAACTGTTTTGATGAGAGAAGAGGTATCTAGAGGAGGTTGCGTGTTTAGGTTGGAGGGAAGCCCGCAACCGTTGACTGGGGAGGGGAGTTGGCCATTAGGGAACCAGGCTAGGTCTCTGTGGGCCGATTTGTCATATGCTGGAGGGGTAGGTATCTTCTTCTTTATCTGCTTGGTGACAGTCTGATGTTGAGCAACCCTTGACGGAGAAGCTTGAGAACAAGCCCGAGAGAGGGATGGCTGAATATTAGAAGTAGAGGGAAGATTCGTCGAGGAAGCAACAGCAGAGAAGGATGACTTCACAGAGGGGACGAGCTTCGATGCCTCCTGGAACGAGATGTTATTCTCAGCCATGAGGTGCTTGATAGACTTCTGTCTGGCAAGTTCAGGGCAGCTTTGGCTAACAGCCGTGTGCTTCCCAGAGCAATGCAGGCAGGAGAAATCAGGTTCTTTAATCTGGCATTCATCAGCTAGATGGTTGCTGCCACATTTGAAACACCGTGGGGAAGATTTGCATTGCAATTTGGTGTGTCCAAATCTACAGCACTTCCAGCATTGGATGGTTGGAAATTCGTACCTCTCTACTGACAAAGAGGTGTAGGAAATATAGACTTTGTCAGGAAGTCTTTGCCCGTCAACAGTAATGACTACCGTGCGAGAAGGCTTCCAGACAACAGAGCCTGAGGAGGTATCCTTGTAATTGAGTCTCCTACATTTCAGGATTTTCCCAAAACGATATGGAGTCTCAATCTCTTGGCAGAGGATCTCATTCGAGAATTCCTCCCACACTGGAACACCTCTCACCAGGCCCATGCGGGAGACTTGATGGGTTGGGATGGATGAGACGAATTTGGGGTGGGTGCTATTTAGGAAGGAGTTGGCACTCATCATGGAATTAAATTCAAGACTAATTTTACTCCTACCAATTGACTTACAAGAGCCAATGACAATTCCCTTGATGGCAGTCTTTTTAAGTTGTCTTCCAAACTCTATGGCAGATATTGGAGACGAATCTAACGACGAAACATGGACCAAAAAAGGCCTTTGATCACTTTCGACATATCTATTTCTGGTGATCTTGGCAAAGTCTGAGTTATGTGGTAGTTTAGGAATATTTTGTTTAGAGAGAGGCGCAGATACAGGAGCAGGAGGCTTGGAAGGTGAAGCCTGGTCTGAATCACTGGAAGAGGCATGAATATTGTTGCGTTTGAGATTTTTTTTTTAGTATGTACTGTGACAAACGTGCTAGGAGACAGAGGGTATGGCAGATCAGGGATGGTGATCAAAGATCCATTGTCTGAATCAGTATCAGTCTCATTTGTGTAGGTAGAAATTAATTTGTCTGGAGGGTCCGGCGGATCAGGCGGTTTGTCCGCCATTGTTTAAATATTTGAAAAAAAAAACAACTTAAAATATGGGACACTTACCCCAAACAATACAAATTTAACACTATTTAAAAAGAAAAAGTAAAAACAAAAGAACAAGAAACCAAAGAATGCCGAATGAGATGACAGTTATGCAAATGTGATGTTTATACAAAGTCAAATCCAGGCAGCACAGTCCGCAGCGATGCACGCGTCCAGCTCCGACCAAGTCAAATGATATCACTTTTGTCAACATTTGATGTGTTACCATAATAATCCTTACTTACGTTCGTAGAAGTTTGTGTGTTGCCATACATTTGTGCTTAGAAATTACTGGGTTGCCATATAAAAAAAAATAAATCTGTCTGTAGGAATTACAGCTACGTAAAATTAAAATGTAAAAACTTATGTTAAAATTAAAATTTAGAGTTAAATTAAAAAAAATGTCCTCCAACTGACAAACAAACAATCAAAAGACACACTACTTAATTATTCTGATTAAAACTAAAATTTAAGAAGCAAAAAGTAGAAGGAACAAACAAACAAAACAGTAAAAAATAATATTATTTAGTTAATTGTAGAATCAAAAAGTACTTTAGCTGGGAGAAAAAGTATATGTATAAACTTAAAACAATTATGTATTCATATGTAGGTACATAATATGCTTGTAGGAATACTGTGTAGTGACAGACAGACAATATATCCACGTCGCAAGGTGAGTATTGTAATATTGGCAAGCTCGAGTTTTAAGTGTCAAGAGCAGGGATGGCGAACCTTTTTGAGCCGGAGTGCCAAAAAAATGTTAGTATTACAAAAAAATTCACCTTGGGGGACTAGCACCGTGCGGAAAGTATAAAACAATGCGATATTTATGCATAAATGTTGTCATATCCTTCGTTTCCGTCGTTTGTGAAACTATTGATGAACGAAGAAAATCCACATGGCTATTTAAATATTTTTAATACTATTTTTAAAACTTTTTGAATTTTTTGTATAATCACTTATTTTTTCTCTTCATTCGCGTGCCATGCCAAATCGTCTCGCATGCCACTTGTGGCGTGCCATAGGTTCGCCATCCCTGGTCTAGAGTAAAACCGCAGATGCTGACTTATTTCATTGCAGAGATATAGAGGTTTTAACAATTAAATTAGATATGGGATTTAAAAATGCATTTATTGTATTTTTTTACATAATATATTTTACTTTACTGTGAATAGGAATATATATTTAAATAAATATTCCTATTCACAGTAAACCCTCAACATGAACAAACCAGTCGCTTCTCTAACTTCTTAAAACAGCATCCCGGCTGTGGAACGATCTTCTTAATTTTAAACCTTCTTACAACCTGGGTCTTTTAAGATCCGAATAAATATATTCTTTACCAGAATGTATGATTGAAAGAGATATCATAAGTAATATGGAAATAATTGCCCTAAAGTTGTTAAAAAAGGAACCAAAGGCAGAGGTTGGCCCAAAAAAATCTGGCATAATCACATTAATAGAATTTTGAAGCATAGAGACATTAGAAGTAAAAATAACTGAAGAGAGTGTATGAGATGATGCATGGACGTGAATGAAGCGAAAAATGTTTATCAAGAGAGAAAAGTCTGGCATTCAGTTCTCTCTGCATACATAAATGGTTTTGTATGGTATTATTAAATTTAATGTATCGATAGAAAGTTATTGATGGAATTCCATTTAAAATATCTTAAAATTTTCAAGATATGTTGTATGGCATTATCTTTTATATATCTGTATTCAATGACAAATATCCTATCCCTATGAAGATTAGTATCCTCTATCCACCAGGTTTCGACCTTATTTGGTCTCATCAGTATTACATAGGCATTGCCAGTAATAGACCAGATGGATTGAATTAGAAAGAAATACCAGGTTTAAGTAATAATACAGCAAAATGCTTAAAAGGTGAAACACATTATGACATTAGAAAAGTACCTGGGTATGGAGAGATGGTCCCTTATATGTATATTGCGGTCAACAATAAACTACCAGGACGTCGCTTTCCTGGAAAAACCTCTAAAAAGATGAAGGGACAGTTGGACCTCATCTTACCAAGAGTTGCTTTCATAGAAAAAAACAGATCCACAATATACATACAGAAAAAGATGAAGCTTGAAAGGGCAAAAGAGTTGTATTGACTTTCAAAATTGGATTCAAATAAGAACAAACATGAGATGAGCTTACTTACAGCTTTTATATGAATTGATCTTAATGAAGTACTCATCTTTTCCGCAAGTCGTATCCAGATTGTCCTTCATCCGTTCAATAATATTATGTGTACTAAATATTATGCCAGTTTACTTTGAATCGACTATTTTTTATAATTAATTTCATCTGGATTATGTAACAAGATTAATTTGTGATTTCTAGGTATTTTTTTTAAGTTTTATATTTCACCATTTTCAATGTGTTAGCTATAGGACTAATTTTAACTTAATTTTAACTTATTGTATTTTTTTAAGTTTTATGTTTCACCATTTTCAATGTGTTAGCTATAGGACTAATTTTAAATTAATTTTAAATTATTTTTTGCAAACTGAAAGCGCCCTTGAGGTGACCACGGTTGTCACTAAACGGCGCTTTATAAATTGTCCTTATTATTATTATTATTATTATTATAATGTATGCTAGTGAAACCACAATGTAATAAAATACACAGAGATTATAGGGAAGAATATATTATACCTAACAACAATATTATGATGTCCATGGAAAGTAGAATAAATTGTGCAGATGATGATATTACATCATTAGGAAGAATATGTAACAGACCAAAAGTATGATAGAATGTGGACATACAAAGAGAATGCAAGATAAAGAAGGATATTATAAGCAGAATGCCCTGAGCTGATTTAGACATATTTAAAAAATTAACTTGTAACTAAAAATATTCAAAGATGGAGTAGGGGTAGCATTAGAAAGGAATGACCATTATAATATGAACTATATTTGAAAAAAAAAGAAATATAAGGAGCTTATAGAGAAAAATATATGATAGAATGTAAAGGAAGCAATTAGTCTTTGTAAGGATTTGAGAGTTGTTAGTTTTTTGGGACATGGCCTGTATAATTAAAGAAAAAAGTGTGATAGTACATAATATGTACTAGTAGAACTACTGCAGACACCTGCATCATTTTTAGACTCACTGAAAAAATAGTTAAAATCTATTTATTATTATTTTATGGGTTAATAACAGTAGTATGCAGTATTTTTTTTTAGTTTTTCTTAAGCGATGTGTTACCCTCCTCACAAGAGGCTTGAGGTAGAGCTCACTTTTTTTCAGTGTCAAAAATGGAATTTGATATTCCACACATAGTCGCTGAACGAGATTGAAAAAATACTAAACAAAAATTGAAGCCGTGGTCTGACGATACACAAATGTCAAGTGTCAGCGCACAAACGTCAGACAGCACGGTCATGTCACAAGATAAAATGATAAAATTTGAAATAAAATAAATAATTAAAATTGGTAATAAATTAGGACGTCACAAATCAAAAATAAATAGAGTCAATATTGGACGTCACACGTTAAAATGAATAAAATAAAATAAATATGATACCCTCCTCCCAAGAGGCTTAGAGGCAGAGCTCACCTTTCTTTAATGTCAAAATTGGAATTTGATATTCCACACATAGTCGCTGAACGAGATTGATAAAAAACTAAACAAAATTTGAAGCCGTGGTCTGACGATACACAAATGTCAAGTGTCAGCGCACAAACGTCAGACGGCACGGTCATGTCACTAGATAAAATTATTAAAATGTCTGGTAAAATAAATAATTAAAATAAATAACATTGTCAATAAATTAGGACGTCACAAATTTAAGATAGATAGTCAATATTGGACGTCTCACGTTAAAATGAATTAAATAAAATAAATTAAATAAAATCACACAGCCGAATTATTGTCACACGGAGAAAAAACAAATTATCACATATAAGTATATAGTTTTCTGGGGCACACATAATTTCCTCGTCTAGGCCATGGGCGTGCTGATGCACCGCCAATGCCGGAATGGATCGTCGTCGATGGGCGAAGGGGCAAGGCTATCGGCGACAGCAACCTCGGGTCCCAGACACCGGCAGATGCCGGTTGGGTGACTGGCGGGAGCGACAGCGGCGGCGCGAGTCTCAAGGAGACGCAGGCCGTTGCTCCAGGGTCCAGCGCGACCCAACAGCGTTTGGAACACTTTCCAAACTCAGCACCCGCTTCGGTCCAGGAAAGCAGCTCTCTCGCCGAGTGGTTGTGCGCCGATCCATCTCGGCACTCCAGGTGTCACATCCATGGCTGCTGATGTGGAGCGAGCCTAACCGGCACCCTCTGGTGCGGTTTGCAGCTGCTCTGGCCGCAGTGAGCGCGGTCCGTGTCGACACGACGCGTTTCTAATTTCGACTATCAAAAATCTTTCACTCGTAAATGTCACATTTTGGAGGTTATCGTTATTATTGTCAAATTTCTTTTCTTACATTTTAATTTTCACACACTATTTTATCATAAATGTTGGTTTGTGGTCAGCTGATTTGGCGCCGAGTTTAAATAAAAATAACGCGAACAGGAGAGGTCGCGTCAGATGCACATATATTTATTAATACCACCAATGATTTATTAAGTTTGGCTTTTTTGGAATTTTCAGAATGATTTTATGAGAAAAAAATAATAGAAAATCAAAGACGATTTTGTAAGTAAGTTAAGATATTGGTGGTGTAGCATATGCACTGTATAAAGGTAAGTATGTATACTAAGTAAAGTTAGCTCCTCCCACTAAGTGGGGGTAACTTAGATGTCCTTAGGGCTAGAGATGTGATCCAGAACCAGTTGTTTAGTGACCACTACACAGTGCAGTACCAGAAGCAGCCCTGGGTGAGTACCAATCATATAAATATGCCACAATGGCGACGAGGATGAACTTTATTTCCTATTGAAAATATTTGATTAATATTGTGCAATTTATCAAATAGTTTTTTAATTTGGTATATGTTCATAAAAAATTAAACAAATTGGATGACTTGTTTGCCAATGCATCCTCTGAATGTTTCATTTGTGAAACAGTATAGCATCAATTTTTTTATTTTACTTTACTAGATGTAAGAAAATGTAGGTACTTTTAAGAAAAAGTAAACAAGTTTACTTCAAGAATAAAAAAGTACAGTTTTCTTTAAACAAATTAAATAAATAATATTATTGCACAATGATTATGAAATGATTGTAAAATGATTATGAAATTATTTATTTTGTGAAAGTTATTCCAAAATATGACAAATGAGGTTAAAATAATAGTGATTTTCATATTTCTTAAAAGCTATAATAATTTTTCAAAGCATAATTTTACAATGAGTTGTTAAATGTTATGTGAAGTGATGTAATTCAAAACATGAGGCAAAATAATATTTTACACAGTTCAGTAATGGGGTTCACCACCCATTCTGAATATAGTGCCCTCTTTGGTAAGACAAGGCTGGTGTGTAGGAATGCACTCATGTGTCGTGCTTCCGCTTATAAGGCAATGCACACCTGTTGCTGATTACTCCACTTTGTGGGATATACCTTGATGAATGTAACAAAATGTTACTGTGATATGATATCTTGAAGGTCTTTAGACTGATATCCTTGGAAAATGTTATGTGATATGATATCTGGAGGGTCTATGGACTGTAATGTCTTGATGGTCTTTGAATATGATATCCTGAGTTTCTTTAGATTATGATATCTTCAAAGTCCTTGATTAAGATTTTGAGTCTATTGATTATGATATCCTGTGATAATAAAATGACATATGATGTCTTGTGATAATAAAATGACATAATATGATGTCTGGTGATAATAAAATGACACTATGATGTCCTGTGATAATAAATGACCGTGATAATAAATGACCGTGATAATAAATGACCGTGATATTATGAAGGTCATGAACTAGTGATAGATATCTTGATTGTCTTTGACTGATATCCTGATGGTCATTTATTGACCAAGAGATAAAGTCTTTGACTATGATATCACCCATGTGGTAAGTATGCCTTAATTAAATTATTTTTCCAGGTTGTTGAAAAAAAAAATCCACATAATGTCTTTGACATTGGAGAAATTTGAGTGTGAAGGTGACCCTAGCTCAGTAGGGTTGAGATGGGAACGATGGAAGAGAGCACTCTTTATATACCTTGAAGCTATGAGTATTGATAACAGTGAAAAAAAGAGAGCGACCTTATTGCATTTTGGAGGCCTGGAGCTACAAGAAATATTTTATAATATACCTGAAGTAAATATCCAATCACCTGACCATGTGAATATTTTTGATCTGGCTATTACAAGACTTGATGCTTATTTTGCACCTAAACAAAGCAAAGTATATGAACGCCATTTGTTTAGATTACTCAAACAAGAAACAAATGAAAAGTTTGAGAAATTTTTAGTCCGTTTACGACAACAAGCAGACAAATGTCAATTTCATGACAAAAATGAACATATTATTGACCAAATAACAGAAAAGTGTTCTTCTATTGAATTGAGGAAGAAAATTCTCCAAACTGGGGATGCTATGTCATTAGACAACATAATTTCAGAAGCCAATGCACTTGAAGCTGTAAGCCGACAGATGGATGAATTTGACAAAATGTGTACAACAAGTCAAAGTGTTAATAAAATAGACACAAGAACAAAGAAAATTTGGCCAATCAAGAATATACTATGTAGAAGATGTGGATATAGAAATCACACAAAAGATTGGCAATGCCCTGCCAAAGAAAAAAAATGTAATGACTGCGGCTTGATTGGTCACTTCAGAAAATGTTGTAAAACTGACTTGACAAAAAGAAAAAATGAAGATAAATATAAAAAGAATCCGAAGAAATTTCGGCGCGATTTAAATATTGATGCGAATAAAGTGGATGAAATACACTATGTTTTCCACATAGATGCTGATGATAATGAGTTTGAATGCAAAATTGGAGGGGTAAAAGTACAAATGTTAGTGGACTCAGGATGTAAACATAATTTAATCACAGACAAAACGTGGAAAATGATGAAAAATAGCCAAGTTGTGGTATACAATCAAATAAAGAATCCAAACAAAACATTCCTAGCTTATGGTAGCAATATACCATTAAAATTAGATGGATCTTTTGAGGCAAAATTCCAAATAGGAGAAAAATCCACAAAAAGTATATTTTATGTCGTCACTGATGGTACAAGGAATCTTTTGGGAAAGGCAACGGCTATGTCATTAGGAATACTCAAAATCGGGCTAGAAGTAAATCAAATAGATTCTATGGTATTTCCAAAATTTAGGAATGTATTGGTTGAAATTCCTATTAATAAGTCAATTCAACCAATTTCACAACCATATAGAAGAATTCCCATACCCCTGGAAAAAATGGTCGATGCCAAAATAGCAGAACTGATGAAAAGAGATATCATTGAAGAAGCTCGTGGTCCTTCAAAATGGATATCGCCAATTGTTCCCGTTCTAAAAGAAGATGGAGAGGTTCGTATTTGTGTGGATATGAGACGAGCCAATACAGCCATTATGCGTGAAAATCATCCACTCCCAACAATGGATAAATTATTGCCTAAGATGCGTAATGCAAAATATTTCAGTAAACTCGACATCAAAGATGCATTTCACCAGATTGAATTACATCCTAATTCAAGACACATCACAACATTTATTACAAGCAAGGGCCTATATAGGTATAAACGTCTGATGTTTGGAATAACATGTGCACCAGAAATTTTCCAAAAGACTTTGGAACGAATGTTATTAGGTTGTGAGGGAGTAATCAATTTTATAGATGACATTTTAGTGTATGGTAATGATGGAAAAGAACATGATACAAGGCTGAAAGAAGTTATCAGAATTTTAGAAGAAAATAGAGTAGTTTTAAGGAATGATAAATGTATTATTAAAGTAAAAAAGGTACAATTTTTAGGACACGAATTAACAGAAAAGGGTGTCAGACCACTTGCAAAATATATATCAACAATTCAGGAATTTAGACCACCCAAAACAATAGCAGAACTACAGAGTTTCCTTGGCTTGGTCAACTTTGTGGGCAAATGGATCCCGAATTTGGCCACTTTAACTGAACCACTTAAAGAATTACTTCGAAAAAAAGAATCTGAAATACAAAAATCATGGAATATACAGCAACAAATAGCCTTTGCAACATTAAAATCGGCACTCACAAATATCCCTACCTTATAGGATACTATGATGTAAAAGATCGAACTATTGTAGTTGCCGATGCAAGCCCAGTGGGACTAGGAGGAGTATTAATTCAAATAGACAAGAATGGACCTAGAATAATTGCATACGGAAATAAAACTCTTACCGACTGTGAACGACGATACTGTCAAACGGAAAAAGAAGCTTTAGCATTGGTTTGGGCTGTAGAACACTTTCATATTTTTCTTTATGGCAAGGAGTTTGAACTTGTAACAGATCATAAACCATTAGAAATAATATTTGGCCCAAAATCGAAACCATGTGCACGAATAGAAAGATGGATATTACGTCTTCAATCTTATAAATATAAAGTAGTATATCGACCTGGAAAAAATAACATAGCGGACTCTTTATCAAGACTTTGTATTGTACCAAAAATTTTACCAGAGGTACGTGAAAGCTATATTCACCAAATTATTGAGTATATCAGGCCAGTAGCTGTACCTATGAAAGAAATTGCAGATTGTTCCAAACAAGATCGAGATATATTGAAAGTTAAAGAAGGATTGTATAATAATATCTGGAAGGAAGAGGTTAAAGCCTACAAAATATTTCAAAGTGAATTATGCTTTTATGATGATATTTTGCTCAGAGGAACAAAAATAGTAATTCCACAAAAGCTACGGCATCAAGTTTTGAGTGCAGCCCATGAAGGCCACCCTGGTATTGTAGCTATGAAATCACGTCTAAGAACAAAAGTGTGGTGGCCAAGATACGATAAAGATGCTGAAAATTTTGTCAAATCATGCCAGGGGTGCACTCTGGTATCTGCACCGAATCCTCCGAATCCATTAAAACGTAGAGAGTTGCCAGATGAGTCATGGGTAGATATTGCCATAGATTTAATGGGACCATTGCCAAGTAATGACTATATATTTGTAGTGGTGGACTATTTTAGTAGATATAAAGAAATCAAAATATGTCGTAGAATCACCACTACAGAAATTATTTCCCTTCTCAAAGAAATTTTTAGTAGGCTCGGATATCCTGTCACTATAACAGCTGATAATGGAAGACAATTTGCTAGTGAAGAAATTAAAGCATTCTGCAAAGAAAGAAATATAAAATTGTATAATACAATACCCTACTGGCCACAACAGAATGGAGAAGTGGAACGTCAAAATAAAGATATTTTAAAGCGCTTAAAGATTAGTCAAGTCGAAAAGAAGGATTGGAAAGAGTGCTTACTCGAATATCTCATAATGTATAATAGTACACCTCATTCGGTGACTGGGAAGACACCATCGGAACTATTTTTCAAAAGACAATTTCGAGATAAAATTCCTATGCTTGGTGACATTAGCCATGAACCACGAGACCTGGAGGTTAGAGACAGAGATAAAGAGGAAAAAGAGAGAGGAAAAACATACGCGGATAAAAAGAGGAAGGCGAAAGAAAACGAATTGAAACCAGGAGATAAGGTGTACATAAAGAATACAAATAAGAATAATAAATTGAGTTTAAATTTCGAACCAACAATCCATACAGTGGAAAGAAAAGAAGGGGGAGATATAGACATCCGGAATGACGAAACAGGACAGCATTATAGAAGAAACGTGATTCACTTAAAGAAGATACATGGGCAGTGGAAATCAATACAAGATGAAGAACAACAAGATAGGGATAAAGATTCAATTAGTGAAAATGAACTTGAATGATCACACTTAACCAAATAACGAATAAAGATATAAAGAAATAAGAAGTAGTTTTAAATAAAAATAAAATATAATAAGAAAGGGATGTAGCATATGCACTGTATAAAGGTAAGTATGTATACTAAGTAAAGTTAGCTCCTCCCACTAAGTGGGGGTAACTTAGATGTCCTTAGGGCTAGAGATGTGATCCAGAACCAGTTGTTTAGTGACCACTACACAGTGCAGTACCAGAAGCAGCCCTGGGTGAGTACCAATCATATAAATATGCCACAGGTGGATAAATCATTTTTTATATGCTTCAAGACTAAATAAATTAACCAACCTTGACATATGCTAGCGAGACCTGGACATGGCAGAAGAAGCACGAAAGCAGCAGTATAAATGCAGTGGAAATGAGATCGTTAAGAAGAATTTGTAATAGAACAATGTATGACAGGGTAAGAAATGTGGACACAAGGAAGGAATGTAAGTTGAAGAAAGATGTGATTAATAGAATGAAAGTAAATACACTGAGATGGTTTGGCCACTTGGAAAGAATGAATGAAGAACGCCTGATGAAGAAAATATACAAAGCTGAAAAGAACGAAAAAAGAGGTCGGGGACGCCCAAGAAAAGGATGGCTTGACCATGTGAACGATATTCTGAAAGAAGGAAATGTAAGAAGTCTGAATAACAGATGAACATGCATGAGACGAAGCATGAATGCTGACGAGGCGACGAACGTATGTCAAGATATAATAGTGTGGCATTCTGTTCTTTCTGCCTACCCCATGAGGGACATGGCGTGATGGTATGTATGTATGTATGTACTAAATAAATCACCCTCCTTATAGGGTGGGTTGCATCAGAAAAAAAGACTAAATAATTCTACTACACTGAAATGTCCCATACAAATGCCACAATATATTCAAAGAGGAAAATCACTGGTGATATTAACAAAAAAATTGTAATTTTGTTTCATTTGTCACTCCCATGATTATGTTTCTCAAAGATCTGTAATCATTTTTCAGTAAATAAAATATATATATAATAGCCTCTGTAATACACGAACTAATAGTTGACATACTTGATTCAAAGAATAAGATATCCATCACCAAAAATATTTATAAAATATTGGTTGTACAAATTCATATTGATATGCAAATATTAATAATGCTGTTTGTCAACAGTATTTTTATTAAGTACTTGTAAAATGTGATATTATAATACTTTGCATATTCAATCAAAACACAAACATAAAACACATAACTCACAAAAACCCAAACCAAAACATTCTTATTGAATAAAAAAATTCTCTCCACACCAAGATTTGATTTACACAGATCAAATGATTTAATTCTACAAGGATTTATTTCCTACGCAGGCTGAATCGTTTGGTTTGTTAGACCCTTATTGACAGATTTATATAAACTAGCTTTAAATCATAATATACTTATAATGGATTTTACTTTCTTTGATTTGTAAAAATTGTTTTCAATTCTTAATAAATTATATTTTTACTTATTCGTTTATCACTCTATGTATATTATGCGTTACCTTATGAAAGGAAGCTCAACTATCTATCACACACCAGTCTCGTCTCATCTCACCTAAATAGGCAATATTCAGAATGGGTGGTGATCTTCATTGCTTAACACAAAACAAAGTGGAACACAAACACAAAGATATAAAAGAGTGGAAATTAACTTGATTGTTCAATTTATTATTTAATAACTCCAAACAATTGTCCTGCAAAGGAAATAAATCTTTAAAGAACTAAAATCAGACAATTAGTTTATGTAAACCCTACAATTGAATTATCTAATGTCAACATGGATAAAAATAAAACTAATAAAAAATTACTATTCAAAACCCATGCCAAGAAGTATTACATGTACCTACCTAGTTGAATAGAATTTCCCTGCATATCCACCCCAAAGAGTAAAAAGTAATAAACCTGAAAAGATCATAATTATTAATTATCATAATATAATTAAGGTTTAAATGTGAGTATGTTTAGAAAAAAATTATGTGTCTATTATTAAAATGTCACTTTCTTTATCTTTACACTTATCGCAAAAAAAGTTATCATCATAATTAGCGCAATAAATATGTCTATTTTTCAAACAATTTGTGTGAAAAATTTCAATACATTTATTACATTTGACCATTGTCCCATATGACTTTTTTCTGCAATAGCAATGTACTTTTTTATATTCATAAGTGATTGGAAGTTCACCATTAAGGCGTTCTATACTTGGAAATTCTGATAAACTTGTCAATTTATTTTGTAATGTGGTATGAAGATGTTCGCGAAGTAAATTTTCATGGAAGTGATATTTGGAAGGATCTTTGCCTAGACAAAGCAATTTGGCAAAGGCTATGGCATACAACCAATACCTATCTACATACGTATGTAGATAGGTATTGATACAACCCACAATCAAAACTATTGGTTTGTTTTGGAACATTGTGCACCTTGACAACTATATCTGAAACGTTTACATGGCAACGGCTCAAACTGCTTGCTATGGAAATTACATCAGAACTAACTACATTATACAAAGAATCATACTGATCTACAAATAAAATGTTTTCTACTATTTTAGCCGATATACAATTCCAATGGGTACCATTTATGTGACATATTTGGAGAAATTGATTTGATTCTATAGGATGAAATATTGGAGGAGAAAAAACTGCAAAAATAGGATTTTGAAGACCAGATACAGTATGTTCATTTTTTAAAAGGTTTATAGAGGCATTTATTATTGTATCATCTAGCCAAGCATTTGTCATTAAGACTTTGAGATGTTCGGTAGTAAGATTTGTCCCAAAAACATTGTAAACCCAATCACTCGGTATAACTTTATCAAGTTGGTTGGTGAATGAAGTTCTATTGAATTGATTTGTAAGTTCCATGGAAACATCACTAATATATTTTTTTTTAATATTCTTTCTTATATATGGCTTTGGCTTTACTCGTTTTTTCCCAATTGCTGTTAGTAAAGAACCTTTAGGGCGCCCTCGAATTTTTATTGTAATTGGCAATTTAATTTTATCTTCAATTTTTTCTTGCAAAATAGGCTATCCTTTTATTTCATATAAATTTGTTCTTTGAACTAGGTTTTCACATATATCAGATTGTGTTTTACATCCAGCCCACTCTAAGATTAATTTTTCTAAAACTGCTGTTCTCTCTTTATGTGCCTTTTCTCCTGATGTTTTTAAAATCTCCAACAATCTATGGCATAATTTTGAATCATTCATGAATTGGTTATTTGTGTTGGTGAATTTAATATTTGATATGAAATTTAAACCTGTCGTTTGTTTTATTGAATTCTTTGCTGCTTTAATTGATTCCATGTAGTATGATTTCCTCCACCTTAATGGAATTAGTATATCCTCAAAAAATTCTATATTTGTATAATCTCGAATTGCAAAAATGTGCATACAAGGTAAATTATACATGCGATAAAAACTGCAGCTACAACTCTTTTGAGTTGTCACAACTTTTTTATGCTTTCCTAATATTACCAAGTAAGAATTGAGATTTGTACAATGTTCAATTAATTTAGTGCTAATAAAAAATTCATTGATTTGGTCTATTATAGTAATTGAAGCATAAGTAGTAGCAACATTGAAAATTTTTTGTAAAAGGTGGTCTGAAATACTTGAATACAAATTATTTATTTTTAAATTTAGACTGAATGCACCCAACTCTAGTTTATCAATCATGTTCCTCAAAAGAGAATCAAGTCGTAAATAAAACTGACTTAAAGAAGAATATTTCTTTATGGCCATCTTTAACTTTTGATTGAATGACTCTATTCTGTTATTAGTGAAATCACCTAAATTAAAGGAATTAATTCTATGATAGTAAACCCATGATTCTGTACAAGATAACCAATTTTTTGTAAAATATGAAAATATGGAAAAATTTGAAAATTCTACCTGAAACTTAAAGAAATTTTCAAGAAATAATAATTCAGTTCCAGAATATACCATGGCTTCAAGAAGTGTTTTAGAACGCTCAGTCAAATGTTTAGGAATATCAGAAGAATGAACGATACGTTTGAATATTTTTAAAACATGAAATAAACAGATCTGGTGTTTAGCCTGTGGAAAATATTTTTTTATTACTGCCATTTCAGTAAAATCTTTATCTGTAATAATAGATTTTATATGTTTAGAAGAAGAATTATGGATTGTAAAATATTGAATAAACTTCTCAATTAAGGACTGACTTTCATGAATCACTAGACAAAATGCTACAGGAATGGAATTATTCATGCCATCAACATTTAAAATAATATACAAAGGCATCCTCGTATCAACTAAACAGTATGTAGCATCTAGTAAAACATGTTCAGGATACTTCTCAAAAATACTTCTCATCCAACCAAACTGAAAGTATACAAGTTGAATTTCATTATTATTTGTAAAAATTTCAACGACTGACCCATTATTTTTTTTTACTTCTTTCTCTAATAATTTTAAGAAAGCATCACCATCTTTCATACCACCGAGTTGCTCTCTTGTTATTTTATTTTTCAAATTATGAATGGCTTTACTTGATATTTTTGTTTTAAAATTTTGCAAATAATCTTTAACCCGGTTAATTGGTGCATCTTATTCAATGAGTTCATTTAAGTCATCTTTAATGACAGACTTTTTTTGTTTTGTAAAGCTTATGGTTTTTTGTCCATCCACAATTGTTGTCATTTGACGTGGAATCAAATAATTAAGCTTATTTATACCCCTATTGATGCTATACATTTCAAAATTATCTTTACCAATTTCATGTACTAAGGATCCATTGCTGTTTATATGTTCATTAAAAAAATGTGTAACTTCCAATTGGGATTTTTTGCAATTATATGTAATTCTAAGTTTAGCTAGACAACCCATTTTTAATGTACATTGTTTGGGACGTTTACCCATTGAATTTGATTTGTACGTTTTCCCATGTACACAAACAAATTCAGCATAGTAATAACCTATATGAAGAGGCAAGAAACTACATTTTCTTCTTTTATTTTCATTTTCGATCGATCTACTATGCTGAATGACAAAAATTGTACTGTATGTTACTTTTAAATAATTATCATAAAATATAGCAAAGGTATTCCAATTTGGAAATTACCTGACCTTCATATATATCCATTTTATTTCGAATTGGATAAAAAGATAACTTACTTTATGATGGATGCCTATAATTTTTCTGGTCAAAAGTGATGCAGAAGTCTTATGGAAGTGATGCAGAAGTCTTAAAGAAGTGATGCAGCAGAACAAGCTAAAATATAGAGATATAGGAGTTAGTAAAAAATAAATTATATAAATGACAGTTTCGTTATTATGCTAGTTTGTCTAAGTTTATTTGTATTTTGTATTTATTAAAATATTGAGATGCAACAGACAAAAATAGAGATGAATAAGTTAGTAAAGAAACTAAATGGCAGTTTCGTAATTATTAGAGTAAGCGAGTTTATTTTTATTTATGGAAATGTTAAGAAAAACGAAAGTACTGTTCCTTTTAGTTATTCGAAATTAGTACGTTTGCTATTTGATTTTTTTTTAATTAGTTTATAGCCGTTTCTATTACAATTATTCAACCAAGGAATTAATTGGAATATTTTTTTTAAGTGCTGTCCACACTTTTTTTTGTGTCTGGCAACACCAATTTCTGTACCGATATATATCCATTGCCTAAAAACAATTATATTTGTACTTACTGAGATTTAAAAGACAGCACGACAAACCAACACTAACCGAAAACGAATCAAAATGTACTGATTTCTATGCAAAAACAGACGCCAAGACGCGTAAACCCCCGACTGATAAGTCGGCCATATTGGAAAATATTCTCTCATACATTACGGCATGATACAACTGCAAAAACTGCAAATCCAGAGGGCGCTGGTAATATATATGTTAGTTGACATTATTTATGATGACAATATACATTCACAAAGAGGTTACCTAATTTATAAAAATATCATTCAACAATTTCGAATAAAAGGTTCAATATTTACTCCACTGCCCAATTGTTGTTTTTTGATGAAAATATAACCTTAAAAGAGACATGATACATGACATTTGACATTTAAAACATCTCAAGCAGCGTTCAGATAAGGTTCAGATTGATACGCTGCTCGAAAACGTTCAGAGATTGGTGTGAAAAAACGCCATAATCTGCAACTTCAGGACCATTCGGCGCCCGACGTCGAACGTTGAATCTGAACACAGCTTAGGTACTATAAGTTAGTTTCGTTTTTAAATAAGACGTTTATTAAAGCCTAACCATATTACATTTGCACGGAACAACAAATGGTAAGTTTTTTAATTAATCTTTTGTATAAATATTTTTCAGACAATGGACAGCCCAGTGAACGAAGGGGCAAAAATATTAATAAAAGAAGAATATATTTACTCAACTGACAAAAATATTGGTGAAGAATTTCCTGAGTTCCCAATTGAAGAATGTGAAGTAGATTTAAAAACAGAAATTGAAAGGCATTCTGTGATTGAAAATGAAAAATTAAACATACCTATGAATCACGATTGTATCGTCACGGAAGATGGTAAGACACGTTCCCAAGAAGATTTAAACGAACACAAACTAATTCTTTTGGGCAAGAAACCACATGAATGCAGTGTCTGTGGAAAGAAATTTTCTCTGATAGGAAATTTAAAAGTACACAAACTAACTCATTCGGGAGAAAAACCACATGAATGCAGTGTCTGTAGGAAAACATTTTTTCGGAAGGATAAATTAAATATACATAAACTAACTCATTCGGGAGAAAAACCACATGAATGCAGTGTGTGTGGAAAGAAATTTTCTCTGATGGGAAATTTAAAAGTACACAAACTAACTCATTCGGGAGAAAAACCACATGAATGTAGCGTTTGTGGAAAGAATTTTTCTCTGATGAGAAGTTTAAAACGACACAAACTAACTCATTCGGGAGAAAAACCACATGAATGCAGTGTGTGTGGAAAGAAATTTTCTCAGATGGGAAATTTAAAAGTACACAAACTAACTCATTCGGGAGAAAAACCACATGAATGCAGTGTCTGTAGGAAAACATTTTTTCGGAAGGATAAATTAAATATACATAAACTAACTCATTCGGGAGAAAAACCACATGAATGCAGTGTGTGTGGAAAGAAATTTTCTCTGATGGGAAATTTAAAAGTACACAAACTAACTCATTCGGGAGAAAAACCACATGAATGCAGCGTTTGTGGAAAGAATTTTTCTCTGATGAGAAGTTTAAAACGACACAAACTAACTCATTCGGGAGAAAAACCACATGAATGCAGTGTGTGTGGAAAGAAATTTTCTCTGATGGGAAATTTAAAAGTACACAAACTAACTCATTCGGGAGAAAAACCACATGAATGCAGTGTCTGTAGGAAAACATTTTTTCGGAAGGATAACTTAAATATACATAAACTAACTCATTCGGGAGAAAAACCACATGAATGCAGTGTGTGTGGAAAGAAATTTTCTCTGATGGGAAATTTAAAAGTACACAAACTAACTCATTCGGGAGAAAAACCACATGAATGCAGCGTTTGTGGAAAGAATTTTTCTCTGATCAGAAGTTTAAAACGACACAAACTAACTCATTCGGGAGAAAAACCACATGAATGCAGTGTCTGTAGGAAAACATTTTTTCGGAAGGATTATTTAAATATACATAAACTATTTCATTCGGGAGAATAATCTCATGAACGCAGTGTCTGTAGGAAAACGTTTTTTCGTAAGGATAAATTAAATATACATAAACTAACTCATTGAGGAGAAAAACCACATGAATGCAGTGTGTGTGGAAAGAAATTTTCTCTGATGGGAAATTTAAAAGTACACAAACTAACTCATTCGGGAGAAAAACCACATGAATGCAGTGTCTGTAGGAAAACATTTTTTCGGAAGGATAAATTAAATATACATAAACTAACTCATTCGGGAGAAAAACCACATGAATGCAGTGTGTGTGGAAAGAAATTTTCTCTGATGGGAAATTTAAAAGTACACAAACTAACTCATTCGGGAGAAAAACCACATGAATGCAGCGTTTGTGGAAAGAATTTTTCTCTGATGAGAAGTTTAAAACGACACAAACTAACTCATTCGGGAGAAAAACCACATGAATGCAGTGTGTGTGGAAAGAAATTTTCTCTGATGGGAAATTTAAAAGTACACAAACTAATTCGGGAGAAAAACCACATGAATGCAGTGTTTGTGGAAAGACATTTTTTGAGATGAGAAGTTTAAACCGACACAAACTAACTCATTCGAGTGAAAAACCACATAAATGCAGTGTGTGTGGAAAGAAATTTTCTCTGATGGGAAATTTAAAAGTACACAAACTAACTCATTCGGGAAAAAAACCACATGAATGCAGTGTTTGTGGAAAGACATTTTCTGAGATGGGTTGTTTAAAACGACACAAACTAACACATTCGGGTGAATAACCCCATGAATCAGTGTCTGTGAAAATATATTTTCTAGAAAAGATGATTTAAATAAACATATAATAACAATAAATAATAATAAATTTATTCCAGTTGTGAGCAGGAGGGTGCAATGCTACACAAACCATATTTTTTTACATACAAATATAAAATATCATTTAACAATTTTGAAAAAAGAAAAAATATTAGGTATGCAAAAAAAAATGAAAGAAAATACTAAAAAGTTTATATGACGAAACAAAAATCACTATCCTCGCTATCGTCTTCGATCCAATACTTCTCTCTGTCCCTGTACAGTCTTTATGATTGAGTTAGGGTTAGATGGGTCGATGGCAGAGCGGTTAGCACACTGGGCTAGTAATCCAGTGGTCGCGAGTTCAAATCCTGCCTCGATCGATTTCGTTCACCTATAGCACAAGCATTTGTAATTAATTTTATGGAACGTATGAAGATGTATATGTTTATTGACAATAACATCTCAATAGAGACGAAGTTGGGATATTATAGAAGAACCAGGAACTCAGGCACCTACAGGGCTTACAACTGTCTTCGGCTGGTTTACTTGATCACTTTATGCGTTTGCGCAACTTCGTCTCTATTGAGATGTTATTGTCAATAAAAATACAATTTTGACTCCCGACAGGTAAAAAATCCAGTGTTTGCGTAAATGCAATTAAAAAAATATATTAGATGTATATGTACTTGTTTAACAAGGACATATTCATCTTTATTAAATAAAAAGAAGGCATTATTGGTGAACGTTACGCAAGCGCATATAGTGATCACGTAAACCAGCCGATGACAGGTCATAAGCTCTATAGGTGTTTTGAGTTCCTGGTTCTCCTATAATATTCCAACTTCGTCTCTATTGAGATGTTAAATACTTATCAAAACATATTATAAAATGTTCTTATTTTTCTTAGCCATGTACCTACTACTTTAGGTTTTTTATTTATTTATTTGGTTTATTTGGGACAATAACAGCATCATTAACTAATATGAATATAAAACAATGAATAATAAATCAAGGCCAAAAAACTGTCCACAAAGTACATATTTACAGTTGATTCTGAAAAAATATTAATATTTTATACCTATTAAAAACTAAAAAAAAATATAAAAAAAAACTAAAAAAAATATATACATAACAAAAGCAACAAGGATAATGACGGAGATGGGGGAGGAACTGTAGGAATAGAAAAAGAAAAGTGGAGGAATGTGAGAGGTAGAGAAACTATGGTATGTCACAACACCTTTCGTCATTATGATATACGTCCGCACTCGCACCTAACCCTCACCCGGAATTGATTATAAGAATGGAAAAATATATCTATATCATTAAAACTTTCATTATATTGTCGACAAATTCGAGGGATAGTTGAAAACTTCCGATAGTTCGTTCTACAAACAGGAACGTGAAACAATTCGGGCCGTCTGGTAGTTCTTCCAGAAACTCTGAGTGGTATAAAGTTTATTAGTTCAGAAGAGTCAAAAAAATTGTTTATTACCTTATATAAGAGAGATTGATCGGCCATAATTCGTCGATTAACTAGTGTGTCAAATTTGTGAAATTGAACTGATTTGGAATATAAAGGAAAATATATGCGTAAACGAAAGTTGATATGTTTCAAATACTTCTTTTGTACTTTTTCGATTCTATTTATATGTTTTAGGTAGTAAGGAGACCATATTGGAGTGCAGTATTCTAAATGTGGACGTATGAGCGTGGTGTATAACCTATGAAGTGTACTGACATTTTTAAATGGTTTACACAGGCGGATAATATACCCCAAAGATTTATAAGCTTTATTAACTATTATATCCAGATGTTTGTCGAACATTAATTTTGAGTCAAGCGTAATCCCCAAATCTCTTATATGATCCACTTCTTCGAGCGTGTTATTGTGAAGCGTATAATTATATTTAATAATGTTTTTTGCACGAGTGAATGAAATTTTGTTACATTTTGAGATATTCAAGTCAAGTTTGTTTTGTTTGCAATATTGTGATAATCTATCCAGGTCACTCTGAAGTTTATGGCAGTCTGCAATTGAACGAATTTTTAAATAAACCTTCATGTCATCAGCATATGAGACATATAAGGAGTTTGTAAAGCACATGTAGATATCGTGAGTGTAAATATTAAACAATAACGGTCCCAAGTGTGAGCCTTGTGGAACGCCAGATGGAATAAACTTAAAATTGGACCTGTAATTGTCAATTTTTACTGACTGAGACCTGTTTTCAATATACGACACAAACCACCTGTGTAAGTTACCGTGTATCCCGACTAATTTTAATTTCTTAGCTAATATAACATGATCGACTCTGTCGAAAGCCTTTGAGTAATCTGTATATATTGCGTCAATTTGATATTTATCCTCCATATTAGATGATAAATATTCAGTAAAAATGAGCATATTTGATAACACGGAACGGTTTCTTAGAAAACCATGTTGTTGGTCTTGAATATATTTAATTATTACAGGATATACTTGATCATATGTAATACGTTCAAATAATTTACTAAAAACTGATAGTATTGATATTGGTCTATAATTTTCTGCATTGTTCCTCGACCCCTTCTTATATATGGGAACTATGAGAGCCTCTTTGAATCTACTAGGAAATTTACCTTCGTTCATAGATCTGTTAAAGAGAATGGTTAGTGGAAGTGCTAGCGTTTCGGCGCATTGAAGTATGAAATACGGAGGGATACCATCATTGCCCGGACCCTTCTTGATATCTAAAGCTTGTAAGTATTTCAACATTTTGCTTTGATCAATGGTTATTACACCAATACCGTCATAGGCACATCTGGACTCCAATTCATCACCAGCAGACGTAAACCCAGCGGATGAGGTTGTAACAAAAGTAGAATTAAAATAATTAGAAAATAAGTCACAAACTTCCTCGCCACCAGTCGCTGATTCAGTTCCTAGAAATATTGTTTTAGGTATGTTTGTATTGTTCCGTCTACTTTTTTCGTAGGACCACAGTTTTTTGCAATTACTTTGTATACTATTCTCTGTGTCATCAATATAACGTGAGTAACATTCACTCTGAACAGATTTTTGACGGGAACGGAGTAACGTGAATTCCAAATAATCAAGTTGATTGTTGTGTAATTTCCACCTTTTATGAGTTTTACGTTTTTCTTTGATAATTTTGATTAAATACTTTTAAGATTATTTTAAGTTGACACACATTTTACCGATTTTACATTTTATTAAATTTTGCATTAATTTGTATGTATTTTGGAAAATAACGGATGTAATTATTGCTTGTAACTATTATTTCCTTGCACCTTGCGCAAGTGGCGAGTTTCTTGTCACATGGCAATTTATTTCAATCAATCAGTATTTCCAGACCAGAGATGGAATGTTTGCGTGAGAAAAGAATTTAAATAAATTAAATTAGATGGGTAGAGCGGTTAGCGCATTAAGTTAGTAATCCAGTTGTCGCGAGATCGAATCCTGCTTCGACCGATTTTGTTCACCTATAGCACAAGCATATATGCTTATTTTAGGGAACGTAGGAAAATGTATATGTACTTGTTTAACAAGAACATATAAAAAAAATATCCTCTGCTGAGGATCGAACCCAGAAAGCCCACACAAAGCCAAACGGCTTACGAACTGTACCACGTAGATCGGTTAAATACATCGCAATTAGTTAATAAGTTCCGTCAAGATTAGTATTAAATATGACACTTAATTTCTGTCATCGTTCTTTGGGGGTTGCTTGAGGCCATATGGGCCTAGCCAGTAAAGTTGGTGGTGGCTGTAACCCCATCCTAGGATTCTGGGAAAAAGGTCGGTGCCCCCTTCAATTCTTACCTATGGACTACTATATATGTCTTGCTCGACGGAAACTCGTCGTTCTTCGTCAGCGGCTTGTTGGTACTTGACCCGAGTTTGATTGGCGGGCCTCCATGGTTGGAGTTGGCCTCTTGTTTGCAGAGATATGAAATATGCTTGATGGTAGTCCTTGTGTTGCCTGACGAAAATCCGCTCCAAGGATGAACAGAATTTTTAAGTCCTATAACCTTCGCAATGGAGTGGGGATAGAAGACTGCGAAATCCTCTAAATATCATCATTCTCCGTTGTGTCATCATCACTTGTATTCCCAACATGAATAACAAGATTGTTCATATTTTCATCGAACTTGGATAATGTATTCCACCAAGGTAATATAATTTTTTAGCTTTTTCTATACATTTTGTCCATAGATCCGCATTACATTGTTTCAAATCTTCATCCCACGTATTCAAAACGTTTTCATCTCCAAAACCGTTCCGACCCATATTTTTGTTGTAATATTCTTTACAGTTACCCCAAATCAGTTCAATAGGATTGGTGTTATTAATAGAATTTCAACACTATTTATCTTCTTTTTACCATAGAAACATTATATTATGTAAACCCACATGCTTCTGGCCTTGGCTTATTTCATAGAACACACTAACTAAAGAACGCAAGCCACCATAGATTGAAATTGTACCAACTTCTGAACCAACTTGAAGTTGGCAACATAACAATACTGCTTACTGCCATCTATTAAACCGTACAAAAGCTCATAAAGAGGCGGGGCATAGGCGGGGCTAGGCCTACAGGGGGGGGGGCTAAATTCGAAGAACTTAGAACTCACTTGTTAACAGATTTCAATTGACTAGATATATACAACTTTCAACTTTTCGATTATCACAAGGAAGACATTCACTGTAAGACATTTAATTGGTGAATGTTGCCATGGTGCAAAGTGATCACTTATGCCAGCCGATGACAGGTCGTAAGCCCTGTAAGAATGTCTTGTGGTCTTCCTTGTCTTCATACACAAATCTCTCTCCATCCCTCTATCTCTGCTTGAGATCTCTTCAAGGATACCTATGAGTACGTACTTCTGTCTGCTGCATTCTGCTTCCATATATATATATATATATATATATATATATATATATATATATATATATATATATATATATATATATATATATATATATATATATATATATATATATATATATATATATATATATATATATATATATATATATATATATATATATATATATATATATATATATATATATATATATATATATATATATATATATATATATATATATATATATATATATATTTGGGGTAAGAAGAGGTATTTGTGGTATGTAGAGCTTGCCAAAGTGCCAGAGTGGTCACTTGGTTAGAAGCGATTGCATACCAGCGTGAGCTGATATGCAAGCCTGTGATTGAGGTGGTAAGGTCGGTCAGTTGGACGTGTAGGTATTACCTGTTTGTCCGCCTTCAGCTACATACAACCCAAATGATATCTCAACCGCTTGGTTCGAACCTGGTGGCGGTCTGTTCGGATAGTCCCGACAGCTGAGCCACAGATTGATCGACCAAGCAACTGCGATACCGTATACAATAGATTAAATATTATTATCAAATATTACTCAGGTAGGAATGGTTGACAGATTGAAAGATATAACAGGAAATTTAACTTACTCTTTTATTTATCAAGATGATGATTACAATTGTTGTTTACTATTATTACTTGGTACAGAAATGTCGAGTTATTATTTAATGAATATAAATGTAAATTTGAAACGCGGACGATTTGAACGACGACGAGCGGTCGGGCAGCGTGATGCCTAGCTTCGAGATCTGGATGAGCGGAATGGTCTGGGCGCGCTGTGCTTCCCCTTAAATAGGAGACGGGCTGTGAATACGGCGCAGGGCAAGATGGCGCCTGCCGAAGTACTCAGCGCAGCGAAGCACTGCGCGGCGCAATTGGCGCAATCGCCACAGACCCCGCTGGCAGTCGCTTAGACGAAACACGACCCCTCCTCGAAGTTCAAAGTCCTTACATTGCGTTCTGTGAAAGAAAAAAAAATTTTTAAAGCATTTGATTTGTTATGTTATTTTGCATAGGGTTTTCTTTTGAACCGCTATGTACATGTTATGTAATGAATTTCTATACGAAAAGTAGTCTTTCCTAATACACAGTAATGTAATTATTTAAATACAACTTAATCTATACATATATAAAGTTAATCATATTATAAGTATAAATTTGTTTTTGTACAGAGTATGAAGTTACTTATCTTTTAAAAATATCTGCTGCTGGTATGATTTGCTGCTCTTGTGATGGCGTGTGGTTGCTCTGCTATTGAGGTGAATGTAGGAGTGTCGTCCTGCGTGTGCTGGCTGGACATCCTTATGTGTTCCTCAGTGGTATAGCTTGTTGGGTGTTGTTGATTGCGACTTCGTATTGTACCATTAATTGTGAATGGTCCCCAGTTTTCTGTTATGAAGTGTAGAAGTTCTATTTTTTGTTCAGGATGAAGTAGATGTGTTATGTATGTAGAAAATTGATGCAGTTGTATGCGTGGATGCTTCGACTTTGTCGGGAATATCTTCCTGAAGTAGGTATTTATCCAGCTAGGCGAAATGGTTTGCAGTGTGCTCAGCGTGTGTATGCTTGTATATAAATATTCGACAGCTCCCTGCGTGTGCCGGCATGGGGCGAAGCACGGGGGTGTCTTGTGGTTTGCGGCGTGTCAGGCGTGACAGCTTTGGATGTGGCGATATCCAGTTTAGCCTGTAGGTTTTGCGGTGCGCCATGTTGACGGCTTTGAAGTGCATGGGACTTCAGTGTAACCTGTAGGTATTTGCGGTGCGCCATGTTGACGGCTTTGAAGTGCTTGGGACTTCAGTGTAACCTGGGTACATTTCGTGAAACCAGAGGATGTGATGTGAACTCCTCAGGGCGGTGACACGTAAATGTTGAGCAGCTTCGTTTCTTCATGCGTCGCAAGGAGGTTGACATTAGCTCTTTGCGTGCAGGCCATGAAGGAAGAGACGTTGTATGTCCAACAAAATCGTTCCTCGTCAGAGCAATGATGGCGATGACTTGGGGAAGACTTTGCGTGCTCTTGTAGTAAGTGTATGTGTGATGCTGGCACGGAGATGTTCTCAAAAGGCAAACGTTGCTGGTTCTTCAGCGGTGTTGAGCAGTGAGTATTGGCGGTACCAATGATGATCCTCAGCGATGCTCCGGTTGAATGCTGGTATGATGTGAAGATGCAGTGGTTCCTCCATAATTAATTTCTTCCCGGTAGTGATGCGGTAGAATGCGGGGGCAGCTAGTTTCTGTATGAAGTCGTCCAGATGATGATGATGATGTGATTCATCATAAATATTTTTTTCTTCTATGTAGTGATGCGGTTGAATGCGGGGGCAGCTAGTTGCTGTATGAAGTCGTCCAGATGATTCTTGTTGATGCTGAATGCGGGGGCAGCTAGTTGTTGTCATAAATAATTTCTTCTAGATAGTGATGAGGCTGTTGATGCTCAATTTTACATTTTAAAATTATACAATAGAATTATACAATGTAAATGTTTGTACTTGCGATGATTGATAGGTATAAAATAATGTTTGTTATAATTTGCAAGTTCCATTTGATTATAAGTATTTATAAGTATTATAAGTTCCATTTGATTTGATTTATAAGTATGTTTATACTCGTTGCTGAAGTATTGTATTATGATGCCATATAATGTTATTTGTTTGTTTCGTATTGTATTGTACCTACAATGTTTTTTTTTTAAATTTAATATACGAGTATGTTTATAATATTTATTATTATTATGTATGCCATGTTTCAATGTTTTTATAATTTTAATATTTTATAATACTTTTTGTAGTATTACATAGTTAATATAATATAGTTTAGTTTATAGTACCAGTTTGTTGCTGTATAATATAGTTAATATATAATAATGTTTTAATGTTTGATTATAGTTAGGTATTTTTACTACCATATATTATAGTTTCAATGTTTCTATATTCTGGAACGTATTCGCTATCGTATCGTATTATTTTTATTGTTCGATCATGGTTTTATAGTTGTAGTTTTTTATAAAAAATAAAGTAAAATATTTTGTATATAAAAAATATTTTGTATTTAGCTAATTGTAGCTGTTCAACATTAGCTATTTGTAGCTGTTCAATGAATGTATCACGGCTTTTTATTTTTATTTATTTCGATTGTATTTAAAAACAATGTTTATTTGTAGTTCGTTATTGTTTAAATTTGCTTTCTATATTATAGTAATAGTTTTAAACTTCCGTATCGTATGCTTGTTGGAGTTTATTTTTTAGAATAATATTTTAATATTATAGTTTTAGAAGCATTAGTTTAGTTTATTTTCAAAAAATTATTTCGAAAAAATATTTTAAAAATATATTATAATGTTCGTTTGCGTACGTATTTTATTCTATTTAATTGTAATTGTATACAATTGTTATATTCCTATAATTATGTTTAGAAACGATGTATCTAATTTATTTAAATATTTAATGTATTTTATTTTTTCGACGTATACTATTATATTGGCGAAGATGTTTAAATATTTTTATGCACGGTAACTTTCACTTTTGTGAATGGGGTATTGACCTGACCGTTATCGCTGTTATATAGGGGTTATACGAGTTCATTCAGCGAGCCTTTTGTTTGAAGTTCGTTTACCTCCTTTTTTTATTACCGATGGACACGGTGTAACATTCTTAAACATATATTTGGTTTACTGAATTTTTACATAAAAATATGCGTTTTACGAATATAATAATTATTTAGCTATATGTTTCTAATTTTTAGTTTTTATGATAATGGTTTTATTTGGGAATGTAATATGTATTTTTTATTGATAATTTTTTAATTTTTACGTATTACGATATTTAGCAAAAATAAATATTTTATGAATTTCTATGAAATTTATTTTTATTTTTTATTTTTTTTTTGCGTTTTATCAATTATGAACAAGATAAAATATTTATAATGACTTTATGCTTTTAGAATGACTTTAGGATTTTTTAATAATATTATAATTTTTATACCTCTATTCGGAGTTTTGGTTCTCTGGCTTTTTGCTTTTTATTTTTATACCTTCGTCCTTTGTATGTATTTATTTATTTTCTGGTACTTTTGGTTTTTTTTTTTTTAGGCAGCTTCTTTTTTAATTGTTCCGTCTGGATTATTTTTGCGTCTCGTCAGTCATGAAAAAATATAAAGTACATATTAGTTATATATTAAACAATTGTAAGTTTGTTTATTTTGGTGGAATTTGCGTCTGAGCGTTTTTGAGCGTTTTTGAGCGGGTACACTTGTAATTAATTTTTGACAAATTATAAGACAAATGTATTTAATATATTAGCTTGTAATATATGTGTTACCTGCTCGAGTGATTCCGTTCATCCAGACCTCGCTGTTCAAGTATTAATTCCTGTTAAATCCTTTGTTTCTGTCGTGCAGTAAAATGTTACGCAGTATATTAATGAACACGTATTATTGTTCTGTTTAATAAAACTACTGATTTTACGTTAAGAATGGCACAGTAGGTTGTGATAGGCTCACCAGATTTTTTTTCACAGTATAACAATTGAAATTATGAGCACAAAATAAAATTACCTGAGTTTTTTTAAACGATTTCGGAATTTTACCAGTTTCTGAAGGTATGTGTGTGTTCTGAGACACGATCGGGAGTCACCAGTTTTGGGACTGTTTAGAAGGTATGTTCAGACACGTTCGGGTCACCAGTTTTGGACTGGTGGGTGTTCAGAGACACGATCGGGAGTCACCAGTTTTGGGGTAAGAAGAGGTATTTGTGGTATGTAGAGCTTGCCAAAGTGCCAGAGTGGTCACTTGGTTAGAAGCGATTGCATACCAGCGTGAGCTGATATGCAAGCCTGTGATTGAGGTGGTAAGGTCGGTCAGTTGGACGTGTAGGTATTACCTGTTTGTCCGCCTTCAGCTACATACAACCCAAATGATATCTCAACCGCTTGGTTCGAACCTGGTGGCGGTCTGTTCGGATAGTCCCGACAGCTGAGCCACAGATTGATCGACCAAGCAACTGCGATACCGTATACAATAGATTAAATATTATTATCAAATATTACTCAGGTAGGAATGGTTGACAGATTGAAAGATATAACAGGAAATTTAACTTACTCTTTTATTTATCAAGATGATGATTACAATTGTTGTTTACTATTATTACTTGGTACAGAAATGTCGAGTTATTATTTAATGAATATAAATGTAAATTTGAAACGCGGACGATTTGAACGACGACGAGCGGTCGGGCAGCGTGATGCCTAGCTTCGAGATCTGGATGAGCGGAATGGTCTGGGCGCGCTGTGCTTCCCCTTAAATAGGAGACGGGCTGTGAATACGGCGCAGGGCAAGATGGCGCCTGCCGAAGTACTCAGCGCAGCGAAGCACTGCGCGGCGCAATTGGCGCAATCGCCACAATATATATATATATATATATATATATATATATATATATATATATATATATATATATATATATATATATATATATATATATATATATATATATATATATATATATATATATATATATATATATATATATATATATATATATATATATATATATATATATATATATATATATATATATATATATATATATACAATCGGGACGACGGAGTTCGTTTGCCTAGTACCTGGAAGAACATTTTATATGACAAACAATACAATAATAATATAAATAATACCATAGCGAAAATAACCCCAAAACACAACAATAATAATATTAATGTCACAACTAAAATTAACAATAAATCACAACACAAAAATAATGATAAAATATTATTACCAACGAACACGACAGCAGGTGGGCGTGTCACAAGGAGCCAATCACGTCGCGCTAACAATATTTGACATAAGCGGCCATCTTGTACGCTACGAGTCACTTGACGGTGAGCTTTCAGTGTGAGTAGACGTGTGTCGCGCGCGTGCTTTTCGTTAAGTCCTTGAAAATGCCTGGTGATATTCAGGCGAAACGTCGGAAGACAAATGGTCCTAGTCAAGACCTACTGACACGGGAAAACCGAGATAAAAATATTATAACATATATATATATATATATATATATATATATATATATATATATATATATATATATATATATATATATATATATATATATATATATATATATATATATATATATATATATATATATATATATATATATATATATATATATATATATATATATATATATATATATATATATATATATATATATATATATATATATATATATATATATATATATATATATATATATATATATATATATATATATATATATATATATATATATATATATATATATATATATATATATATATATATATGATAAATTTAAGGTTTTCGCGAGTACAAAATATGTTATTATTAAGTATTTTGGGGATAACCCGCGTCAAATTCTGATTCCCGAGAGAATCAGTCGTCTGCCGACGTTTCGTCTGAATCACATCAGACATTTTCAATAGGCGCCTTGTTAATAAATTTCCGTCGCGAGGGATAGTGCGCGCACGTCCGTTCGCGTCGGAAGCTTACCACCAAGTGAAAGTTTGAAAGGAAGCCGAGTCAAGTGTTAGTGGAGGGGTGGGTTTCCCCAATGACGTCATTATTGCGTTTTGTTTGGCTTCTAGTGACTCGAGTACTTAACGGTATATTGTTTACAGGTGGATTATCAGTTTTCGGCTTACTAAGAATTTTACTAATGTTTTTAATGTGACTATTGTTTGAAATATCGGTAGTTGGGTTAATTTGATTATTATGGTTTTTCAAAATATTGTTTTCAAGTACACTTGTCCATGCGGTCGGGATTCGAATGCTATCGTCCCTGTTATTCATTATACTGTTGCTTTTTCTATATATTTCTATTGCTAAAGACTACCAGCGCCCCTGACGGCGTGAGAGAACGACAAGGAAGCTTATAGCACGCGCTATGGCACGCGTTCTCTCTTGGCGTTCAACTCTGGTGGAAGACGGACGGTTTGGTACGACGCCGTCATCGGTCGACACGCGCGTCCCGATGGCGGTCATATTTTCGACGGCGCAGGAGGTCTGCTTGACAGGACGCGTCACGCGCATGGACGCTGCCGGTGCTACGGAGCCAAGATGAGGGCATCAACAGGGCAGAGGCGTGGAGGCAGGGCGCAGTGTTGGGCCACCGCAGCAGGGAACGCGGCGGCTCGCAGATTGGACCACGAGGGGCTTTCCGGGTAGTCTGGAGCGTCGGTTCGCCTCCGGTGAGGCTCCCAGCTGGCCTGCCACCTCTGTCGAGATGCGCCTTCATAGCGTTGCCGTGTGGCACGGAGCCAGCCATGGGTGACTGCCTTGCAGAGAAGAGGAAACTATGCCGAGTACGAGAAGGACCTGCCAGCCTGACGCAAAGGCTGGGCCCCACCGGACTTTCAGCCACCACGTGGAAGACAGTGACATGCCTGGAGAAAGGATGTCGCTGTACCCTGGGGCTGGACCTTCTGGTCGGCGTCTCTTCGTGCTCGGTTGGGTTTGAGAGTTGGATCGTTATCGTTTTGTTTTGTTATTTGTACTCTGTTGTTGTTGTGTTTTTTTTTATTATTTAATTGCCATGGACCAACTATAATGATTTTTTGAATAAATGCGCCGTACTACGACAATTTCATAGTGTCATCATCATTTGTCTCCTTTTCTTCCTCACATTGGCTTTGGTGTTTCCTCGTGGTAGACGAGAGGTCTCATCAAGCGAATACATTTTAACTACTTAATTTATTAATATAATTGTTATTTCTTATTTTTAGCATATGTCGCGTTTGCTAAAAACATTGAGATGAATTTATTTACTGAAATAACTGAAAATGATGTTGGAAATTTGTTTTATTCTGGCAATAATATATTCTTCACGTGTTGGCATTGTGTTTTCCGTGAAACGCGGTCCAAAACTATTATTTCTTATTTCGCATTTCATATTTAAAAGCTTTGTAAACAACTTGAATATTTTAAAATGCCACGTCGATGTTGTGTCACTTCATGTGGTTCGAAGGAATCAATCAAATCAATACAACGGCAATTTTGTTTTCCGTCAATACGAGATCGTTGTAGATTGATAAAGTGGATTTCCGCGCGTGGAAATATTCATCTTCTCAGCAAAGATTTTAGCAAATTTCATTTAAATAAGACAATATGATATTGTGGTATGATTTGGCATTTATATTTCATATTATATTATTTTATAAATGTCGAGTAATTCGTTATAATAAACACCAATGTTCATTACAATTGTCTTTTCTTTTTAACCTAAGAATTTTTGTATGTGAATTTTACTTCCTTCTTCCAGTGTTTCTCATAATGGTTGAATAATATAAGCATATTATACAATTTCAACCATTATAAGAAATAACTGCAAGGAGGCAATATTCGAATAAATAAATAAATAAAGTCGAATTTAGCCCCCCCCCCTATAGGCCTAGCCCCGCCTATGCCCCGCCTCTTAATGAGCTTTTGTACGGTTTAATTGATGGCAGTAAGCAGTATTGTTATGTTGCCAACTTCAAGTTGGTTCAGAAGTTGGTACAATTTCAATGTACGGTGGCTTGCGTTCTTTAGTTAGTGTGTTCTATGGCCCTGGCTTATTTCTATTCATATTCTAGCTTGAAGCTTCTATTTTATCTGTGACTAAAGTGCAAAATGCTGTCTTGATCCACTCCTTTATTTATGACAATCTATGATGACAAGGAGGTTAATTTATAAAAATATTATTCAACAATTTCGAATAAAAGGTTAGAGTTCATTATTTAATCCACTGCCCAGTTGTTGTTTTTTGATGAAAATATAACCTAAAACCAGTGGCGTGCAAACCATATATGCCTATATGCCTGACATGACTATCAAAATAAAAAAAAAATTAAAATCTTGTACGATTTTTTTTAGTATATCAACGTGTTGTAGGGCGTATAACGAATCATAAAACAGTTTTATTTTCTAGCGCAAATATTAACGGAGATATGAATTTCTGAAAATTTTAATAATTGTCCTTTGTAGGTTCAATTTGCCTGTAATTATTTTCGTCTGTTGCAACACTGAATTTAAAACGTATGCAACATTGCTTCCAAAGAGAAAAATTGACAGCTTTGATAACAGTAGCTAAAATGTCAGAACACATGTATCGTTCACAATTTATTTTCCTACAAATTATAAATCTCTTTTTACTTTTGTCGTTAATATTCACTGCAGTATGCCTGATACATTTGAGCATACAATATACGTGACTAAAGAAACAAAGTTTGTTTGTTTGTGTTAGTGTATCTGTGTATTTTTTAAGGTAAGATTTATGCTGGGCATGTATGAAGCTTCTTCAACAGTTTGTATGTATGGGTATAAGAATGTTCAGATGGTTTGGTTGGCTTTTGGTTCAACATGGTACATTTTTACAACAACGACCGTTAGATTATATTACTGTCAGATTAGATTAGATCATTGAGCTATACACATTGGAGCGCTATATATAGAACATTTGCAGGTAAGAATCTGTGTCGCATTGTGCGAGTAGTACAGCTACTACTGGGGGGGCTTGCTCTCTCTTTCTAACTAGTTGTACATATTTGTTTCAAATGAATTATAGGGAGTTATTTGGATGAAAATCAAATAATACTAAAATAAAATTATGTTTTCATTAAAAATTATAAAACCAACAACCACCACACACTTATTTCATAAAAAAATATTTATTGATATTATGATATAATAACAAAGAATACATAATATTGAAATGTTTTAAAACAAGAGATAAAGAATAATAATTTATGTACAAACAAGAGATATGCGTAGTGGTCGATCAGGTGAAAATGCGTATTGATTATGATAAATAATTAATTTGATTATTATATAGAGAGATAATTTACTTAAATATTATAAATAAAATACTTGTGGTAGTAAAAACATGTACCTATCCTTACAGATACAAACAAGACTGTAATTGTCTTGAAAATTTACATTTAAAGAAATATTGGGCTCGAGGAAAAAAATATAATACATTTACATGGAAATAACTTACCTATACGATAAAGAAAATACAAAGGATTCAAAGTGCTAATTCTACAGTAAATAATTTCTGATTGCACAACACAAGTTCAGAAAATTTTATATCACTACCACATTCAAATGAACTCGATATATAATAATCATAATAGGTAGGTACATTGTAATAAAAAAAATACAATAGCAGCAAGTATAACAGAAAAACAAAAAATCGCGCAATTAAAACGTTTTACATCAAATAAACATAAAATAAGAATTATTATGAAGTATACAAGATATACAAATATTATTGCAATTAAAAGTTTTACATCAACTAAAAATTATTGCAATTAAACCTTTTTGTACCAAACAAGAATCATAAAGCAGTAAATATACAAGATTAATAAAAATTCTAGCAATTACATGTTTTACATCAAGAATTTTTAAGAGGTAAGAATTTTTAATTTAAGATGAAAAATTTCTTTATCGTATAGGTCAGTTATTTCCATATAAATGTATTGTATTTTTTTCCTCGAGCCCAATTTTTCTTTAAGTGTAAATTTTCAAGACAATTACTTGTTTGTATCTGTAAGGATACATGTTTTTACTACCACAAGTATTTTATTTATAATATTTAAGTTAATTATCTCTCTATATAATAATCAAATTAATTATTAATTTATCAAAACCAATACGCATTTTCACCTGATTTACTATTACGCATATCTCTTGTTTGTACATAAATTATTATTGTTTATCTCTTGTTTTAAAACATTTCAATATTATGTATTCTTTGTTATTATATTATATCAATAAATATATTTTTTTATGAAATAAGTGTGTGGTAGTTGTTGGTTTTATAATTTTTAATGAAAACATAATTTTATTTTAGTATTATTTGATTTTCATCCAAATAACTCCCTATAATTCCTTTGAAACAAATATGTACAACTAGTTAGAAAGAGAGAGCAAGCCCCCCCAGTAGTAGCTGTCTCACTCTAACTATGTGACACACTTTTGGTATTGACATACATATAGCACTCCAATGTGTATAGCTCAATGGATTAGATAGATTGTTACACCAAGATTTTGGCGCTAATATAAACATATTGAGTTGTTTTGATACGAATTATACCGATTAAATCGTTTATCTTTAAAATCACTGGAAATAAAAGGGAGAGTGATAATATTTGTTTCTAATTAAATTTCAAAAAGTATTTAAAATATTATTAGTATTATGCATTTGCCGCCGTAATTCAAAGCAGTTTAAAAATTCGATTTCGTTGTAAAAAAGCAAGTAAAGATATTTTAAATAAATGTTTTGTAAAATATGTAAGAAATTTCATAAAATAATGTATGTACAATTTGTAAGTAATTCATAAATATTATTCAAATATAAAAAAAAGAACCTTTGCGTAAATATATGTTATATATCGATTAATATATCACGACATCTATGAATAAAAACTAATGGATGAAAAATAAAATAATGGATGAAAAAATTTACTGCTGTTAGTAAATTTGCTGTGATAATGGTTGGAAAGATACTTCATAGATGTCTCTGAATATTTTAACTAACATTCATGATATATATTTACAGTTAGTTATTAAAAACTTTTAGTTATTAAAGGGCTGCATTTCAAATATTTATCAATGGAATTGAAATATTCATAATATTATGCAATTTTGATTATTTGCTCCTACCTTCACGCAATGCGTGTAATTGGTGCTATGTGCATAGTACAAAACAGGAGTTAAAGAAAAAAAGGTGAAAAGATGGAGGGTGACTAAACAGAGGATGTAGTTTTTTTTTGGGCAGAACCAGCTGACGGACCCCTCGCACGCCACTGCCTAAAACATATAAATCAATGCCTAAAAAGAGACATGATATGTACACAGGGCAAGATCCACCATAGGTTCAAACGGTGCAATTGCACCTGGCGCAAATAAATCTGGGGCGCCAAATATAACAAAAAAGATTCAACAAATATATAAAAAAGACCAAAAATATATACCTACCTTAAATCCCGAAACAGAAAAAATATCACGGATGAATTTGAATTCAATTTTTTTTATACGGCGCTGGCCGATTTACTAATGATATTAATAACAATTAACCACTACAAATAATAACACTCAATTATTATTATTACCATTATACACTTCCTCAAAAGAATTAGCAGATCAATACGTAAATTGTAAATTATTTAAAAGAACAAAATAAAATGCAACAAACGCATCATCAAGCTTTCAATTGGGAATAGTTCACCCATCCAGATACTTAACATATAATTGTTAATAGATAATTATATACTACTATTATAATTATCTATTAACAATCCAGAGTTGTCGATGATGAGTTATTTTAAATAAATACTAAATACGAATGATTGTATTAAATTTATACTTAATATTATTATTCGAAGTGGCACACAACGAAAACCGCATTTGCATAATAATAATAATGCTTAAAATATAATATATACGAATATCAATAATAATCTAATTTGAATCTCGCGCCGAAAGTAACAGTAGGTAGGTACTTTACGCCTTACAATATGTATATGTATTATAATCCGCCCGTACCGTGCATACACATCCATAACTATCGTGCATTACACACGAGAAATTACGTGTAGTGGAATTGCCGGAATAATATTGCACCGCCGCGCCGCGCCCGTGTGCCGGACACTTATTTAAAAGGTGCATACTAATTTAAAGAAAAGACAGATTTTTTTACTTATTCTACAAAATTTATTTATTTGTTGCGTCTGCATTTAGAAAGTACGGCACAACATACCTTAACGCCAATTTAAAAAAAAATGTTTCGTGATAATATACTAATGTGCTAATCAGAGGTCACTACTAGTGGACACTTTTTTGTTCTTCGTACACTTTATCACGAGAGCTTGCTTCGTGTAGACAATGACCATTTCGCGCCTTCGCGACGGTAAATGAATGTAACAAAGAACTTGTATTTAAAAAAAATCATACTATCTGTATCGAATAATTAAGACAACAATATTTGTTAATAGACCTTATTTACACTTCGCATTAAAAATGTAAGTTAGTCGAGTTAGTTATATTCAGTTTACAATTACATTCAATCTGTTGCGTAATTCACGTATGTTTTAGCAAATTATTTACATACTTATCATTTACTTGCTTACATAATATAATTGATTAAGACTATTCTTTACTTAATAATAAAAATCGGGGAGTAGAAAACTGAAAATTATAGAACAATGTTAATATAAATTATTAGATAATGTAGCTACCACAAAGAGAAAACTAAATACATTTATAAATTAAATATCGGACTTCGACTCCCACCGTCACAATTAGGCTAAACTTCAAAGCAGTCAATATCATCGATTATAAGATACTTATTCAAATGTTAGTATTTTTTCCAATGCATTAAATAAAAAAAAATAATGCAGTGACTTCCTATTTCCTATGTGTATAGTATTTATTAATTTTATACTGCTTCTCGGGCAATTAACAGATACTATGTCAAATATTAATTTACCCCGCACCCAATCACAAGTTGCCACACTCTGGAGTGTATTTATATTATATTTATAAATATGGTGTGCTATTTTCCTTGAAGAAAAAAATGGAAAATTGGTGGGTGCAGATAGGGGGGGGGGGGGCGCTTTGGATCTTCCAGTGCACCAGGCGCCAAATTGGGTAGATCCGACCCTGTATGTACATGACATTTAAAACCATAGAATAAAGATATATATACTGTAATAGAAAGGAAACTCACATACTTACTATGAAGACAAAGTTTTTAACACCATCTGTAGATTGAGGTAGAAAGTTTTTTCTAAATCTAATATGCACCTACCAATATATTGATAATTTTATATTTTTTTTATTTTGTGAGGGCATTGGAAAGAAAGATATACCTAGGTATTGTTGAAATTATTTATTTTTAATAAATTTTATTTTTTTCATACAAATTGAAATTATGTCTGGATATAAAACAAAAAATATTGTGACTAGATGAATTTCATTACAAATAAGTACTTTTACATAAATAGTATTTTTATGATTAGTATTTATTTATTTATTGTTGTTAATACACAAAACATTTGGTCCTTATTTAGGTTAATTATGTAACGCCCTACTAGGCTAAACCTATTCTGGGGCTGCTACTTTTAAACAATCGGTTACACAAAGTATTGATACATAGAGGATTCACAATATATAAGGTGCACAGAGGTTAAAAGTTACTTTCAAATAGTTAAAATAAGATTACTGAAGATTATGAAGTAAAGTCTGAGATTAATTATAAGAAATCAAAAAATAAAATGTAAAATAAATGAAATACAAGTCAGCTTAAATATAAGAAATGAAACAAAGAAAAAATTAAATACAGGAAATAAAAGTTCAAGTCAGATATTAAGGGTGGACAACCTCCTCAGCATAGAGCCAGCCCGAAGAAATTAGCCATTTTTTTGTAAGCGATCGATAAATATTACTAAAAAAATAAGCCTTCGTTCAATGGTAAATGTAATCATTATCAACTATACATACAAAAATTAAAAAGCAACATTATAACAATACAAAAATGCATACAGGAGGTATATTATTAATAAAACTATTAAGTATCCATTTCAACATTAAACGAGGGTGATTTCCCTCCACGCTCCCGCACAAAAAGTACTCTCTTCAAAATAAATAAATAAGTATACATAGATTTTATACAAGGGGCCTCGAAAAATATTACTTAAAAAATAAGCCCTCGTTCAATGGTAAATGTAATCATTATCAACTATACATACAAAAATTAAAAAGCAACATTATGATAATACAAAAATGCATACAGGAGGTATATTATTAATAAGAAAACTATTATGTATTGTACATATGACTAATTATTCTCCAATCTAAAGTCAAATCCAGACTAGATGAACCACTAGCACCACCTGAAACAATAGAAAATGATAAATTAATAAAAGTAAACAAGTTTTTCTTTAGACGTTTTTGGTAACAAATTGTAGCCTTTACTTTCACTGGATCCACTACACAAGCCTCTAGTTTATGTGTATTCATACAAACGAATAATCAAGTCAACAATGAAATCAAATACCACAACCATATGTACTAAGCAATTTAAAAAAGAAGAATTTCATTTTGTATAAACTTTTGTCTTTAGGTGTCTAGATACATTAAATTTATAGCATATACCTGGCAAACCTTCAGTGAGTATATTTTTTTAAAATGTATATATACATATATATATGTTTATTATTAATGTATATTTTTATAATATTATGTTTTCATTTTTGTATGTGCCATGTTAAATCAATATTGTCCTGAATCTATTATCGTAAACATACTTATTGGGTTTGTAGAGCATGAAGGCTCTACAAATTCACATGTAGCGGAAGATGTTTCTGCAAATTTACCACCAGATTCAGATAAGTGACGGAACAATCTGAAAAATAAAAATATTGTGTCTTTAATCACATATACTATATACTACGCTGGGGAGCGAGGAACAACCCTATCTATGAATCTTTATGCCAAATTAATAGCTATATCAATGGATCAGATTAAATTTTGCCAGACGCGATTCCTGCAAATACATATAACACCAAAAATCAAATACTGCCCAGTGACCTAATATTGTTTTCTATTTACACAAATATATTAAGTGATAGAAGGTATAACCTTACTTACTTAATTGTTAACGTTTTTAAAAACAAAATGATAATTCCAAGTATGTAATATATTTTTTTAATAAAATAACGTTATTTATTTATTCGAATATTGCCTCCTTGCAGTTATTTCTTATAATGGTTGAAATTGTATAATATGCTTAATTATTCAACCATTATGAGAAACACTGCAGGAAGGAAGTAAAATTCACATACAAAAATTCTTAGGTTAAAAAGAAAAGACAATTGTAATGAACAATGGTGTTTATTATAACGAATTACTCGACATTTATAAAATAATTTAATATGAAATATAAATGCCAAATCATACCACAATATCATATTGTCTTATTTAAATGAAATTTGCTAAAATCTTTGCTGAGAAGATGAATATTTCCACGCGCGGAAATCCAATTTATCAATCTACAATGATCTCGTATAGACGGAAAACAAAATTGCCATTGATTTGATTGATTCCTTCGAACCACATGAAGTGACACAACATCGACGTGGCATTTTAAAATATTCAAGTTGTTTACAAAGCTTTTAAATATGTAATGCGAAATAAGAAATAATAGTTTTGGACCGCGTTTCACGGAAAACACAATGCCAACACGTGAAGAATATATTATTGCCAGAATAAAACAAATTTCCAACATCATTTTCAGTTATTTCAGTAAATAAATTCATCTCAATGTTTTTAGCAAACGCGACATATGCTAAAAATAAGAAATAATAATTATATTAATAAATTAAGTAGTTAAAATGTATTCGCTCATGAAAAATTTAAAATATACTTGAAAGATTACCAAATCGATGTTTTTTTTTTTACTTGTGGAAAAATTTTCTGATTTCTAAACAGAGACATCTTTTAAACCGTACAAAAGCTTTCTGATATTATAATACACACATCCATACATACACACACACACACACATACCATCACCACAGAATTGGACCGATTTCAATGTATGGTGGCTGGATTGTCACGAATCATAACAAACAAAGCAACCGGAAATTCCGCTTGACTTTGATTTATTATTGCCAGATGAAGAAAATTATTAAAATAATTTATTCACAAGCTTTTATTATATTTTTTGATAACAACAAAGAAATACAGGAAAAAATTGTTAATCGAATTATTAGATTTTTTTGCAATAAAATGGACTGTTTTATTTTTGTTTGGCGTGAATATCATCTTATTTGTGAAAATACGTTCAACAATATTCCAGTGAGATTTTTAACCTCTAGCAAACTTGGCCTTACGCACAAGTAGAAATCTGTAACGGCATCTTGCAGATTTCTACAGACGAAATGGAGAGAACGCTGGTTTGAGTCTCGAGTAAGATATAACATAAAAGTGTATTAAAATTCACTACAAGTATTATTTAAGTATTTAAATATTTTTTCTTAAGCTTATTAATAAAGATAAAGTGTATTTAGAGGGTAGATTCATGTTTTTTGAAGAAAAAAAATCGACGCTACCGCCCCTTTAATCCGATATGGGAACCCACAAAAGGTCCAAATTTTTACTATGAAGTGAATACACTGTGTTTAAAACATCCGATGCAGCGTTCACATTAATACGCTGCTCGAAAACGTTCAGAGATTATTGTGAAAAACGCCATAATCTGCAGCTTCAGGAACATTCGGCGCCCGACGTCGAACGTTGAATATGAACACAGCTTAGGTACTATAAGTTAGTTTCGTTTTTAAGTAAGAAGTTTATTAATGTCTTGCCATATTACATTTGCACGGAACAACATATAGTAAGTTTTTTAATAAATCTTTTGTATAAATATTTTTCAGACAATGGACAGCCCAGTGAACCAAGAGGCAAAAATATTAAAAAAAGAAGAATATATTCACTCAATTGACAAAAATATTGGTGAAGAATTTTGTGAATTCCCAATTGAAGAATGTGAAGTAGATTTAAAAAAAAGAAATTGAAAGGCATTCTGTGATTGAAAATGAAAAATTAGACATACCTATGAATCACGATTGTATCGTCACTGGGAAGACACGTTCTCAAGAAGATTTAAACGAACATAAACTAATTCATTTGGGCGAAAAACCACATGAATGCAGTGTCTGTGGAAAGAAATTTTCTCAGATGCGAAATTTAAAAGTACACAAACTAACTCATTCGGGTGAAAAACCACATTAATGCAGTGTCTGTAGGAAAACATTTTCTCGGAAGCGTGATTTAAAACGACACAAACTAACTCATTCGGGAGAAAAACCACATGAATGCAGTGTTTGTGGAAATACATTTTTTAAAAAAAGTGATTTAAATAAACATATACTAACTCATTCGGGTGAAAAACCACATGAATGCAGTGTCTGTAGGAAGACATTTTCTCGGAAGGATACTTTTAATATACACAAACAAACTCATTCGAGTGAAAAACCACATGAATGCATTGTCTGTGGAAAGAAATTTTCTCAGATGCGAAATTTAAAAGTACACAAACTAATTCATTCGGGAGAAAAACCACATGAATGCAGTGTCTGTGGACATAAATTTACTAAAAAAGGTGTTTTAAATAAACATATACTAACTCATTCGGGTGAAAAACCACATGAATGCAGTGTCTGTAGGAAGACATTTTCTCGGAAGGATTGTTTAAATATACATAAACAAAGTCATTCGGGTGAAAAACCACATGAATGCAGTGTCTGTGGAAAGAAATTTTCTCAGATAGGAAATTTAAAAGTACACAAACTAACTCATTCGGGTAAAAAAACAACATGAATGCAGTGTTTGTGGAAAGACATTTTTTGAGATGAGAAGTTTAAAACGAAACAAACTAACTCATTCGGGTGAATAACCACATGAATGCAGTGTGTGTGGAAAGAAATTATCTCTGATGGCAAATTTAAAAGTACACAAACTAACTCATTCTGGAGAAAAACCACATGAATGCAATGTCTGTCGAAATACATTTTCTAGAAAAGATTGTGGAGATATGAGGCGTGAAGGATGGTGGTCAGTTCGCGAATTGATTGAGAATGATGATGTCTGCGATGTGCGCGGCGGGTGCGTGCGACTGCCTGTGACTGAGGGCCGGACAGGAATGTTGGGTCCCGTATTTTTATGTGTGTGGGACTCGAGGGAGATCGCGATCCACTTCCACGCCGGTGACGCTATAGAGCTCATTGGCCCTGTTCACCACCGGACGCAGCCGCAACATCGGACAAACACAAAATATCCACCATCCATCGGGTTCAACCACTGCCCCCGAGAATCCAACCACACACGTCAGGGCCTCCGATTGGTCTCGAAATCGGCCGCTAAGAACACTCCGTTTCAAGTCGGAGGGGCTTGTACCCCGACCCCTCGGTCCTCGTGTTGGCGTCCGAAGGTTCCGCGGGCTAACACCGGGGGCATCCGACGCAATCATCACCTGTCAGATTTGACGTCTAGTTGTCAACACAGGATGTCTGACCCGACGTCTGCGCCGGCGGTGTGCCCGAACCACACAACAACATTCGCCACAGTTGACGAGTAACTGCCGAGCGAGACTAGAGGCGTCCGTCCTGCTCTTCTCTAAGTATAGAATGACGAGGGCACAACAGCGTCGGCCGCCCACCCCCGCCTTTACTGCCTGGGCCCTTAGAGCCGCAACCTAGGCTTATATCCCGACGCATCGGTCCTCGTGTTGGCGTCCGAAGGTTCCGCGGGCTAACACCGGGGGCATCCGACGCAATCATCACCTGTCAGATATGACGTCTAGTTGTCAACACAGGATGTCTGACCCGACGTCTGCGCCGGCGGTGTGCCCGAACCACACAACAACATTCGCCACAGTTGACGAGTCACTGCCGAGCGAGACTAAAGGCGTTCGTCCTGCTCTTCTCTATGTACAGAATTGACGAGGGCGCAACAGCGTCGGCCGCCCACCCCCGCCTTTACTGCCTAGGCCCTTAGAGCCGCAACCTAGGCCCAGTGTGTGGGACTGCTGCAACTGATGTCATCTGTCTTCTGATTGGTTGAAGGTTTCGTATGTATGTCGGGCTTGTTGCTTGAGATGCGGGGATTCCAGCGGGAATGCTTTGGTGTCATCGAAAGATATGATGACGCGATAAAAGTACCTAATAATGTGTGTTACCACATCACTCCCCTCCCGGTGACGAAGTCACGATACATGAACAATGTTTGTGTGCAACATGTAAAAACTAAAATAAAAATATTGTTCTCATAAAGTTCAATAGGTAATTGTCTCGAAAAAAAAATCTTGTTCAGAACACCTAATGTTAACACTTGGTTCACAAATTAGTAAAATGGTCTGTAATGTGAGAAAAAAATAATATTCTTATATCAATAATATTCTAGCCTAATGCGGCTCTGTATTGTTTAAAATGTCGAGCGGGATGATTTAATGACATTTTTTTGTCGATTTTTTTTTGCCTAGGGTCACTGGGACGAACTTTGAAAATGAATTCAAGTTCTAACAAGTCATGTGCACTTATAAAAAAAAACAATCGTAAAAGTTCCCTATTATGGAATGAAATTGTTAAATAATAATTTTTAGATGGGTCGGTGGCAGAGCGGTTAGCGCGCTGGGCTAGTAATCTAGTGGTCGCGAGTTCGAATCCTGCCTCGACCGATTTCGATATTTTAGGGAACGTTGGAAGATGTATATGTACTTGTTTAGCAAGGACATATTCATTTAAAAAAAAAAAATACACACGTCAATGTATTTCATCTTGTTTATATTTATTTTAATAAAACACAAACGTCTTTTATGGTCGTCTTTTGTTTTACATCAAAAAGGAAGGAAGTGACAACTACAGGAAAACATTTTAATTTTAACAAACAATTTTAAAAGTACCATAGATATTTAACACACCTCCTTACTTTTTCAATTTTATTCTAAACTAATCTCTATTCTGTAGGTATCGTGTTACTCATATTCATACCTAACACTTAATCTATTACATCCACCATTTCTAAAAAAAACTTATATAACTTATTACTAAATACAGTCTTAAATTATACTCAACATCTCCCTTAATTTAACAAACTTATTTTTGTCTAAAGCCTTTGTACAAATATCTGCAATATTCTCAGCAGAATCTACTTTGACAATATCAATAATTCCATCAACATAACATTCATTCACAAAATGGTATCGTACTTCAATATGTTTAGAATTTTTTGTAAAGTTACCATACTTGGCTATACTTAATGCACCTGAGTTATCTTCATATATTTTAATAGGCTTAGTTAAATTTATATTGAAAAACTTTAATAATTCCTTAACAACTTTAACTTCACTTACAACCTCAGACAATGCTACATATTCAGCAAAAGTCGAAGACTTTGTTACACTACTTTGTTTTCTGGATTTCCAGAATATAGCATTTCCAAATAATCTAATAATATATCCTGATGTGGACTTTCTATCTACAGTATCACCTGCCCAGTATGCATCTACAAAACAATCTATTATTTCAAAATTATCTTTTGTAACATAAATCAACTTACGATCCTTAGTAAAATATAAATATTTTAAAATTCTTATGGCATATTTAAAATAAGTTTCACTGTAAGAATTTTGAAATCTACTCAAATAATTGACACAGAAACTTATATCTGGTCTTGTTCCACAACTTATATACAATAGCGAGCCTATCAAATTTCTGTACTCAACATTTTCACAAATATCATTAGCAGGTTCTAATCCAACTGTCGATTCGTTCATGAGAATTCAATTCTCTGAATGAATCGAGATTATTAAGCCAAGATGCGTGTACGAAGGAATATTTTGTATGGCGTAGAGGACTTTTTGCATGCTAAAAACACCAACTAGAGGCCTCGCAGCATATATGTTCCCATACATGGAGTTACTCAGAATTCGAAGTAGAACATTTTATGTGAGTTTTGTGTGAGTGTGTGGTGTGTGTGTGTGTGTGTGTGTGTGTGTGTGTGTGCGTGCGTGTGTGTGTGTCCCTTATAACTTTTGATCCGCTCAATTTACAGAGCCCAAATTTTCAGAATATATAAACAGTTATAGGCCTACAAAACTTTTATACTCAGAATTTTGAATTTTTGTTTCAGTCAGGAGTTATCAACTTTTGAAATTTTGGTTTATTTTTCCATATATCTCAGAAACCATAAAAGCTAGAACGCTGAAAATTGGTATAAACATATACAAATACAAAACCTCAAATTTGTTTTTTTTTTATTCTAGGATTTCTCAAATATGTTTTATTAAGAAAAATACTTTTTTTATGATAAATTTATGAGTTTAAATAACTATATTTCCAAATTTTTTAAAAATATCGAAAAACGCCGAAACACCCTAACTAGATAATTTAATTTTCTATAAAAAATATTAGCATTGTATTAGCACATCTCAATTTTTTTTTTTTTTTAACAATTTTTATAAAAATTGATTTTAGTGACGACATTGCTTCATACAATTTGTATGGCAGTAGCCTACACACAATATCTAAGAAGACATAATAGTTTGATACTAATCTCCAAACATACATACGATCATGCTGTTTTCATATTTTGGGTAGGATCAAAGGACTGACCTCCATACTATCCTATCTTGACATACATACCTTGGTACATGTGTTGTATATAAAACCAAATATCTTAAAATATTAAATAATATAATAGTAGTGATCACGTAAACCAGCCGATGACAGGTCATAAGCTCTATAGGTGTTTTGAGTTCCTGGTTCTCCTATAATATTCCAACTTCGTCTCTATTGAGATGTTAAATACTTATCAAAACATATTATAAAATGTTCTTATTTTTCTTAGCCATGTACCTACTACTTTAGGTATGATTCTTCTTCTTCTTCCGGTGCCATGTCAGGAACCCCCGACGTCGGCTATCACTCTGGCAAATCCCTCTCTGTCCTGTGCTGCCCGGAATATCTGTTCCACGTTCCTGAAGCCGGTCCATTCCCTAATGTTGCGCAGCCAGGACATTTACCCAGATCTGTATACTCTACAAAGCGCAAATACGTCCAATTATTGAATATGGCAGTCACCTCTGGAGTGGCGCCCCCCAATACCTACTGAATACCCTCGACGCTGTCCAAAGGCGTGCTATACGTCTGATTGATGATCCATCACTGACTGATGGATTGCAATCACTAGAACACAGACGCAGAGTTGGTATTTTAAGTTTATTCTATAGATACTACCAAGAAGAACTTTTATTTTTTTTTTATTCAAATTGAAGCTAACAATGTATGAAGTAAAAATAAATACAGAATATATAATAACTTGCCTTAATACCCACTCCATACATCAATTATAAGCTTACAATACTATCAAAGTAACATAATATTTTATAGGTACATTTACATGTATCCGTATTCTCATGGTATCACTGTGTTTATATGTGTAGTAAGTATATGTGTGAGAGTGAATGTGTAATGTGTGTGAGTGTGTGTATGTGTGAGTGGTGCGTATGTGAGGTTGCAAGCATATGTATGGTGCGTAATGATTAGGCCTATTAAATAAGTGTTTTTAACTTTTGACGAAATGAATTTCTATTATCGTTGAATAGGTTGAATAGGTTAAGCGTGTTTTATATATGTGTTAATAATTCTGTTGATGGTTGTATTTGTCGCGGCGTTAGTTCTGTAATTTTTGGGTCGAAAAAGAGTAGTGTGCCTAGGGCGACGAACCGGTACATTGAAATGTATATATGATAATAAATCTGGACAATCAATATGATTATTTAAAATGTTATACAGAAATTGAATGTCATAACAATTACGTCTAGACACACCCCAAAACTATCCAATTAATCGAACAGTGTTTAAAGGACTTCCCCAGGGTTCTGCCCTTAGCCCATTGTTATTCAACTTATATTTGAGTGATATTTTTTCAAAAATACCCTCTAATATTAAAATACTTTGCTTTGCAGATGACATTTTTATATAGGTACATCACGGGAAAAGATCTGTTATTGATAGAAAGGAAATTAAAATCAGCACTCGAACTCATATATTTATGGTTAACTTCGCATGGATTAGAACTTTCAATCGAAAAATGTAAAGCTATAATATTCACCAAAAAAAGATATATACCTCAATTGAAAATCTTTGTACAAAACCAAGAAATCCCAATAGCTAGCTCAGTCAAACTGTTAGGAGTAATATTTGATTCAAAACTCTCATGGAACGAATACACAGATTATCTATATTCTAAAGCACAAATGGGACTAAATATGATGAGAGCGATTTCACGAGTCTGGTGGGGATGTCACCCTATCACGCAAAAAATGTTCTATAGTGCATATATTCGTAGTTTATTGGAATACGCAACGTTTATAATAGAACCCACTTAAAAAAAAAATGTATCCAAATTAGACAGAATTCAATCGCAAGCCTTGCGATTAATAATTGGAGCTATGAAGTCATCCCCAATAAACACCCTACAAGTGGAAGTGGTAGATCCACCATTACACTTGAGGAGACAATTGTGTGCAGATAAGTTCTTCCTCAGTTATTTCGCATTTGAATTTCATCCGATCGTCAACCTAGTCAGTCAATTATTTAATGCAATAACTAATGAGCATTCAAGAAGCAATCGTCCCAAACCATTATTAATTAATAGCTGGCAGATGTACAATAATATATTACCACATATTCACCGTTACAAATCACTGCCATTGTACACGACACCTTTTGAACATTTAATTAACATCCCAGAGGTATTTCTGTCCTTTGGAATCGAGAACACGCCATATGCAAATAATCAGTTTAATAATATAATAGAATCTAACTGTAAAGACTGGAACTTATTTTTCACAGACGGCTCAAAATCCTCTTCCTCACCATCTACCGGTGCTGCAGTGTACAACTCTAATCTAACCATCGAGCACACCATAACCCTGCATAAACAATGTTCCGTTTTCACAGCAGAGGCTGTCGCAATATTAGAAGCACTAACAATTATTAAATCTAAATCATGTCATAAATCTGTTATCCTTTCCGATTGTCTAAGTGTTTTGCAAAAAATTAAAAATCCACCTTTCTCATTCCCCGTAGATGAAATATGCCTTAGTATAAGATCACAGATATATCAACTTTGCCAGAGTAATAAAAAAGTTATTCTAGCCTGGATTCCAAGTCATTGCGGAATCACAGGAAACGAAAAAGCTGACCATCTAGCTAAAAGAGCATCCGAAAATTTAGAGGTAAATTACCAATTTAAAATCCCATCTTCTGATATTCTAGTAAACTGCAAAATTAATCTGTTTAATGACTGGTCACAACAATGGGCTGAATCATCGACTTCAAAAGGAAAAAAATACGCATCAATTCAATCCAATATCGCAAAAATTCCGTGGTATAATAATTTAAGATTCGACAAACTAACGGTGTCGACAATTTGTCGGATGCGAATAGGACACTGTTGTCTTAAGTATCACCTGTACAAGTTGAATATCGTGGACTCGATCCTCTGCGATTGTGGTGATGGAGAGAAGGAGGATTTGAACCATGTCCTTTTTAGCTGTTCTAAATATAATACAAATGATCTTTATTTCAAAATGAGCCCATATAGTCCGCTTCCAGTAAACGTGAATACTCTTATATCACATATGAACCCCATGACATTGAAAATTTTATCCAACTTCCTCAAAGTACATAATTTGAAGATCTAATATAGATCTACAATGTAATTAAACTTGTTACATGCCGAAGAACACTACAAACGTTGGTGAACGGCAAGAAACAAAAAAAAAAAAAAATTACGTCTAGATACAAGTGTAGATAGGGATGGTGCAACAATATTACGATAAGCCAAGCGTTTCATAAACTTTCTCTGCACTCGCTCTATATTGTTGATATGCACTTGATACTGGGGATTCCAGATAACGGAGCCATACTCCAGCGTACTTCTGATCAACGAATTGAACAGTACAGAAAAAGTTTTTGAATTTTTAAAATCCCTGCTTATTCTAAATATAAAACCCAGTTTTTTATAGGAAATAGTTGTTATTTTTTCTATAGGTATGTTGTTTAAAACTTAGTTTGCAGTCCAGATATATTCCAAGGTCTCGACACAGGGATTTTTTAACTATTTGTTCATTATTCAAATAATAGTCGAAAGTAAGTTTATTAATTTTTCTAGTATATGATATGATAAAGCATTTTGAAATATTGAGGTTTAAAAAGTTAGTCACACAGTATAAGGCCAGCCAATCTAAATCTTCTTGGAGTTCATAGCAGTCTGATATTGTTTTGATACATTTATAAATTTTCATGTCGTCTGCAAAAAGGGAAAAGTGAGAATTGTTAAAGCATTTTCCTATATCGTTAATGTAAATATTAAATAGTAGCGGACCCAAATGAGATCCCTGCGGTACTCCGGAACATATCCGGGTAGCATTTTCAGACATACATCCGTTTACAGCCGTTATCTGTGTGCGATTAGATATATAGGATTTGATCCATCTTAAAAAATCTCCATGGATGCCAATTAATAGGAGTTTTTGTAGCAGAATGTCATGGTTAACACGGTCAAATGCTTTTGAGTAGTCAGTGTAGACTGTATCGATTTGATATCCATCGTCCATATTCTCATTGAGATAGTGGGTAAATACAGCTAGATTTGTTACAACTGATCGCTTTTTCATTAAACCGTGTTGTTTATACGTAACCAAAGACGAAAAAGATACATAGAGTTGGTCGTAAACGATTTTTTCTAAAATTTTACTAAGTATAGGTAATTTTGATATGGGCCTGTAGTTTTCTACATCTTGTTCGTCTCCGGCTTTGTATATCGGTGTTATTAGTGCTATTTTCCACCTTGTTGGAAAAATGCCTTGTCTGAGTGATTTCTTAAATAAATCGTAGATTGGTATCACTAGAGCATTAGCGCATTTATCAACGAATATTCCCGGTAATCCATCGACCCCTGCACCTTTTCTGGGATCTGTTGTACTAAGATATTTTAGTACTGTCTCACAATCAATGTTGATTGGACAATTCAATTGAGCAATATCTTCTATATCACGTGTGTGTGTTGTGGTAGATGAATCAAAAACTGTTGCAAAATATTTCGAGAAGAGGTTGGCGGTTTCATATGAATTTTCCGATTTATTAGATTGATAAGTTACAGAATCTGGAATAGTATGTGTTTTACCTTTTGATTTTACGTATGACCAAAAATTTTTGACATTGTGATGAATACTCGACTCTACGGAAGTATATATTGTATTGTTGTACCTCTTATGCCTCTTCCGGAGGAGTTCGTAAGTTGCTCGGTCAAGGGGATTATTATTCTTTTTGGACAACCTTAAATAAAAAAGTTTTTCATTTGTCATTTTTATTAGTGGTGGTGTGTACCAAATTGGATGGTGAGAGGCTTTTTTTGTTCTATTTGGTATGAAAACGTCTATAATGGAGTCAACTATGTTATAAAATATATCGGTTGATGCATTGATGCAAGACGTGTTCAAGACAGGACTCCAATCTGTTGACAAAAGTATCTCATTAATTAATGTGTAATCTGCTTTATGGAACTGTTTTGTTGAAAGTGGTTTCAAGGTTTTATCATTTATGTGAGGTATATTAATATTTAGTAATAATGCTCTATGGTGTGGGTCCTCACTGACAACTGGATCATCTGCAACTGATACCGAGACAGGTATATTGCTAAGAATAAGGTCAAGCATACGGTTGTATGTATTAAATATGGTATTCATTTGTTTTAGATTTGAATAAGCTAGACAATTTATCATTATTATAGAACTCTGATCTAAGTTATCCAATATATCGTCTACTGTTCCCCAATTTATGTTAGGCATGTTGTAATCTCCGATAATTAGGAAGTCATCATCAGGAAAATTCAGTGTCAATTAATTTATTTTGTCCGTATGCTCAGTGACGAGGTTTAATCTTTCAGCAGTTGTCAATTTGGGTCCCGTTCCTGGGATATACGTACAACAGAGATGAATTTTATTCATTCTTTTTAATTCGAGCGTTAACCAGGTATCTTCTGCAGCTGTACACCAATCATCCCTCAGAGTGACTTTGTATGTTTTTCTTAGAGCAATTGCCACACCTCCTCCTCGGGTTTGGTTTGAAATATTTCTTTTTCTTTTGTAGACATTATAGCGTGTATCAAATAGTTCGTTGTCATGTATATTGTCTACCAGCCAAGTTTCACTTATAAAAATTAAATCGTAATCATTAGACAGTACATTGAAATAAAATTCGGCTGTTTTTGTTCTAATTCCGCGAGTATTTTGATAATATATGTTGATTGAGTCTATCATTCTAGAAACGTATATCCTATTGACAATTGTAATTTTGTATTAAAATATCCATTTTTAGACTTAAGTTACATTCAAATGAATAACAATCACCTATATCGAGATATCCAATGCAATTGGATCTATTATATGATAAGAATATTACATATGCATTCACATACTGATTGTTGTAACATGTTGGTCTAAGTGAGTCTTGTATGCGTATTGTGTAATTTGTGAGAATGTATGTATATTTCTGTGTGTATTGTGACAGTGATAAGTAGAATTTAAATAATAATATAAATGGGTATTTCATTGACGTTCGAGGTCCTCTAGTTGATCTACGCTGTAGATATGTATCGGTCTTGAGGTGGTGTCCTTCCGAATCATGATCTTTGAGTTTCTTATCCATAACAAATTGTAGTTATTTTGTTTTTTGAATTCTTTGGCGGCTCTCAGTATGTGTTTCGATTTGAATGTTAGATGGTCGTTAATCAAGTTTTGAGTTTGTAAAGTCAATGGATTTTTTAAATTGTGTTATTTCATCTTTTAACTCTTTGACTTGATCTTGTACTTGTATGCTTATGGATTTAAATGCAGACAGTTCAGAGGTAATCTTTTTTAGTTCTGCCATCACAGAATCTATGGTGTTATTAGAGTTAGTAGGGTCGGATTTGCACATAACGCAGCGCCAGATTTTCCTTTTCTCTATGTTTGATTTTCGGAAAGTAGTCTCAGAGGTACCCCCGCATTCATAATGTAATAACTTTTTGCACGATGTACAGGTTACCCCGTCAGTTACAGTTTGTTGGCATTTAAAGCAATCCATATTAATTGTTAATTGATTTTTTGTTATGTACATATATAGTGTAGGTATGTGGGTAGGGCTCAACAGAGCTCTATTTAGTATGAGAAAAAGCTTATTTTCATAGATAATTTTAGAACCTTGTAAAATAGAACATTGATCCCGTGAGGTTTTTTGTACCAAATTTGATGGGCTTTCTAATGGTATATAAATAAACAACACATACCCATCACCAAAAGCGGCACTTCACCAAAATGTCACTTTTCAGATATAAACTGGTAAAACTTTATTGATTTTGTTTAATTTCGAATACTAAAAATGCAGTTTTGTAGCACTTTTCAAATGGACTGCAAAAAAATAAAAAAAAATTCCTTGGAAAAACTTTGAAAATTTTCACTACGGAAAAATCATTTTCCTTCCTCAGCGTTAGGAGTTAGAGTAGCGCCTCCGCGACGTTTTTTCTTCGGGTTGATACCCTCTATATTTTACAAACAAAATTTTATCACTTTGATAATCGGGAAGAGCAGCGTTTTCAATTTTCTCACAGTTTTCCGATGATTATTCACTTTTTCAACGACAGCCTTTCCAATTCAATTAATTTTACAAAAAAAAAGTTTATCACACTGTAAAGCAGAAAAATTGCTATCGAATGATATATATAAGTAATGAATTGCACAGATTTTTCACTGCAAAAAGTTAAATACTATTGGAGAGAAAGATAGAGCACGTAAATTCAAGTTGTATTATATGTATTAGATATGCACTTGCATCTTTGGTCCCTCATCCACCCACTCGCAACAGAGTCACTCGCTTCACTCAATCGCAGCACCCATTCACAGTTGACCTTCAACATATACGAACAAGTCGCTTCTCGAACTCCTTTATTAATACAGCAGCCCGACTGTGGAACGATCTTCCGAATTCTGTGTTTCCATCTTCGTACAACCCGGGTCTTCTTAAAATCCGAATTAATAAACTCTTTTCTAGATTGCAAACCTCCCAACGCTACGTAGTGCGCTTCTTCGGAAGAGTAAAATGGACCCAAATCCTAATAGCTGGCGTCCCCTACGTAGACATGTTAAAAAAAAAAAACATCTGTCTCCTTCCAGTCCCTCGGCGTATGATTGGCTCTCCTAATTATTCCGTGTCAGGATGATCTGTCCTGAATTGTTGGTTTATCCATGAGCTTTTTCATACTACCCCATGAAGGTATTATGTATGTATTACCCCAACAATTGGACATTCTATTCCTTTCCTGTTGAAAAGGGGCCCAATTATCTAAACATATTAAACCATAATAGATGGGTAGTGGCAGAGTGGTTAATAATCTAGTGGTCGCGAGATGGAATCTTGCCAAGACTGATTTCATTCAACTATAGCACGAGCATTTATGCTTAATTTAGGGAATGTATGAGGCACCGGCTTAGAATAGTGCTTCCACTATTTTTCAACTGTTGATTCGTTCAAGAGAATTTATTTCTCTTAATGAATCGACACTATTAATCTTAGTCATGTTAGAGAATTGTATGCAGAAGTAGAGTTTTTGCATCGTTTTTCCAACTTAGAAGTAAAAAAATACCAATTAAGAGGCTTCGTAGCATATATACAAGGTGTCTCAAAAGAAAATTTATATTTGTATTCAGAGCGTTATGTGGAGATGTTAGATGACTTCTTGATGCCTGAACAACAAAACTTTCCTGGCTATAACCAAAGAACATGGTTCCAGCAGGACTTCCCTTGCGCATTTGAAAGTAAATATCCGTCACGAAATGGTAGCCATCACTGAGTCCACCTGCCGAGCTGTTATAAGTAATCTTACTGTTGGATTAAATGAGTGCTGCGAATGCGAGGGTCTACATTTGGACGATATTATTTTTAAGAAATAAATTCCCAAAATGTGAACTTTAATAATTAATAAACATTTTTTCGATAGACGGCTTACTTTTTTTTTAATCGATCCACTAAATATAAACTTTATTTTGAGACACCCTGTATTATGTTCTATACATAGCGTGTCCTTATAACTTTTTCATAATTTCAGAATATATAGATAGTTATAGGCCTTTAAAAATGGACTTCCTATTCCATTCCTGGGGGGCAAGTCTGGTTCAACTGGTGAAATCAAAACCCTAACGATTACCCATATCATGGATATAATTATTATATGGAGTTCTATGACATCTAAAGATAAATATTAGGTCCTTACATATGAAATTGGCGTTTTGTATGGGAGGAACATAAAGTCGATTTTTTTTAATATAATATATATATTTAATCAAAGTATGTACCATTGCTATCTATGCACTTTTGCCATCTCATAGGTAGTTCATCGATCCCTTTACTAAAAAAACCATTCGGACGGGAATCAATAAAATCTTTGAAGGCGGTTTGGACTGCCCCATCGGAGTTTAATTTTTTCAAAACAAAACTTTTTAATAGTATACCAACAAATATTAAAAACATCAGAAATGCAAAAGAATTTAAAAAAACTATCACTAAGATGGGTATATGAAATAGATGAAAAAATTCTACCAAGTAAAATGTAAAATGCATTATTACAAACAACAGCATAGACAATTGAAAAAAAAAGTGAAAAATAAGTATATTTGTTTTTTTTCAATCAATCACTTTTTTTCAACAAATAATTTACTTTTACAATTTTCGTTGTGTGTGCATGACTTAAAATGAAATATTGTGTTTAGAAAGAGAGAAAGAAAGATGCATACGTTTGAATGCGTAGCGTATGTATGTACATGTACATATGTACAGTGTAGTGTTTCATATGTTAATGTATCTATAAATAAACAACGTAATAGACAATAACATAAAACTAGCTCACCTTAGCACAGGCCATGCCTAGTGAGGGGGCTAGTAACAAAGATACAAACAAAAAGATATGGCTTAAACTATGTAAGCACCAGTGAAATAATAAAATATTTATTGAAATAACTTATATTTACTTTGTATGTTTACTAATAATAATAGAAACTTTTATTTAGACGTAAAAAATACAAAATTAATACATCTAGTATAAACAAAAATATATAATTTTTTTTGATACAATAATAAATTATGGTAGGTATATTGTATTGAAGACAATCAGAATAATTTACGCGACTGTGACGTCATACGCTTTGATTCGCTCTGATTGGTGTTTCTCATAAAATGGCGGACTAACATATTTTGTATTTTTATTTTAATAATATTAATATTATTCGCTCTTTTAAAATGAAAATAAATATATTTTTTCAAATCTTTATAACCTATTTTATTTTATAAAATTATAATTTTAGTGATTTTTTCATACTTTTATCACGCCTATTGTGATGTTATATGACTCTGTCGGCTGACCCATTACAGTTGGACTAAAACACATATACTTTGTTTTCTCTGTATTCAAAGTAAGTAAATTTACATCTAGCCAACCCTGTATTATATTTATTCCATCTTCCTAACCCTGTATTATATTTAACCTAAGAAAATTGTTTAGGATGACTGGAAAGTCATACATCAACCGAAAAGGAGCTTCTGTCCCTGAAAATAAACCAAAATTTATTGATTGCAGCAAGTGCAGATTTAAATGCTCAAATAAAATATCTATAGAGCAACAACAGAAGCTTTGTACAGATTATTGGGGTCTCAGTGATTATTTCAGACAAAAAAGTTTGTAATGTATACTTGTAACTGAGAAAACAATTGATAGAAGAAAACCACGCAAGGAAAATTCTAAATGTACTTTTGTTTAGTTTGTCGATCGACAATTCTTGATAGAACTCCATTGTACGTTGATATGTTATAAAAATATAAAAATACTTGGTTATAGTTCTATTGTATTAATTAGATTATTGATGCGTTTCGTGCAAAGCACACCACCAATTTAATAGTGACCATAATATAAATATAATACATCGGGGAATAAAAGGGAGAAACCTTGACCGACTAGAAATATTAGAAATAAACAGAGTAAAAAAGGATCCACAAAAATTACTCATCAATAAACAAATTGATCATATATATTCACCATTATTGAAACCGATGGGTTAGACAGACATATACCTTCCTTTGTTGTTAAATGCATTAAGATTAAAATTAAACTGTTTACAATTATAACTACCAAATATCTATGAAATATATTGGTTTTAACCACACTTAAAAGATAACAATAAACCAATAAATACAATATTATTTACCTTTCGAATTTTACTGCTGTCGTTTTCTTTTGTTACAGACCTAATGGACACAGGGGACTACAACCAGTGACCCAACTACTTTCATTGCATTAAAACGTAGATTTGTATAGATTCATTTGCATTATATAACTTCTTTTCAACCGTTCAAAAACCAACATTTTTATACACCTGTCATGTAAATTTTGTATATAACCACTAGTCTGTCTTGTAGAGCATTATTCTGACGATGTGCTTTGCACGAAACGCGTCAATAATCTAATAAATACAATAGAACTATAACCAAGTATTTTTATATTTTTATAACATATCAATGTACTTTTGTACCAAAAGCCGAGTTTACACATTGTCTAATGATAAAAATGACACTCAGCGCGTTTGTTTAAAATTCTTCTGTGGCGTGTTAAATATAAGTTTCCAAGTTATTGACTTAGCCTTGAAACAAAAGAGTGACACCGGTGTTTTCGTTGGTGGAAACAACCAAAAAGGATAATCAGCGCCGAAGAAAACGAGTGATTCAGGTGTTTTTCTTATTAAAAAACATATTGATTCTTTTCCACGGGTATCATCACATTATTGCAGGCGGGACACATAGAAAATGTATTTATCTTCCGAACTTAGTATAAAGTTAATGTATAGACTATTTAAAACTTACTTCGCACTCGACTTTAAAAATACTGAAATGCCATCCCTCAAGATTTACAGGACAGTTTTTAATAGCATAATCCACAATTGGGTTTTCATCGTCCATAAAAAGACCAGTGCTCGCGATGTACCTAATATTTACAATATAACTGCAGACAAATCGCAATTAGAGGAGCAATGGAAATGTCTCCGAAAACGTGCCGATGATGTCATGAAAATAAAGGAGATGAACAAATAAAAGGCTATAGCAAATAAAGGAGTAGAATATCGGTTTATATCATTTGATATGCAAGCAATTCTAAACGTACCTACCCTTTGTAGGAGAAAGCCAAATTTATTATAAGCGTAAATTATCTTTGTATAATTTTACAATCTTCGATTCAAGTAACTCCAATGGTCATTGCTTTGTTTGGGATGAAGTAAATGGTGGGAAAGGAGCGACAGAAATATCAACATGTCTTTAATGTATTTGTTCAATTTGCCCTCCACAGTGAATCATGTTGTCTCCTTCGGTGATACTTGTGGAAGGCAAAATAGAAACAAGTTTATTATATCGGCAATGCTTTTTGCAGTACAAAAAATTGCTAATCTTAATAGATATGAAGTACATGGAGAGTGGACACTCTTATTTGGAGGCAGACTCTAAACATGCGACGATTGAAAGAGCACGAAAAAATATAAAAAAATAATCAACCAGAGAGTGGAGTTTGTTAATAGAAATGGCTCGTCAAAAACCAGCTCCCTATCTTGTAGAAAATTAAAAATACCTAGAGTGATTTTTACGATATTCAAGACCTAACCATGAAAACGGCCAACAATGTAACTAAAAACACAAAAGGAGAAAAAGTCGAATGGTTAAAAATAAAATGGTTTAGACTAGAAAAGCAAAAGCCCAACATAATACAATACAAATATGATTTTTCAGATAGTGAAGATTTTTATGAAATTTCTGTAACAGAAGGTCTATTTGAAAAAAAATATTCTAAACCTATCCTAATTCGTAGTATGAAAAGTAGTTTGAAATTTAATTGAGTTTAAGCGATGTAAAATGTTCAAGTGATGGCCACAACCCATTTGTTTTTATATATAAGTAGGTACATACAATTTCTGCACGCATGGACTATGGTAAATGGTTTTAAATATGACTGATTATAAAGAGACAATGTTGTGAAGAGTTTGGTTTTGGCCACAACCCCTATTTTTATATATTGTCATCGAACGAAAATAATGTGTTTTAAATATTTAGTAATTTTGGATGATGGGAAATGGTTTAAAAATTGATTAAACAAAAGAAATGAAAAGATGTTGGTCATATCCCATTCGTTTTTATATTTTTCGTCAAGTGTGCATATAGTTTATTATATTTTTGCACAATAAAACTGATAGACTTAAAACTGACACATAAGTCTACATTACAGAAGAAGAAGACTTAAAGTATGTTGAATAGTTTTTACTTTGAATTTAAACGTTGTGAAGAGTCCAGTAATGGCCACAACCCCGATTTTTTATATATTGTTATCAAAATGAAATGTGTAGTTATTGAAAATTAAGCAATATACGATGATATAATAAATGGTGTAAATTTGATTGAACAAAAGTATTGAGAAGATGTTGCAAAAGTGTTGGTCACATCCCATTTTTTTTTATGTATTTTCATCAAGTATGCATGTTGTTTATAATATTTCTGTACAATAGATTATTAAACTTAAAACTAACCCAAAAGACTAAATAAAAAATAAGAAGAAGTATAAAAATAAATAGTTTGTAATAAAAAACTGACCCAATGGTCTACATAAAAGATGAAATAGAAGAATTACACAATAGGAAATGTATTATATAAAAAACTGACCAAATGGTCTTCATAAAAGAAGAAGAAAATGAATTGAACTATAGGAAATATTTTATATAAAATTCACCCAACGTCTACATAAAATAAGAAAACGAAGAATTAGACTAAAGGAAATAGTTTGCATAAAAACTAACCAAAAGGTCTACATAATAATATATACCTACATATATGTATAACCGTAATAACAAAAATTATTCATTTAAGTAAAAAGAATAACAGAAAAATAAAATAAATAAGAAAAACAAATACCTAATGATAATAATAACACATCAATATACATAAAAACAAATTAATATAAAATAATATAACCGGAAGCAAAAACAATATAACCGTATAAAAACATCCATTGAAATCACTTCAGTCACTGCATAATTAATGCCCATCTTCTGTGAATTGGAGAATCAAGCCACATACCAGCAATGCAAAGGAAGAACATTTTTGAGTCTATTGAGAGAGTGGATGGGTTGGGTTAATTAGATGACCATTCTCTGACGACCAAAATGAGATGAAACTGAGATCATCGTTCATAGAACGGGCAGCACGGTGAATGTGGTGAATGTTAAATTGAATATATAACACAAGATCGTCAGCAAAAAGGTGATACTGACATTTTAAGTTTTTCACCCGAATGAGTGAGTATATGTAGATTTAATTTATCCATCCGAGAAAATATCTTTCCACAGATACTGCATTCATGTGGTTTTTCACCCGAATGGGTTAGTTTGTGTCTTTTTAAAATTCCCATCTGATAAAATTTCTTACCACATACACTGCATTCATGTGGTTTTTCACCCGAATGAGTTAGTTTATGTCGTTTCAAATTTTCCATCCGAGAAAAAGTCTTTCCACAGACACTGCATTCATGTGGTTTTTCACCCGAATGGGTTAGTTTGTGTAGATTTAAACTATTCATCCGCGGAAATGTCTTTCCACAGACACTGTATTCATGTGGTTTTGCACCCGAATGAGTTAGTTTGTGCCGTTTTAAATGTCCCATCCAAGAAAATGTCTTTCCACAGACACTGCATTCATGTGGTTTTTCACCCGAATGAGTTAGTTCGTGTTGTTTTAAATGTCCCATCCGAGAAAATGTCTTTCCACAGACACTGCATTCATGTGGTTTTTCACCCGAATGAGTTAGTTTGTGTTGTTTTAAATTTCCCATCCGAGAAAATGTCTTTCCACAGACACTGCATTCATGTATTTTTTTGCCCAAATGAGTTAGTTTGTGTTGTTTTAAATTTCCCATCCGAGAAAATGTCTTTCCACAGACACTGCATTCATGTATTTTTTTTTGAGGTAGTTTCTTCCCAGTGACGTTACAATTTTGTTTGATAGGTATGTTTAATTTGCCTTCATTTTCAATCACAGATTGCCCTTCGATTTCTTTTTTTAAATCTACTTCAAGTTCATCAATCGGGAAATCAGGAAATTCTTCACCAATGTATTTGTCAATTGAAAGAATATATTCTTCTTTTATTGATATTTTTGTCTCTTGGTTCACTGGGCTATCCATTGTCTGAAAAATAGTGATTAACTGTCGTAGGTACGCATAAACGTAAACTATCTATAGTACCTGGTAATACAGCGTGATTAACGAAAAAGTTTACATGTCATATAAACCGTGACTATCTTTATTACACCTTTATTTAGTAGACTTCAAGTTAGGACGGTGTGAGCGGTTGCTAACCATTTTGAAATATCACGAGCACCGTCAGGAAAGCCAGTAGCCAGTAGTTTGGAAGTAAGTACTAAATTACCTTCAAGGACTTTGTATAGTCAAGGCCCTCTGGATTGTTCGTCTTTCGTTTTCCTCTAGATATAACTGCAAATCCAGAGGGCGCTTGCACGGTACCAGGAGTGGATCAAGACAGCCTTTTGCACTTTATCCACAGATAAAATAGAAGTAAACTTGATGTTGCACTTTTGACAGTTGTAGCCACAGATAAAATTGGTGTAGCTCTTAATATCATAAACTACTCTCACTGTCAAGTCATTTGAAAGATTTTTTTCATAAAAACGGCAATTCTTAATTGATTTCATTATTATTATATATATTATTTAGCATGAATTTTGAATTTTATATATTTATGTCGAAGAGATATCGTAAAAAATTACGGTGAAGGTTGGTAATTAGTCCGCGAATAAACTTACTCCTCAGACTTTCAAATTCTAACGAATGTCTCTTGTCAGAAATTCTTTTTCTCTCAAATAAATGTCTGTTCTACAATCTCTGTTGCATGCAGTAATAAGTTATGGTACTGGTTGCATGATATTTTAAAATCTACAGCACCTACAATTACGAAATTTGGTGCATGTAGTATATTTATAGTTTAATCTCTTATCTGTTTTTAAAATTCACGACTCATATAAATTTGAATGATTTGTAGAGGCTCCATTTATTAAAAAATAATTTTCTGTATAAGATTCAAAGAAAGAAAAGTATGTACCTAGGTTTATACCTAAGTGATGTATCAAATATGAATGTTGGCTGTCATAAGATTAAAAATAATAGGTATGTATAAGATTCCACCAAATTTCTTGAGCCTTTATGCCGTGGAGGTAAGCGGTTTGCGCATATTCCAACCAAGCAAAAAGACACAAATTTGTGACCTGCTCACCCATGTGACTGGTTCAAGTTGTTTTACGATAACTATATTTAATTGAATCTCTAATCAATATATAATTTTTAATATATTTTATATATGAAAGTCTCTTACATTTACAAAAATGTTTGTTACTCAATTAAGCAAAAACGGCCAACAGATTTGGAGGAAATATGGCACCGGATATAGATTATATAATATATAAAATTGAAGGTATGATTGCATATAAAGGTATTCTAGCACAACTCTGGAATGTGTTTAGCAATTTCAACCAAAATTGGGACACATTACTTACCATGATATGAGAAGTCTTCTTAAATTATTTTTTATATATATTTTTTTTCATAATTTATATCAGGAAAAGTAGCGGGTAAGAGCTAGTAATGTATATTTGAAACTTATAGTTAACACAAAATGAAAAAACACTCAGGGAAAAAGTAAAAACAATAGAAAATACTACATGCAATATAGACCAAGAGCCAGCGATTTTGGACTTGGATAATATGAACCCTGAATAGTGGTGTTCTTCGGAGATAACAGCCTTTAAAGTGTCGAAAATTGAAATTTTAACACGCCAGTTATAGTATGAAGCGTTATAGCAATAAGTGTGATTCTTTTATATTCACGCCTTCCATTGACAGACACTTTGGTTTGTGGAAATCCCCTGAAAGATACCTTTAAAGAAACATCTTCTTATCAGTTTCAATCCTGAGATTGGTTTGCAACAGCTATGGCTACCTCTCTTCTTTTCCTCTCCGCCCTGTCCTCTGTCAGCCTCTTCATCTCCACGTAGCCGCTACTACAGCACATGTCGTCGACCAGCTGGTCCATGTAGCTATTTCTTTGTCGGCCTCTATAGTTGCTGCCCTCTACCATTCCCTCCGCGATGGTTATGAGCAGACCCGGGTTCCTCATGTTATGGCCAATCCAGTTGGATAGTCGTTGAGCGATTCTTTTGAGGAGTTGTCTTGTTTCCCCAGCTCTGCTCAGCACCTCACAGTTTTGGATGTGGTCCGACCAGTGGATCTTCAACATGCGTCTGTAGCACCACATCTCGAATGCAGACAGGCGTTCTTTTTCCCTCTGGCCTACAGTCCATGTCTCAAAGCTATATAGCAAGACACTCCAGACAAAGGTCTTAATGAGGTTTTTCCTTATTCTTAGGTCGATATTGGTGGATTCTATAATTTTAGATTTTTTATTATATGCTATCTTAGCCTGTAGGATCCTGCTGACAATTTCTGCATTTGAACGCCCATCTTGCGATATACGGCTGCCCTGGTAGACAAATTCCTTTACTTGTTTTATGGTTGTATTGTTGAGAGTTATATTTATGAGCGTTTGCTCTCTTCCTACAGCCATACATTTTGTCTTCTCTTTGTTAATTGACATATTGTACTGAGATGATAGGATGTCTTGCATATTTTGTAGGGCCTCATTTAGTTCGTCTTCCGTATCAGCAAGCAGTGCAATGTCGTCCGCATATTGAATCGTAAAGAAAAATAACAATTTATTAAACTTTAAGGTGTCTTTCTGGGGGTTTCCACTAACCAAAGTGTCTGTCAATGGAAGGCGTGATACCTAGAAGTCTTCTGTTGTTAATATAAAAAATCACGCTTTTTACTTAACGCTTCATACTATAACTGACGTAATTTCAAAGTTTTTTCGTTAACACAGTGGAAGTTCATAGTTATAAATAAAATATTTATAAAAATAAATAAAAACACACAGTTTTTCCTTCTCACAGTAAACTTCCACTGTGTTAACGAAAAAACTTTGAAATTATTAAATGATGCCAGTGTGGCTAAAAAATCGTGTATAAATAAAAATCTAAAGATAAAAGCAAAAATGTGTCAACTAAAAATATATTTTAATCAGTGCTGCATAAAACGTAATTTGATTCCCAATTACGTAAATTTACGATCCAATAATCATTCTGTTACAACACAAAAAGTGCTACAAAAATCTAAAATTCTGTGGATTAAAAGTGAAATTTCTGAAGCTTATAAACATCAAAATATTCTACGGACATATATTAAAGTTCTACATATGTCTCTTATGCACCATCTTCATCCAGTCGAATGGGAAATATTCAACGAATCGATTTATGATAAAGTAAACAATTTCTACATAAACAAAAAACTAACATTAGACCAAAAACTATATAACCTATATCAACGAAATTACATAAATCATACAGAACGTCAAGAACCTAATACAGTGAAAACTTGTGAAAACAAAAGCGAAGTTTTCTATAAAAGATTTGTGAACTTATCCTCTACCACATTCAGTAAAGAAGAAACCGAACTGTTAGAAAAGGGTCCCAAGTTCAACATTCTATACGAAGCAAACTCTAAAAATATAGATATTCTGAAAGTCGACATAGATACTGCATTAAATAACAACATCAATTTAAAATATAAATGTGCAGATTATTTAAACTCCAATAACAATTCATCAACCAATAAAATCAATAGTAAATTGTCCAAAACAGTGAAACAAATAAGAGATAAAACAAATAAAGATAATACCATTGTCACAAAGGCTGATAAAGGTAACTCCATCGTAGCCCTCGATAAAGAAGAATACATCCATAAATTAAAAGAGGTTATTATCAATGATAAGTGTGAATTAATCAAATCGGATCCTACAAAAAAATACAATAAACAAATTAAAGACTACCTAAACTCTCACAATGTTACAACAAAAGAGAAGATACAATTGATCACCCAAAATCCACGTGCACCACGACTATACGGATTAGTCAAATTACACAAGGCAGATCTACCAGTGAGACCAGTTGTTTCCTACATAAACGCCCCAGCAGGAAAGATTGCCAAGTTTCTCAATCAAGAAATTATACGGGTAACAGAATTTAAACCTAAATATACAGTTATTAATTCAGTTGAACTGTCTAATAAACTCAAAGATTTATCATTACCTCCTAACTCTATACTTGTCTCATTTGATGTTAAAAATCTCTTTACAAATATACCTGTTTCCGAAGTATTAACAATCCTTAACAATAAATTACAAAATAAAAATCTCGATCCCAACTTAATAAATAAAATCATGGACCTCACTACTATCTGTATGAACCAAAATTATTTCCTATTTAACAAAGAATTCTATAAAATCATTGACTCGCTCCCTATGGGAAACCAACTTTCTCCTTTATTAAGTGACTTATATATGGACACCTTTGAAGAAATTTTGTTTAATTCTAATTATTATTTAATTAAAAATATTTTTAAATACTTTAGATATGTAGATGATATTCTGTGCATTTGGACAGGTACACTTAGACAATTGAACCTTTTTTTAAATTTTTTTAAACTCTATAAACAATAATCTTCAATTTACATTAGAAATGGAGAATAATAAAAAACTAAGTTTTCTGGACCTTACCTTAACCATTGTCAATAATAAAATTAAATTTGAAATTTATAGAAAGCCATCATACACAGACACTCTTATTCATTCGTCATCTTGTCATCCTTATTCACACAAAATGGCAGCTTTTCAATCAATGATTCATAGAGCATTAAACATACCTTTAGATATACCCGAATTCAATAAAAACAATAAAACAACTAGCTATAGCTAACGGATATAAAGAATACATTGTGGATAACATTCTAAACAAAAAAAGAAAAATTTTATTATTTAAAAAATATATTTATGCTCCGGGTATAATTAAATCACCCGAACCTTGGAGAAAATTACTATATATTGGACAGAATTCAAACAAAATTGGTAATATTACAAAAAAACATTTCAAAGCCGCTTTTTATACCAATAAAAATTTAAACAAACTCGTATTTAATTGTAAGGATAAACAGGATGCAATGGATAAGAGTGGCGTGTATAGTATTAGTTGTAATAATTGTGATGCCGTTTATATTGGACAATGTGGCAGAGACATAGGAACTCGAATAAAAGAACATGAAAGGGCATTCAGAGGGCTTTCTGGGTACTCCGAGATGGCGGATCACTGTATCGAAAATAATCATTCCTTTGATTATAGCGGTGTTAAGGTCCTACATCAGGAGTCAAAAGGTCGCAAACTGAATGCTCTCGAAACTTTGGAAATAAACAGAACAATTAAATCCGGTAGAAAAATAATTAATATTCAAATTCCTGTGTCTTCTCCATTACTTAAATAATAATTATTCTGTATGTTTATCTAACTAGCCTTATGAATTATGTTTTATTTTATTTATTTTCTTTGTAAACACCATTATATCAAATAATATGATGTTCATTTTTATGCTTATCTATGTACGTAAATAGCTACTGATTATTTTATGTCTTATAAACACATCTTTACTGTATTGTATTAGTCAGTAAGGTTTTTCCCTAATGTTTCTAACCACCATTATAATATTATTTATTTAGTTATTTATTTATTGTATTTGTAAACATAACTGTAACAGTTTTATTTTTAAGGAAGTAACTTTGTGGCGTCATTATAATTTTTATTTTATAAGATATATAATAATAACTTGGTATACACCACTTATGAGCACAAATAACTGTCGACCGGTTTCGAGAACGATGTTCTCATCTTCAGGATGACTTACGTACTAAATTAAAAATGAAAATATAGACTTAACCTAAACTAAAGATGTGGGAGGAGTCAATTAGAAAGTAGTGGGGCAAGCGACAACCCGGTGTTTAGGAAACTCAAGATATAAATTATTTATTAATATATTTATTATTATTATTTTATTTTTTTATTATTATTAATTTAATCTATGTTAATTTATTTGATAGGGAATATATTTAGTAGCGGACTATTAGGAAAATTAATTTGATTGTTTATTATATCCTGGTTATTGTTTATACTTTTCCTAATTTCTAATATTTCCAAATCAGCCAATTTTAAATTTGAATGTCCTGTATGTAATATCTGTAAACCTGTATTAATGTCAAAATGATGATTAAATTCTATGAGGTGTTCAGCGAATTCTGAAAAATTATTATTTTTCAGACAGCGTAAGTGTTCTTGTGTTCTAATTTGAAAACAAATAGAAATTTTCAAATTATAACACAAGAACACTTACGCTGTCTGAAAAATAATAATTTTTCAGAATTCGCTGAACACCTCATAGAATTTAATCATCATTTTGACATTAATACAGGTTTACAGATATTACATACAGGACATTCAAATTTAAAATTGGCTGATTTGGAAATATTAGAAATTAGGAAAAGTATAAACAATAACCAGGATATAATAAACAATCAAATTAATTTTCCTAATAGTCCGCTACTAAATATATTCCCTATCAAATAAATTAACATAGATTAAATTAATAATAATAAAAAAATAAAATAATAATAATAAATAACTCAAGATATAAATAATTTATATCTTGAGTTTCCTAAACACCGGGTTGTCGTTTGCCCCACTACTTTCTAATTGACTCCTCCCACATCTTTAGTTTAGGTTAAGTCTATATTTTCATTTTTAATATAGTACGTAAGTCATCCTGAAGATGAGAACATTGTTCTCGAAACCGGTCGACAGTTATTTGTGCTCATAAGTGGTGTATACCAAGTTATTATTATATATATTATAAAATAAAAAAAATAACTGTAACAAGCTACCTACATATGTATTATATTGTATTAGTCAGTAAGGTATTTCCCAGAACTTTGTATTAGCCGACCATCCTGTAATTAGGCGGCTATAGAATAATAATATTAATAGTTTTGTCTACAACACCTCAGTCCCCGCACCCCCCCCCTCCATTCACTCCATCCACGCAATATTTTATTTGTAAAGTTTTATATTATTCAGTTTGATTTCTGCCTCTGAGGATGCCGGCTGTGTTCGGCGAAAGCGCTCAGGCTCATTAAAGTCATACTCCTTTTGTGGATTAAAACTGTGTGTTTTTATTTATTTTTATAAATATTTTATTTATAACTGACGTGTTAAAATTGCAATTTTCATCAATTTTTGACACTTCAAAGGTTGTTATCTCCGAAGACCACCACTACTTAGAATTCATCAAAGATGTTACCTGCTGTGGTATCCTTTTACAGAAAAAATCAACCTTAACAAAATGACGTAAGTCTGGCTCTTGGTCTAATAGGTTTTAAATATAAATACCAGTTATTAATTAATGCATAGAAAACTAAATATCTTCAACTATACATACTATCGCTATCGACAGTTGGATCTCATGCACCTAGTAATCTTGTTTAACTTTTGACTACACCTTCTGAGGATGGTCATTTAATGAATTCATGCCACATTATAATCATGGAGTAGAAAGTATTTTATTCCCATTTTGATTACCTAATATTTTATAACACAACATAATATTTTCAACGATCAATGATTTCTCTAAGGAAATGAAAATATAAAAACAGTTTTTTGTTTACATATTATAAATTAAATAGGTATTTAGTTCTTGTTATAACTATTTCAGAATGAAATTATAAGAGAAGATATAAAGGTTGGTACTTATTGTGGAACGTTATGAAAACTGCTGGTGTTTGGTTTCATGATGAAGTTTATTAAATGTGTGTTCGTAATTGGTGGGGGTATATATAGGCTACATGGTATCCCCCCACATACTAATAAAATTTGTAAACAGGCTACATACATTATTTATAAAACAAGAGATGATACCTTTTGTAATAAAGAATCTTTAAATAATTACAATTGCACACATTCATTTATTTAAATTCTTAAATATTATCCTAAATATCTAAATCCTTTGTTGGCGTTGGAAGTAAAACAAATGTAAAAATATATATTTTCTTAAATTAATAACATAGATGGGCAATATAGATTTACGAACAATCTTATGTATACAATAATTTTACCTGTAACAATAGAAACAAAGCTATTTTTCCTTTCTTCATTATTCTAACAGATCATCTTGTTGAACAACCTAAGAGATCTCATTTTTGTAGCATAATATATTCTATTAACATGCATTTTCTGCCATGTCTATGCTTCATTTAAGTGAATTTTTATTAAATTTATATTGTATTTGGGTTTATGATAATTAAAAAAATGATATAATACAAATTATTATTATATTTTGTAAACATACAGTCTTAATAACAAGTTATTCATGAAAAATATAACACTCCATTAGAGGGCCAATTAAATTTACAGAAATAATCAATGTTAGGTGTAAATTGTAATATGTTTTATAGGGAAAGGATATTAGGAATTGGATGGAAAAAGAGTTTGCAAAAAGAACATAAAAGAAGAAGCCACAAAGGCATTCAGGGACTTTATTAATGATGATTTGAATCTAATAATAGACATATTACAGAGGTAAAACAAATTGAAATGGTTACAAGTTCTTTGAATAAATGTATTCTGTAGTTTGTTGTACATATTGGTAACTTAAATGGTAGTGGATTCCTGGTGCGACGTGATGGGCAGTTAAATGGTATAAGTCATTAATTTATGATGTGCAGAAAGGCCATAGTTGTTGAATAATAACTTACCATAGTTCCAAGAGTTTCAAAAATTTGTTTTTTACATTCTCTATCCTTTACAAAATAATAAATAATATGCTTAACTGCCCTGAACTAACAAGACTAATCAACTATAGAGTCCCTATAAGACCCACAAGACAGACCGAACTTTTTAAAATTTCTACTTGCAAAACAAACTCCTTCAAAAACTCATTTATAAACCGTAGTTGCCATTCTTATAATCTCCACTTTAGCTCAATCGACCCTTTCATATTAAATATAACAAATTTCAAAACACAAATTATAGCTATTCTTCATAATTCCTCTCCGGTTCCTTAATTTAAATACAATATACAAACTTTCTTTTCACACACACACACACCCACTTATATACACACGCACACGCGCTCTAACTTATATGTATTTTTCTTTTGCATAAATACATTTTTTTGTTCTTATTTGAAACCACTCATTGCTGGAGATAGGTCACCCGCACTACCGAAATAGTTTAATTTTTCAAGAATTTGACTGGGGCCATAACTATACCTATATAATATCTACCTACATGTAGCCGCGTGAATGTTCTTCGGATATTTCACATTTATTTATTTATATACATGTAGGTGGGTACTGTGTGGAATCTGCAGTAACGGAATGGTTTCAATTAATTTAGTTAAAAACTTTTGTAATTATTCTCAACCAGTGTATAATTTAATTAATATAATGTTCGTCTATAATTGGCTTCATTTTAACGTAAAATGTTTACTTGTAATTTTATTACATAGCTGTTGACAAACAGTTAAATTTAATAATAAAAAAAAATAATAAAATCTATATAAGTAATATAGATGGAGCTCTTTTTTATGAATTATTTAGAAAGTAATATCAAAATATTCATATTAAATTGATTGTCCAGTCTGCAGCAAGGACAATGTAATCTGATTTGAGATGATTTTTATCATAGCAGACAGGAACGCCTCTCTTTCGTCCTAATCCTTCATCACCAAGGATGGTGGCTGTAGTCAATCACTCTTTGTGTGGCCCACTTCCATGCTTATCTGTTTTGGGCAGAACGTAGAGCACAGTCAGATAAAATCCCTATCTCTCCAGCTGAAAGAAAACAAAATTTCGATTAGTGTTTAAGTTACTATAAAGTATACTAAAAAGGAAAGCATAAAGAAAGTAGTTTTGTAGATTAAGAACAGAAAACAAAATACTTGAAATTATGCATATTCAGTTGACACTATGAATATACAAGTTTGTTTATATTGAGCCAATAAGTGCGTTATTGAATTTCCAAATAAAAACATCAACCATAGAAAAGAGATATCAACTCTCAAATGACAGCTACATCAAGTAGCGACGGGGAAAAATGAGTGATCCGTATTATTTGACCGGATCATTAAATTGAATCGGTGACTCACGGTTCACGTTGCCACAACGATCCGCTCATGAACCAGACATCACTCTCACACTTTCTATCTCATATAAAATATATCGTTAGAATGCGATACACAGACCGACTCATCGATTCCGGATCATGTATTCTCTTGCTCTAATCCACGTAAAGTATATAGTTAGAATGCGATACACAGACCGACTCATGGCAATCTTCGATTCACAACTAATTCATTATGGTTCATGAAATCTAATTCATTGTGGTTCTTGAATATGTTAAGCAATTTTGACCGCAACACACTTTGAAAAACAAATACGTAACGTCTATAATTGTATATACTAGTTTGAAGGGGATCTGTTATAATTCTTTTAAGATAAAGACTGATGGCAATCTTCGATTCACGACTAATTCATTATGGTTCATAAAATATTTAAGCAATATTGACCATTAAGTACATTGAAATGCAAACATTTTAACGCCTACATTTGCATATCAAATTTTGAATCGGTTTTGTTTTCTCTGTCATATTACGTACATGTTATGTACGATAGATAAGGATAGCCATATTTGAATCATATTGAATCGAAGAGCGAATTGATGATCCGCATAAATTTCATGAATCGATTTGAAAAGACAGGATCTTAAAAAAATATCGAACTTTGCACCACTAACATCAAGTTTACTTCTATTTTATCTGTGGTTAAAGTGCAAAACGCTGTCTTGATCCACTCCTGCCATAGAAAAGAGAACTTATTTAGAAGGGAAACTTCGACTTTTTCTATGATCCCGCGCTTTTAGCGCCATCTCTGAATGGTCCCTCAAAGTTTTACTGGAATTCAGTAATAATAATAATAATAATATTACTGACCTTCCCCAGTGTTTAAGATTAAAACACTGAATTTTGTTTTTTTGGGAGAATTTCATTACCAAAAAATTCTATGTATAAATCACTTTTTATAAAGAAAAATTATAAAAAAATATTTTTACGATAATGCAAAAAAAAAAATTTTTCCCAAAAAATCAAAGAATCAGTGTTTTAATCTTGAACAGCAGAGATAGCAAATTGTTTTTCTAGAAAGTTAGAAAGATAGGTAAGTATTCTTTTTCTCTCTAATTGAGTTATGAAAATAAAAGATTATTTAAAACAAAGTTATTATATATTGTAAACTATATCATACCTACAATGTTTGTATTCATTAAACAATATAATTAAATCTTAATATTATGTAGTAGACAAAAATACTATGGACTTATAAATTTCTTCGTGGGTTCATGGGTTGAACTGTATGAATCTTCATGGAATATCGCTCAGTCTGCCGAGTCTGCTCAGTCAATTCTGAAAAACAAAACACCATTATATTACATACATAAGCGCATTGAACTATTAGTTTTCTAGTATTAATAATGTTGTCAACTTGGATTTGATAAAATAACTATATTTATAAAGTTTTTGCCAAATTTCTAACCAGAGTAAAATATCACCACTACATGCAATTGTTTTAAAAATATTGCTAGTACTATCATTTATAGATATCGGATCAACTTGTTACTAACAAAAATATTGGATTATCGATAAAATAAGTTGTTTCATTAAAATTGATACATCGAATAAATTTCAAAGTGACATACAACATAACCTCTAAACAAAAACGGTAATAATATTATTTTACCTGGGGCAAATATTGAATGCATCTTATTTATTCCTCTTTGTTTTTCTTAATTTCCATCTATAATAGATGACTTTCTCAAAATATACTACATATTTTGTATTTTTTCACTCACACAAAAAAATATCCGTTGGAACATAATGTATCACAGTGTATAATTGCCTTTGTTTAGTAAAACAAAATACTTCATATGCATTTTCGATAATATAAGTGCAACACTGGAACACTAGCACCAATCGATTTCAGATAAATTTGAAAATTCGTAAATTTTAAAATATAAACATCGATGTTATCTTTCCATTAAAACTGTTGGTTGTTGGTTGACCTCACACCACTTTTTAGATTTGAAATGGGTGCTTCTAATTGGTTGAATAACTAAAACAAGCATAGACAAAATAATATTTGTACCATAAACAAATGTAGGAACCTACCTACTCGTTTTTTATTTTAATCGATTAGTAAAAAAACTGGTAGGTAACTGAATAGTAAACCTGCCATAATTGACATTACTGCCATCTATACAAAGTCCCCGAAGGTAATTTAATACTTTTTTCCAATGTACTGAATTTCCAGACAGTGACTCCTGCTGTCTTGATCCACTCCTGCAGGCTGATTTTGTATAAACACCAGAGGAGAAGAAAGGAGTTAAGTAGGTACTATTTTATCTGTGGATTTAGCTCGTTAACACCAATGTATGTATGTTTTTGGTATTTTGTAAGCGAATTTTCTTTAGTTGTCTTAACCCCAATAAAATACTCGGGGTTAAAATTATTTATTTATTTGTAGAATAAGAGTTATCTCCTGTCAAATCACGCGACGAATTTACTTCTATATTTTCTATGCACGCGAGTTTGATATTGTAAAATTGACTAATTACAGTAATTACTTGAAATATTTCATCCATAATCATTTACAAGGTGTGTATTATTTATTTTGTACAATATTCATACATATTACTAACCAAGTTTATTATTTTTTTTTTGTATTTGACTTGTTTATACATTCGTTGTTATTTTTTCGACTTTGGAGGCTTAATATATCATGAATTTGACGTTTCAAACAAAGAAACGTTTTTCTTTGAGTATAATAATATAATATGAGGATACTAATCACGTTTTGTTTATTTGCAGCATGTCATACTTATTTTTGCGAGCTTTAAAAGACGATGTAAAGCGATAAAAAGACGATGGTCCGTTGGACATGCCGAAAGATGTATTTGTCGCAGATTACAGAATTAACCATTCATTGTTTGTTGTCCTGTACGACCAAATTAAAACTCCACATCCATATTTAAATCAATAAATAGTATTTAAAAGCACATTGTACTATAATATGAAGATAACTAAACATCATAATATACACATAAAAGTACTAGTTTTACCTTTTTATACTGCTTCATATTAATATGCATGGTATTTATGTAGTGCATTTAATAATTCACTCACATGTTAAGAGCAGATAATTCTGAAACTATATATTTTGTTGGAAAAAATAGGATATAAAGAAAACACAAATATGAAAATTTTTGAACCATGATCATTATAGTGGTCAAAGTAAATTATTTTATTAACCTTGTTTATTATTTTTACAGATATGTAATTGAAATCTTGCAATCATCAGTGTGTCGCACATGTTTGGAAGCCATATTATGTAATAGCTTTGCAGTATAGTATAATATGGTAAACTGCTGCAGGAATTGTTGAGCCAGACAGAGTTGAGCTGATACTGAAGATCTGCAACAAAGAGAAAACAATTTTACTACTATGTATGATATTTAATTATAAAAATAATAAAAGGCAGACTCAAAATTTCATGAAAAATATATTATGCTCTTTTTTTGTCCATTCTTAACAAGAAATTATTTATAAAAAAAACGTTAACCCATGATATTACCCAAACAAACATAATTGCGTGTCAATTTTATTAGAATAATCACTTGCATAACAAACAAATCGTAATCGGTATAAAATTGTTCAAAATTGAGTCGTTTGACGTAACACCATTTCAATTAAAATTTTATTTAAAACATGTTATTTATAAAAAGCATCGAGTAAATAAGCTATAAAATACAAAACAATGAATGAAAATAGAGTATATACCTTGCTAAATATTAATAAAATAAACAAAAAACACACGATTAGCTGTCAAAATCTGATAAATGCGGGTAAATGTACGAGATTGCCATATATAAATTAAACTGGACATAGAAATTTTATTTACATATGGAAAATTTATACTAACGTTTGGGTCACGCCCCCTTCAGTTTTCTCACGGAGTTAACACCAGAAAACTCCATACAAAATACCAAATTCCGAGATTTCTCGGGAGTTAAGACAAGAGTTTGTATATATATATATATATATATATATATATATATATATATATATATATATATATATATATATATATATATATATATATATATATATATATATATATATATATATATATATATATATATATATATATATATATATATATATATATATATATATGTTAAATCTAAGGTTTTCGCGAGTACAAAATATGTTATTATTAAGTATTTTGGGGATAACCCGCGTCAAATTATGATTCCCGAGAGAATCAGTCGTCTGCCGACGTTTCGTCTGAATCACATCAGACATTTTCTAAAGGCGCCTTGTTAATAAATTTTTCGTCTCGAGGGATAGTGCACGCACGTCCGTTCGAGTCGAAAGCTTACTACCAAGTCGCAATCCAAGCTTACTACCTTGGTAGTAAGCTTTCGACTCGAACGGACGTGCGTGCACTATCAAATATAATATATATATATATATATATATATATATATATATATATATATATATATATATATATATATATATATATATATATATATATATATATATATATATATATATATATATATATATATATATATATATATATATATATATATATATATATATATATATATATATATATATATATATATATATATATATATATATATATATATATATATATATATATATATATATATATATATATATATATATATATATATATATATATATATATATATATATATATATATATATATATATATATATATATATATATATATATATATATATATATATATATATATATATATATATATATATATATATATATATATATATATATATATATATATATATATATATATATATATATATATATATATATATATATATATATATATATATATATATATATATATATATATATATATATATATATATATATATATATATATATATATATATATATATATATATATATATATATATATAAGTTATCTTTCGTACGCGTGAGTTAAAATTCGTCTATCCCGACCAAGCGTCCACTCAATACTCATTCAAACCATTTTCCGCGTTCACCGCTGAAGGCAACGAGGGAGGAGCTACACCACCGCGTGCTAGGGCGCGTTCTACCATCCACCAATAGGAGGCCTCCATTTAAACTGTCTCGTCGGCCAACAAAGCTGAAAGGTACAAACTTCCAGGAACCTGCAATGAATATAAAATTATTAGAATTACATATTTACAAAATATAAGCATTGTTTAAACACATTAAGGACCCAAAGACCCGTTAATATGATAAAACCATTATAAGAGAAAGTTTTCCAAGAATTAAGGTATTTTGTTGAAACAAAATAATAGATGTTTGGCTTCTATGCTACCATAACCTATGGCAATATCTTGAACATAATACCTATGTATATATCAAGTTGGTTTCCATGATTTCCATGACATTTTTATGACCATTGAAAAAATGATAAAGGTAAATATTTTTGTATTTTGAATGATCTGCGCTTTCTATGGTTATAAATGACCTAAAAACATAGACGACGTCAGAAAATTTGTCATGTAAATAGCAAAGATATTAATGTATATACCTAGATGCATGGATGTATATAAGGTAATGGATGGAAGCATAGATAAAATTGTTGTAACCGCGGGGGGGGGGTCGCCGCCATCTTGCTCGAACCAAGTTTCATAGTGACCACGGATGTAACTAAAGTAATGGATGGATGCATTGATCAATTTTTTGAAGCTGCAGCGCGATTTCAAGGAAGTGCTGATTATCATCATATATATAATTTATTTTAGTAAATGAAGCACAAGATTGGTGTAAACTGGAGTGAATAAAACCATTATTTCACTATAGAAAACAAATATATTATATGTATATAGAAAACTGCATATTTTCAAGATTTTACTGTTTTACATACTCAAAGCAAAGGAATATAAAAAAAATTATAAAATTTATACATTGTATAACAACAATAAAATTATAAAATGTATAATTTATAAAATGTAAGTAAAGCAAAGCAATAAAAATTATTATGTACTTTTAGAAATTATCCGAATAAGTACAATATATTTACAATATTATATAATGCTGAATATATGACTGTATATAATGCTGAATATATGACTGAATGAAAATTATGTACGTGCGTTCATTTGTGGGGTATTCAATCGTCCAATTATTCCATACATTATATATATGTTCATAAATGCATGAAACCAGTGGGCTTTTAGCCTGTTTTTCATGCTTATATAAATAAATAAATAAATAAATGAATAAATAAATAAATAAATAAATAAATAAATAAATAAATAAATAAATAAATAAATAAATAAATAAATAAATAAATAAATAAATAAATAAATAAATAAATAAATAAATAAATAAATAAATAAATAAATAAATAAATAAATAAATAAATAAATAAATAAATAAATAAATAAATAAATAAATAAATAAATAAATAAATAAATAAATAAATAAATAAATAAATAAATAAATAAATAAATAAATAAATAAATAAATAAATTATTAAATAAACAAACAAACAAATAAATAAATAAATAAATAAATAAAAAAATATATAAATAAATAAATAAATCATGGCCAAATTGTATTAAAAATAAAAACTGGTGAAAATAGATTATTTTCTTGATATTTTAATGGAGTTCAACATGTTAACGCCGTCAGCGATAAAAATGCGGTACCAACAATTTATATTTTCAAATGAGATTAGATTAAAAAATAATACACTGTTTCAACACATAAAATGATTTTAAAAATAATAAATTAGGTATGCAAAGGACACCCTGACAGCTAGACGCCAAACGACAGACTGGTTGGAATAACGCGCGGCTTCAAAAATATTACGAATGCCTCTATCTATCCAGTTAGTGTACATCCTTGTGCTACCAGTGCTACATTTGGGTCGAGCAAGATGGCCGCCAGGGGGTTTCTCCACACCCCCTATTGGACTCAAATGTCTTAATACATATTGGTTCGAAAGTTCCATCCATTACATCCATGCCTAGATGGAGTACTTGTCGGAAATAGTGTGTCGAAATTCGCGGGAATTTTTGCGCGCTGGTAGGCAGAAGACTGATTTTTGTACGTTTTTCGGTACATTTTGCTCCCCGTGTTTTGTGAAAAATTCATCGTTATACCTCATTTTATTAATTTTAATGGATGTATTTATTATACCAAGTACTTATTTAGTGTTTTGCGTTAATTAGAATCCCGATTTGGTTTTTTTTATTTTAAGTTTGGTGTGATTTTTATTTTTTTTGACATTTGATGGTTATATTGAGTTATTTCTAAGTTTAAAACAGTTTTTTATGATATTTTTAGTGTTAAAATTAGTGGTTAAGTTTATTTACACAGTAATTGTGATAGTTAAAAGGACTTTTTAATTATATTTGACCTTAAAAAGTTTTATGTGATCAGAGACCCTATACTTTCAAATTTGTGAGACCTAAGTTGTTAGTTTTATCTACCTATACCAAAATTTAAATAAATAAAGTTATTTTTTTTTCAATAAATTTTTGTTTAATATTCTACAAACCCCTTGAATTAATATTGTTTTCTAAATCTTTGAAAACAAAAGATAAAATGTCCAAGAGTAGTAAATTTTAGAAATGTTGCTGATGAAAGAAAGGGAATCCATTCTTATTTAGCTGTTATAAAAAATATGAACTCATTTTTCACATTAAGATGATATCGACTGCCATGGCACAGTAGTAAGCCTCTTCTTCTTTGCTTGCGTCCATTGAAGGCAAGCCTACCAACCACCCTGGACCCGTTCTAGGAAAAGAAGTTTCCTTTTCGGGTCCACATATACGCCTCGTTCGGCATATGGCTGCTAACGCGAAAGCCCTCCAGGAACCAAAAAGAAGGATCCCTTTGGGAACAGTCGCGCACACACCCCAGACACTTTTTGCCCCCAAAGTCCCCCCACATTCTTATTCATACAATTTACATATAACAACAATTAACAATTACAATACATAAGGTTAAATAAACATAACAATGGTCCAATCACGAATGTTCAGTACACATAGGTAACATAGAGACGAGATTAACAACAAATTGGTGGTAAAAAATAAATCAATACCTGTATACAAAATAAACAAGTGATGAAATTATAGGAAACATAAACAAAACATGGAGATAAAATAAAAGACAATAAATCAGCATTAAGAGAACAACAGGTAAAAATAAACACATATTCATTCAAAAAATACAGAAATAAGATTCAGAAATAGATCAGGACCTAAATACAAACAAACAAACAAGTGATGGAATTATTGTGTCATAAGCAAGAAACAGCAGATAAAATAAAAGAATAAGCAACATTAGAAATAACAACAGGTAAAATTTTAGGCATATTTACAAGTCAAAATACAATACAAATTTATATAGACAGTTCAAAAGACAAGAAATATCAGGATGAACATAGATCAGTTATATACGTGGAAACAAGTAAATAAAATAAAATAAAATAACCCAGCAGTGGGAGGAGTTCACGGACTTCCACTTCTACAGTCCCGAGATGGGACAGACAAAACCAAAACACAAAATCGAGTTCAGTCACGATCACGCACACACAATAACAAACAGCCTTACAACCCAGCAACTGACCCTCTCAAATAATCCCATTTTTCCATCCAAGAATTAACAAATAAACCAAAGGCTCTGAAGCTCTGAGGGGTACGCAGAAAAACATTCATACTGATCGGTCGCTGGGTATCCTGAAGGGAGCTCAGAAGGAGCTCCCTTTCAGCATTCAATACACAACACTCCCACAAAATATGCATTGCATCCTGAATCAATCCACCGCAAACACAACCAGGATCAACAGTTAGCCCCAGTTGGTAGAGCTTCCCCTTAAACTCACCGTGACCCGTAATCATCTGTACGATGGCAGGGGTCAGGCGCAAATAGTGCATATTCATCCTCTCAGAAGCATCCGTCAGAAAAAGGTGGGTAAGTCTCCCGTGGGCAGACCGATCCCATCTATCCTGCCATGCATCCAGAGTCATGTCCCTACACAGTTTCATCCTAAGATTCAAACCATCTCGCACACCTACTTCAACGGCAGGAACCGCGACCCCCAAATGAGATGCCTGTAAGCCTCTCCTTAGACTGCTCCTAATGGCCGACTCCCTTATTCTCAAACCAGCTGGAAGAAAGCCCGCAACCACGGGCAAAGCAGCCGTGGATACAGTTTTATAAGCACCAGTGACCGCGATCAGAGGGATTCTCTGACCACTCAGCACCTTCATCGAAGCCAGACCCGAGTCGAGCCTATGACACCAAACCCTGGACGCATATGTCACCTGAACGACATATGTGGCCCGATAAATCAGACCTACCGAGACGGACCGCAGACCCCACTCGCACTAGTTCAAACGTCTTAGTTTCATGAAAAGATCACGCCCTCTGAGTGAAGAATGCTTAACATGATCCAGAAAGTTTCCCGAACGATCAATGGTTACACCCAAGTATTTGGTTGACTCAGCAAATCTAATGTTTGCAGACCCCAAAGAAACACTCGGGTTTCGCCCCCTGCTCAGGGAACCCTTGAGGACCATGCCAACAGTCTTAGCAGGCGAAAAGGTCAATTTATTCCTAACACCCCAATCAGCAATCATAATCAAGCATTCATTAGCCTTTCGTTCAATCATCCTACGCGAATTGCCATCAACTAGCAGGAGAGTGTCATCCGCGTATGCCACAATGCAGCAGCCCGATGGAAAAGCTTGCTTGCGTCCAGGGTTCGATTCCCGGTAGAGGAGAAATTTATTTCTCACGCAAATCACTGGTTAGTTGGAAGAAATTGCCATTTGGCGATAAACTCGCCACTTAAATAGGATGTAAGGTAGTGTTTAAATAAATAAAGAAAAATTATGAATTTTTATTCCTAGGGTTTTATTTCAGTACTTCGAGTTGGTAGATGAACCAAGCTATCAACAATGTATGAACCACCACAAAAACAGGTAAAAAAGACAAAAATAAAACCAATGTTGGTATTTTTTACATTACAATGCACACCAATTACTTCCTTAATTGCTTTCTATTATTTTTTTCAACTGTTAACTCTATTTTCGATTAATAAATACGAAAATATCATGTCGTACTCAACAATCTTCATACAAACCGCGTTTTTCTTGCCTACCGATTGTGCGAAAGAGACAACATTTTTTTGCCTCACGTCACCGCTATGAAAAGTTGACAAGTACTCCATCTAGGTATATACATTTAATATCTTTGGTAAATAGTGGCACCGTAATATCAGCGCCCTCTGGATTTGCAGAAACGAACGACGAACAATCCAGAGGGCCTTGGTAATATCAAGGCCCTCTGGATTGTTCGTCGTTCGTTTTCCTCTAGACAGGCCGCAAGGTAGGGGAAAAAAAATGGCCGACTTATCAGTCGTATGGAGTTTGACAGCTATCCATATTGGCGGATTGTTCTTTTTCTCATGTTCAATGTTCATAGAACATGTTTTATATACTTGAATGTGACAGATCAGATTTGAAAAATAACAGTTTTTTTCATTTATAATGTTCATTATGACCAAAAAAACAAATTTTATAAATCTACGTAGTACAAAAAATCATTATACGAATTTTTCAAGGTCAATTTTGCAATCTTTTAATAATTCATATTGCACTATGAAAGTTATATTTACAAAAAAAAAATTGAGAAAACCTTAGATTATATATGAGAAAACATAATATTTATTCAGAGTAGGTAATTGTATAAAAAGTTTATATCAAAGAATGACAACAAATAAGTATCTTGTTACACGAGCAAAACATTGAATAAATTGTCAATTTAATATAAATAGGTAATTATCAGGGAAATCGAGCTTCCTTCAATTGTTTTCAATATTATCATCCAGAATGAGCTACGTTCATTTATTTTAAATATTAAGAAATCTTGAACACCTAAATAAACAATAATACCTACAATATAATATAACCTCCTCTTTTTTTCAATCGGTTAAAATTTATCTACTTGTACCAACAGATATTCTGTACAAGAAATAGTATAATACATATATTCATCATAAGGTTGCAGAACAAAACAACGGTCATAACCATATTTAAATTATAATTGATATACTTATGTCTAGAGATGTGCCAATATAGAGTGAAACATAGAATGCCAATTTGTCTATCTTGGGTACAGGATCACATACGAGATGGACGTTCAAAGAGTGAAATAGATAATCTCATCCACCGAGCAAAACTTGCCTTAAACAATCAAAGATCTTTGAGTCCAGCAAATCCGGAAACAATTAGTAAATCTGTGTGGAGTATTTTACTGTACCTATATGGTTTTTACACATTATGCAAAGGTGAGGTCCTCAGCAAAATCAATTAAACTAGTCACAATACAACATGTTGATCACCATATTGAAAAGGCATGCAAATTGGATAATAGGTCATGTGTTGTGACAAGAGCATCTCTTACACATCATGTTGGAGGGAATAATTGAGGGATCGACTGACAAAAGGCGACCCCGCTGGGAGTATATGGAACAGGTGTGTAACGATACTACCTCATATACAGTGCTTAAGAGAATCGCTGAAGATAAAACAGAGTGGAGGAAGAGATTTACTGCCAAACAATCTCCAAGATGGAAACCGAACAAGTAGAGCTTATATTAAAAGATATTTTTTATTAGTCTTGATACAAAGAGTAATGAATTATTCTAGGTAAATTGATAACTATTCATATTGCATTGTTAATGTATTCATTAATAATATTTGATACATTTATAATTCAATTATTGTTTACTAACTGTATAAAATTTTGAAAACAAATAAATATCTAGGCACATGACATACTAATTTTAACAAAAAACTAAAAAGTTAATATATTATAAATAATTATCTTCCTTGTTGAGCTTCCTTCAATTGTTTTGAATATTATTTATTACTTATCCAAAACGACCAACGTTCAGCGGTTTAAATATGAAAAAATCTAGAACACCTATGTATGTAAAGAACCAATTGTAATAATAAAATTATATACTTAGTTATGTAACTACAAATGATATTCCCTATTATAAATTTATCTCCTAGATATTTTAAATTGCAGTTTCTAGTCATTTAACATAATCTAGTCTTAAAATTTTTGCTTGTTTGATCATATAAAAATACTTGACATGATACATAATATATGTATAAGTACTCTATTAAAATGCACATTTATAATTTTCTTCCACTAAATTTAATTGACTTAACTATTTTCACTCTAGACGAGCATTCTCAGAGTAGTGGACTACTCTGAAGATGCTCGTCTAGAATGAAACTAGTTAGTCAGTTAAATTTAGTAGAAGAAAATTATAAATCTGTATTTTATTTTAATATATTATAATCAATTCCATCAATTATTGTCAATAGAAAAAGTTAAAAAAATATGTATACTCAATTACTTCCAAATACCCACCATCTCCTTAGATCTTCTGTTTCACAAAAAATAATTTCTTCAAAACCTCATATATTTACTAGGTTTATATTCAAAATACTGTTTGTTTTAAGTAGGTATATGAAAAAAAAAAAGGTATTTTATTAAAATTTGTCAATAACATAGAAGCATTTTCTGTAAAACTACAAAAATACTGCAGTTGTCTATACTAATGTTTCCAGTTATTGACTTTCTTTATTGAAAATAAACAAGATTATATCCGCCAGTTCTAATGCAACTATCAGGAAGAACTGGCAAAGAAACCTGATGTCCGATATTGAATTTAAAAAAGATATGAAATATGTATCCAGTTGAAACATTCATTCTAGTTTATCATACACTTCAATTTCATGTATCATCATGTACCTACTGTGATGGGCTCCACCCTAACCTGAACTAAATATCGTCCTAAACTATTTTTCTGTGGATCCATAACCTCCTGAACTAGCTAGCTAAACTACCTATTAAAATCTAACGTCTATTTCCTAGTACTATAGCTAATTTCCCTAACTAGTTTATCCTCTACCTGTAAGGTAAATCTAGAATTTATTACATCTATTTGAATATTCTTTATTGAATGATTCTATCATGAAAGAACATCGTATTCTTCTATCTTATTTCGCTAATTTTATATGTTTTTCAACGGATTTTGGCCAATGATCGTCTAGTGATTACTATCATTATTCACGTTAAAAAGGACCCTTTACGTTGTGTTTTATTTACGAGTTATAAACAGACGAATATTTATAATAAAATTTATATATATTATATTAATAATTAATAGATTAATAGACTCCACGACTGTTGAAAGATAATTAATCTTTATATACAAAGTTATAACTACAGAATTATTAAATTCGTATAATGTTATGATAAAACTTCGATTCTCAACCCAAATTATGTAACTTAATTGTTACTCAATTTGATCGATATAAGTATATTAATATACCTACAGAATAAATAGGATGACGCAAAATTATCATAAAACAAATTCATATGATTCTCATAAAAAAAAACATAAATAAAATTCAATAGAAAACACGATATATGCTTATTAACGCTTTTTCACACTCATGGAGGTTAGTAAATAACAAAATTCAGTTTTCCTACCTTTTCGTATATCCTGCTGTAATGAAAACATATCAAAACAATACCAAAATACATTATATAACAAAAGGCAATATTTATATGCAATCGACGATCTTTCCATGAGTGTGACGTAAATAGTTTTATATCAAATTTTGTTAGATGTCCAATATATCTTTATAATGTTAGTTTTCAGGACACGAATTTTCCTTCTACAGTAACAGATTGAAACATGAATATTTTGATTACTTTAGATAAAATGGTTATTTCAAGACACATAGGGTGATACTTTGATTTCCATTAGCGATGTCTAAGTGACATTTTAAGGCTTCTACAAAATGGGCTAATAAAGTTTTGTGTTTTTTACTCGATTTTCATACTTCATCTGACATTTTAAGGTTAGGGAAATTCAGATTTTCAAGAAGATCATGCTAATTTTTCATGCTTCATGCAGTTTGAAACAAGCACCTATACCCGCTCGTTTCCATCCTGGTCAACCATTTCAAATTACTTCCAGGTCCGAGTGCATTAACAAGGATTAATTAGACTACCTGTAACATCATGCATTACTATATATTGAGATCAATAAATCTAGATATGATAATATCCAAGGTATCATCTGGGACCTCTTAGTCTAGCGAGAGTCTCTAACCATTAACCACATAAAGGATATAATCGACCAATTGGACCTGAGACCAAATCAGGTTTTTAAGGTAATTAGGACAAAGGTATTACCGATTTTTAGTATTATATTTGATTAAAGAAGTAATTTACTTACTATTGTCGATAAGTAAAATACTGGAATTAAGGACAGGAAATAATACTTATTAATTTTCTACGAGATAGGATAACTTATCAACTTAACATGCATTTATAGGAAAGGAATTATTGAGTTTTGTTAGTATTATAATGCTATTAGTAATTTAAATAAAGAAATAATTTATGAATCACTAAATTCTACATGCAAACAATTTTTATGGAATTAGGATTATACAAGTTTACTTCATTTCACTCTGTCAGTTATAAAAAACACAATACTTCAAATATAAAATTAATAAAATATAGAAATTTCTCAAATAGGTTATAATGTTTTAAAATAAGATTATGTTTATTCAAATTGTACTTGAAAGAAAATTCAAAATAGTTTAAAAATGATTACATTTCTAATTAATATTCGATTTTTCATGTACTCAAATCTTGTTACACCAAAAGAAAAAATATTCATAAATTGTTATTGAAAATAAGAAAAAAAACTCATCTACTCCTGCGAGGCTCAGGTGGTATAGCGCCTTCCAAAATATCACTATTTTGTTTAAATATTTATCGACCGAAATTTTGTAATTTTAAGATAAAGAAAAAATATAGAGAAAAAAGATAAATATGATTTAGAGTCCAATGATGATCATCCTCGTTCCACAAATAAGCACTGATTATTAAATGAGAATTAATTTAATTTATTTTTAAACGAGCTAATTATTAATGAATACTGTATTACTGGATTCAAAACAAAGACCAAAAAATGAATCGCCAGGAGCTTCGCACGTACCCCCGTCATTCACCAAGATAGGCCAGTAAGTGCCCCCGCCACCCACTAATCAACATACTTAAAGACAAATTTCTCTCCCCTCCGATTCCAGATAGGTACACTAATACAATTCCCACATGTACCTTGGACTTGCATCAACAAACTTAACGAATAGTTCAAAGCTACCAACAATGACACCAAAATATATTCCATATTAATTTAGTAAGTAGATATTATAATATTCTTCACCGACTTCAACAAAGAACTCCCATAAAGTGTACAATTCCAATTTAATATTATCAAATACCTATATTTATCATACTTTAATAATAATAATATATATACACATATGTGCATATTAAAATTATAAAGTCATCACATTCCTCCCCTTGGAAGGCGATTTTCAAATCAAATAACTATCCCATTGTATTTTATAATCGTCTTACATAACGAAATAGAAATTTTAATCAGAAAAATGATGAAGAAGACGACTCGAATACCTCAAACAATAATAGACTATATGCACCATATAAGAAAACAAATAATTAATCGAATCAAATAGAGTCATCACACTACGTATAGAAATGAGTAAATCATTTTAAAAAAATTCTTCAAATTCTATTGAGGAATTTAAAATACATGATACAGGAATAGGAAAAGGGATGGTGTATTGAGGCGAACTTGAAATTAGCGATACAATAGAAGAACAATATTCTTATTCCGAACCACAGTGAACAAGGTGGACATCATGTTATGAGATATAAAAAAAAATGTTCGACATATATAGAATTCTTTATACAGATTAATGACCCCATTTTCCTGGGGTAGGTAGAGAGAAGCGAGCACCATACATTAATTGCCTCACACACATTCATTCGTCTGTTATTTAAACATATGAAGTCTTATCCTTTCCATTGAGAAATTTGTTTACATGGCTAACAGCTCTATGAAATATTCATTATTTTTGTTTAGACAGAAGGCGCCACTAATACTTAACATTTCAAATTTTCAGTTATGGTTTTACGGTCTGTTTATGTTATCCCCATTTTAAGATTGTATGCATTCTTATCAACAATAAGTGTGAACAATTGATGTGTTTTAGTTTTTGAAATAAATACATTAGGTAGTTACTATTGTTGCAAATATATTAAACATGATCATAGCATCATGTGTTCTCCAAGCTAATTCAGAAATTAAATTCTACATTTGGTAACCCAAAAATTCATTACTTGTAAATATTACGTTCATCGTTCAAAATATTTTACATAACTAAAAAACAGATTATTCTACACACATTATTAATTTATATTCAGATCTTTCATACATATTATTTTGGAAAACACAAAAGTTATTGTTATCTATACAAACATTTCTCTTTCCAAATATATTCATTCACATTATTCTTCAATAGATCAGAATTTAAAAACAGCTTTATATTTCTTACTTTACTCAAGTTTTCAATTGAACAAAACTATCAGAAGATCAAGGTATTCTGTGCTGAATGAAAAGTCAGATATACCTCTACAAAGATGCTGAATATTATAGATATGTCAAATGAAGAAATCAATACACCTTGAGGTCCAGGCTCTTAAGTCAAATTGTAAATGTTATCGCCAAGTGCTTGGCGATAACGAACAGCGTTTACAATTTGACTTAAGGACCTTAATTAGATGTCTAAATTTTCTGCATAACTCACTTCTTAAATCTTTGTTGAGGTGTAAATACAACTTTATACATGGATATCTTTCATTATATATAATTACTTTTTCATTGAAAAAATATTCAACTAATCATGCATACATTCATACATATAAATACTTTTCTAAATTTTATCGAAACTGTAAGGAACCATTCAGTAGGTAGTCAATTGTCAACGTACAAAAATACAGCAATTATTAAAATTTATACTCCTGTCTAGGAAAAAAGAATGACTCATACATAAAAATACTCATACATAATATAATCATTAACAAATTACATATAAGAGAATATAAAAAATTTCACGTTAAGGGGAAGCGTTTACTTTTTCTTTCACCCTGTAAAGACATGTGGTGATATTATTGGCAAATTACTATTTATTTAAAAAAATATACTGTATGATTTAGGAGTCCATCGATCACATACAAATATACCAACATCCACTTTTATATATCGCTTCTTTGGAAGAACAATGTGATATCTCAAAATGCATTTTTTCCTTCAATCCTCAAAAACGCAACCATTTGCAACAAAATTTATATTTCTTCTATAAATATATAAAGTAAAAAAGTCATTCCCATAGCTTTGCAAGAAACATTGATATCAGTGGGACTGTGTGAGTGTTATCATTTTACGATTTTTATTGCTCTGAGAAGATTCACGATTTTGTTCTACATTTAAATTATTTTGATTTTTGGAATAGTTATTTAACAATATATTTACCCAGATTGTTGAGGATAAATTTAAGAGTTTAGAAGTAGTTGTCTCACAACTCACACATGTGTCAGTCAAATTTAGGTGTTGATACGTATCTAATTTTTCTAACATCAATATTTTTAAAGAGTGTCTCTGATTTTTCAAATTTTGAAACATTAATTCAAACTTCTCAGAGAGAAAGTATTTGAAATATTTGGTAAGCGACAATACCAGCAGTTATAGAAAAACAAGAAGGATATTTAAGTGATCCTCGGTTTAAATTATTTGAGTAAGTTAAATTTAAAGAGTATTCTACAGATAAATCTTGTGTACTTGTAAGAGTCTTCAAACATGTCGAGCACCTAATTTTTTCAGATACTTTTTTTGCTGTATATCCACTTATGTATATTAAAATTTCTTGCGTTGCCTGATCCATATCTATTTCTTCACTGAGAAATATAATTTCATCAATAGTCTCCTCAGACATTAGATCACTGCCACTGGTATCATTTCCTAATGTAGAATTATTTTATCATGTTGGGATTATTATAGATGAATTGATAATATATAAAAACACTTTATAATCATCATGTAATATTTTTAAAGAAAAAACAAAAAGGTACAACTAACATAGATAACAATAAACAAACCATAGAGTTAAATACAATTGTATAGTTATTAATAGGTACCTAACCATATCTAACACTCCCCCATAACCTTACAATTGTAATTAAACTTCTTCGAGTCCAAAATCTGACAAAAATTCTTTAATTTTAGTCCCATTTAAACCTTTGGTCAAACTATCAGCTGCCATATGATCAGTTGATAAATATTCAATTTGCACTATTTTCGTTTTCACAGCATAGTTTATATAACGATTTTTAAGATCTATGTGTTTAGATCGTTTATGAAAACCAGAATTTCTTGAAAGTCTCTCTGCACTCTGACTATCGCAAAACAACTTTACAGTTCCCTGAGGCCTCCACAGCCAATGCAAGAGTCCTTTTAAATCCTTTGCTTCTCTGGCACCTTCCGTCAAAGCAATATACTCTGCTTCTGCAGCAGATAATGCAGGAGATCTTTGTTTTCTGGATTCCCAGGAAATGGCTGCTCCGCTTAACACAAATAAAAATCCACTGTATGATATTCTATCATCTACATTATTAGCCCAATCGGCATCTGTAAATCCAAATAAATTTTTATTTGTTTTTCTGTAACATAAACATAACTTTGATGTCCCTTTTAGATAGGCTAATACTCTTTTAGCAGCTCGCCAATGTACCTCATTATAAGACGAGTTATATTGACTCAGAACACTGCATGCATGTGCAATGTCTGGTCTAGACGTCACAGCAAAGTACATAAGTGAACCCACAAGACTCTGATAAGGATACTTATTCATCACATCTTCTGATGTTTCACCCTCTGTGGGTCTCGAAAGTCTTTGGTTCGGGTCCAGAGGACTTGACATGGTCCTACAGTCTTCCATCTTATATCTCTTGAGAACTTCAAGAATATCCCTTTCTTGATCAATCCATAATTTTTTCTGAGCTCGATCACGTCTTATTCGCATTCCCAGAATGTGTCTTGCTTCTCCAAGATCCTTCATTTGAAATTTATGTTCCAAACCATCTTTGATTCGCTTTGCCTCTAATTTATCATCAAATAATATTATTAAGTCATCAACATAAATTGCTAAAATTATTGTACAATTTTGTGTCCTTTTTATATACACACATGGATCCCTTAGGGATTGTTTTAGACCCAATTCCAATAAAACTGCGTTGATTGTTTCATTCCAACATCTGGATGCTTGTTTCAATCCATAAATGGCCTTTTTTAGTAAGCATACTTTTCCTTTATCTTTGGACTCTATAAATCCTTGAGGTTGCTCCATATAAACTGTTTCTGTCAAATCTCCATGAAGAAACGCTGTTTTTACATCCAACTGTTCCAATTCAAGGTCTAGCTCGGCTGCTAATGCCAAAAGCATTCTAAAGGTTGATTTTCGTACAACGGGTGTATAAGTTTCTTCAAAGTCCACACCATATTGCTGCGTGAAACCTTTTGCAACTAGTCTTGCTTTAAATTTATCACCCTCTAGGCCTTTCTTTCTCTTAAAAACCCACTTATTTTTGATCACCTTTTGGTTCTGAGGTCTATCAACCAATATCCATGTGTTGCTTTCATGAAGTGATATCAGCTCCTCTCTTATGGCCTTTTTCCACTCAACATTATTGGGCTGTGACAAGGCTTCATTCAATGTTCTTGGATCCTCTATATTTTCACTTTCAAAAACGCGCAAAGCGCTATATAGCTCCATATCTGATGGCCATCTCCTTGGAACATGACCTCTAGCTGAAGTCCTTCTCTCTGGTTCTTCGTCTTCCTCTATTATTTCCTCTTCGTCTTCTTCCATATATGTTGTATGATCCTCTTCTATATTCTCTAGTTGATCATCTAAATGAAGAATTTCCGACTGTGAATCTTTATCCACTTCGATGATATTTGGTGGTGTATCGAATAATGATTCTATAGGCATTTCTTCATTATGCACATCATCCTTTGATGTTTCTGATTTTGTATTCCATCCCTTGACATTTTCGAAGAAGACAACATCCGACTCATATATAGCACTTCTTCCATTCTCTGGATCTATCAGTTTGTAACCCTTTACTCCATCTCCATATCCAACGAACACCCACGGCTTGCTTTTTGAATCAAATTTCTTTCTTTTTTCATCTGGAATTCTTGCAAAAGCCTTGCATCCAAATACTCGAAAATGAGATATATTAATCTTCTTTCCATTCCAAGCTTCTTCTGGAGTTTTATCTTTAACAGATCCATGCGGAGATGCATTTTTTAAGTACACAGCAGTCACTACTGCTTCAGCCCAAAAAGCTCTAGGCATTTCAGCATCTTCGAGCATACATCTAGCCTTTTCTACAATAGTCCGATTAGCTCTCTCTGCAACTCCATTCTGATGTGGATGCCTCGGAACTGTCTTTTGGTGACGGATTCCATGTTTTTTGAGGAATTTTATAAATTGTTCATTGATGTATTCTCTCCCATTATCTGTTCTTAAATTCTTTATCTTGCATCCCGTTTGATTCTCAACAAAGGCTTTGAATTCAATAAACTTTTTAAAAACTTCATCTTTTGTACGAATAATATACACAAAAGTTTTACGAGTTAAGTCATCTATAAATGTGAGAAAATACTATCCACCTCCCCAACTCTCCGTACTCATAGGTCCACATACATCTGAATGAATAAGCTGAAGTTTTTCTGTCGCTCTTATTCCTTGTTTCTTGGGAATAACTCTTGTTTGTTTTCCTTTAACACATTCTTCACATTGACTATCTTCTCCTGGAGAAAATTTTATGCCATCAGCCATGCCTTGTGATAATAGTGTCATCGACTTTCTACAAAGGTGCCCGAGACGCCTATGCCAAAGTCTTTTGGGCAAGTTACTTTCTATAGAAGTCATGCACATCCCTTTTGTACTAGCATAGTTTACTGTTGATTCTTTTTCAACGCTATCATAACTCTCATTCAACTTGTATATTCCAGCATTTCGAGAGCCTAGTAAGAGTGACTCCCCGTCGATAATGGATAAACGTCTTTTTCTGGATAAACCTTGCAATCATTTTTGGTGAAAACGCAGATAAATCCTTTGTCAGTAATCTTACTCACTGATAATAAATTAGCTGCCAATTCGGGTACATATAAAACATCTTTAATAGTAGTTTGTTCACCATGTAAGTCAATTTTTACATCGCCGATTCCTTGGCTAATAACCTTTTGTTGATTTGCCACGGTAATTTCTTGGCTTTCAAACTTGTTTGACACGGGTTTTATCCAATCATTATTCATTGTCATATGAGCACTAGCTCCAGAATCGATAATCCAATCTCTAGATTGAGACTTTGATGTTGACATTGCTGCATATAACACTGTGGCTAAATTGGCCCTCTTATTAAAGTTCTCTTGTTTTTTGTCTTCATTATTTTTGAAGTTAGATTGTCTACTATCTAAGTTAGATTTGCATTGAAAAGATTTGTGTCCAATTTTGTTACATTTAAAACACTTAGGTTTCCAATGTTTTCCTTGAGAAATTAGCGCACTTTGATTGGAAGTGCTCTTCTGTACTGGTTTTTGTGACGAGTGTTCTATCAACAAAGTTCTTATAGAATCACTGGTTACTTTAGTACCTGAACCTTCTATACCCATAATCATTGGATTATATTCATCAGTCAATCCATTAAGCATGATGACTCCGATCAATTCATCATCTATTCCACCCTTGATAGCTTCCAGTTTTTGTGATAATGACAATATTTCATTCAAATAACCTTCCATAGATATAAAATTTGTTAAATGAACTCTGAGAAGTTTGCGTAAGAGGCCTAATCTCCTCATCAAACCATCACCAGCATAGTCTATTTCAAGTTGTTTCCATACTTCTTTCGCGGTTGAGCATTTTTGAATAGTTGGCCACAACTTTTCTTCTACCATTAATACAATTTTTCCTTTAGCTTTATTGTCAATCCGTTTGTCTGGTATTTCTTCACCATTCACAGCATCCCAAAGATCGTCTGCCAATAAAAACATCTGCATTCGAAACTGCCATGTGGAATAATTTTCTCGTCCAGATAATTTTCGTATTGTCGGTAGTGAATTTGAATTTGACATTGCGTTGTTGAGAATTTGTACTGTGTTATTGCCTTTATTTTCTACACTTTCTGTGTTTTTAAAACTCATTGTCTCAATTAAAAGTCACATAAGTTAATTGCTTCAAAATGCAAGCAACAAAACTAAGATTTTAATGATAAATCTTCATGTGGTTTTATTTTCCTTTTATTTAACCTCAAATGTCAAAAGTCACAGCACACTACAAAATCCACTATCTCTGTTTGTTGATTTAATAGTTAATAGCACTATTATACATCTGAGAGTATTCCTGGGCCCATAACCACTGTTGGGATTATTATAGATGAATTGATAATATATAAAAACACTTTATAATCATCATGTAATATTTTTAAAGAAAAAACAAAAAGGTACAACTAACATAGATAACAATAAACAAACCATAGAGTTAAATACAATTGTATAGTTATTAATAGGTACCTAACCATATCTAACATATCATTTAATGATTTTAAATTCCAGTTACTAATATCAAAATTCAAAGGTTGGTGTAAAATGTTAAAAATATTAGTGATTTTATCGGATTGAGCCCAAGTTTCATTTTGTTCGTTGGTTCGGACTACGAAATCTGTTTTTCTTTTTAATGGTTCCTTACGACGAGGTGGCAATTTCTTTGATAAATATTCTGGTAGATTGGAGAACACTGATGGTACAGCATCTTTTTTCAACCTCAATCTTTTCCGAGGTACATTAATGATTTGACCTGAAATATTGAAAACATAATTATTAGTCAATTTATTTGTAGTAACAAATGATAAATAATAGTATGATGGAACATAGTAAATGTCTAAACTTGAACGCACTTATTGTGAGTTCTTTATATATAATTTTTTTGTTGGTATGATTCTTGTCGGTTAGATATCTAACTCTGAGATAGGTATTGGGTTCACAGTTATAAATTGCGTTTTCTGTCTGAATTTGTGAGACAGTAAATATCATTATTAAGATATTTTGTTAAGATCAAAGTTTAGTATGAAAATGTCATTAATTTTTGTATAAATGAACATAATCAACAAATTTTAACCTCAAACATTTCCAAAGTCTGAATCTGATCATAAACTTCATGAGTAGCCCTGCTGATTTCTCTTTTGAAGTATGTGATTTGACTTTTCATAGCCATATGAAAAGATTTGTTAACGTTAATTTTTATTCTAAACTTATTTTGTATGTTTTGTTATATTCTTGTGTATAACTTTTCAGGCAACTACTATGTTAAATATTATCTAACATGCATCCAATAACAAGTAAGTTGCTACATTCTGGAGACTAATAATATTTATCTTCGTGTCTCAGGAGTTAGATATCTAACTAACTGGGCCTTTTTAAAATGTATATCTGACACTAAAATATATATTTATATAAAATTAAGTTTTAAACGTTCAAAAGTTAAGTCATCTAAAATTCATCAGTTTTCGATCTCTCGATTGATACGACTTCCAAACTGTAGAATTCCATACTTATTAGAACAAATATGATTTTTACATATTTTTGATTCAAACTCAATTTTAAAGCTTGGGCCTCTATCCATGCCGCTAAGTGTATCTGTTAATAAGTTATGAAATTTAACTTTTGTTGTAAATTCAAGCAAAGGGTCATTCCACAAAAAACACGGAGACATGTATAAAATCATTTTCAAATGGAAAAATCACTTACCATCTGTGCAATTAAATGTATCTTCCTTAACGATGTCTTCTTCGCGAAAATGCTTTATGCATACACTTGTATATGGAGAAACAGTTAGGCTCTTGGTATGCTTTGAATCCATTTCCTTCTTAATGCGTCAGATTTAGGAAAAGAAAAGCAGTTGGTATACTTCCTATTGTAATTGGACTGGCATCCAGGAACACAACAGGAGCTCGGCATATTTCTGTAAAGCATTTAATTGATATCTATAAAAAGCAGGTAACTAAGAAATTTATCAACTTTAGGATACCTATATACCGGTTGTCATGATAATAACATAAAATATCTGAAGAAAGGATCTCGATACAAAAAAATATAAGTCACAATCCCAACTTAGCCACGGTTTAAATAAATAAATGAATACAAATTAATATCTATATTTTCTAAAATATGTCCTTAATGTCGGCCTTCGTGGCTCAGTTGGTTAGATATCTGACTGCTGAGCCAAAGGTCCCGGGTTCGATTCCCGGTGGAGACACAGTTTTTAATTGTGTTTTCAGTCTGGATCTGTGAGACGATTAATATCGTAAGTCTCCAGAATGTGGCAACTTGTTATTGGGTGCGTGTTAAATTAATATTTGACATAGTACCTGTTAGTTGCCCGAGAAGCAATATTAAATAAATAAATAAATAAATAAATATTAATTTGTATTCAGAAATGCCCTCATTTTGAGGATTCCCTACATTAATAATCGATGGATTCAAATTTGTTTTCCGTAAAACAATGATATAAGACAAACATGTAAGATTGTTTGAGAGAATTTTGAAAAATACACGTATCGAAATACTATTCATGTATATTATTTCGTTATACAATGAAAACTAAATTTAAAAATACAAAAACCAATGACTTCAAAAATGAAAATATTAATCAACCCAATAATATGATTGTGAACTAATACGATCGCCGGTGACACATATTAGTCACATTAGTGTGATCATATTATTTCGAAATATATATTTTTTCTTAAATAATATGCACTATATCATAATAAATGTGTTTAATCACTTCAAAACATTAGATTACAATTTTAATGACAATATTGTATCGATAAAATATTTCATAACCATGAAAATGTTTCTGACATTACATTTCAATGTATTTACGTTATATATCAAAAATTATGGTAAATAACCAAACAAAACAATATGAAAAAGCTTAAATAATGTTAAATATTAGTAAATAATGTTAAAAACAATTATATTTTTACTTACTGAGATTTAAAAGACAGCACGACAAACCAACACTAACCGAAAACGAATCAAAATGTAGGTACTGATTTCTATGCAAAAACAGACGCCAAGACGCGTAAACCCCCGACTGATAAGTCGGCCATATTGGAAAATATTCTCTCATACATTACGGCATGATACAACTGCAAAAACTGCAAATCCAGAGGGCGCTGGTAATATATATGTTAGTTGACATTATACATTCACAAAGAGGTTACCTAATTTATAAAAATATCATTCAACAATTTCGAATAAAAGGTTCAATATTTACTCCACTGCCCAATTGTTGTTTTTTGATGAAAATATAACCTTAAAAGAGACATGATACATGACATTTGACATTTAAAACATCTCAAGCAGCGTTCAGATTGATACGCTGCTCGAAAACGTTCAGAGATTGGTGTGAAAAAACGCCATAATCTGCAACTTCAGGACCATTCGGCGCCCGACGTCGAACGTTGAATCTGAACACCGCTTAGGTACTATAAGTTAGTTTCGTTTTTAAGTAAGACGTTTATTAAAGCCTAACCATATTACATTTGCACGGAACAACAAATGGTAAGTTTTTTAATTAATCTTTTGTATAAATATTTTTCAGACAATGGACAGCCCAGTGAACCAAGAGGCAAAAATATTAATAAAAGAAGAATATATTTACTCAACTGACAAAAATATTGGTGAAGAATTTCCTGAGTTCCCAATTGAAGAATGTGAAGTAGATTTAAAAACAGAAATTGAAAGGCATTCTGTGATTGAAAATGAAAAATTAAACATACCTATGAATCACGATTGTATAGTCACGGAAGATGGTAAGACACGTTCTCAAGAAGATTTAAACGAACACAAACTAATTATTTTGGGCAAGAAACCACATGAATGCAGTGTCTGTGGAAAGAAATTTTCTCTGATAGGAAATTTAAAAGTACACAAACTAACTCATTCGGGAGAAAAACCACATGAATGCAGTGTATGTAGGAAAACATTTTTTCGGAAGGATAAATTAAATATACATAAACTAACTCATTCGGGAGAAAAACCACATGAATGCAGTGTGTGTGGAAAGAAATTTTCTCTGATGGGAAATTTAAAAGTACACGAACTAACTCATTCGGGAGAAAAACCACATGAATGCAGCGTTTGTGGAAAGAAATTTTCTCTGATGAGAAGTTTAAAACGACACAAACTAACTCATTCGGGAGAAAAACCACATGAATGCAGTGTGTGTGGAAAGAAATTTTCTCTGATGGGAAATTTAAAAGTACACAAACTAACTCATTCGGGAGAAAAACCACATGAATGCAGTGTCTGTAGGAAAACATTTTTTCGGAAGGATAATTTAAATATACATAAACTATTTCATTCGGGAGAAAAACCTCATGAATGCAGTGTCTGTAGGAAAACGTTTTTTCGGAAGAATAATTTAAATATACATAAACTAACTCATTCGGGAGAAAAACCACATGAATGCAGTGTGTGTGGAAAGAAATTTTCTCTGATGGGAAATTTAAAAGTACACAAACTAACTCATTCGGGAGAAAAACCACATGAATGTAGCGTTTGTAGAAAGAAATTTTCTCTGATGAGAAGTTTAAAACGACACAAACTAACTCATTCGGGAGAAAAACCACATGAATGCAGTGTGTGTGGAAAGAAATTTTCTCTGATGGGAAATTTAAAAGTACACCAACTAACTCATTCGGGAGAAAAACCACATGAATGCAGTGTATGTAGGAAAACATTTTTTCGGAAGAATACTTTAAATATACACAAACTAACTCATTCGGGAGAAAAACCACATGAATGCACTGTCTGTAGGAAGACATTTTCTCGGAAGGATAGTTTAAAAATACATAAACAAACTCATTCGGGTGAAAAACCACATGAATGCAGTGTTTGTGGAAAGACATTTTTTGAGATGAGAAGTTTAAACCGACACAAACTTACTCATTCGAGTGAAAAACCACATAAATGCAGTGTGTGTGGAAAGAAATTTTCTCTGATGGGAAATTTAAAAGTACACAAACTAACTCATTCGGGAAAAAAACCACATGAATGCAGTGCTTGTGGAAAGACATTTTCTGAGATGGGAAGTTTAAAACGACACAAACTAACACATTCGGGTGAATAACCCCATGAATCAGTGTCTGTGGAAATATATTTTCTAGAAAAGATGATTTAAATAAACATATAATAACAATAAATAATAATAAATTTATTCCAGTTGTGAGCAGGAGGGTGCAATGCTACACAAACCATATTTTTTTACATACAAATATAAAATATACATTTAACAATTTTGAAAAAAGAAAAAATATTAGGTATACAAAAAAAAATGAAATAAAATACTAAAAAGTTTATATGACGAAACAAAAATCACTATCCTCGCTATCGTCTTCGATCCAATACTTCTGCCCATCTTTGTGACAGTCTCGGACATTGGTGTCCCTGTACAGTCTTTATGATTGAGTTAGGGTTAGATGGGTCGATGGCAGAGCGGTTAGCACACTGGGCTAGTAATCCAGTGGTCGCGAGTTCAAATCCTGCCTCGATCGATTTCGTTCACCTATAGCACAAGCATTTGTAATTAATTTTATGGAACGTATGAAGATGTATATGTTTATTGACAATAACATCTCAATAGAGACGAAGTTGGGATATTATAGAAGAACCAGGAACTCAGGCACATACAGGGCTTACAACTGTCTTCGGCTGGTTTACTTGATCACTTTATGCGTTTGCGCAACTTCGTCTCTATTGAGATGTTATTGTCAATAAAAATACAATTTTGACTCTCGACAGGTAAAAAATCCAGTGTTTGCGTAAATGCAATTAAAAAAATATATTAGATGTATATGTACTTGTTTAACAAGGACATATTCATCTTTATTAAATAAAAAGAAGGCATTATTGGTGAACGTTACGCAAGCGCATATAGTGATCACGTAAACCAGCCGATGACAGGTCATAAGCTCTATAGGTGTTTTGAGTTCCTGGTTCTCCTATAATATTCCAACTTCGTCTCTATTGAGATGTTAAATACTTATCAAAACATATTATAAAATATTCTTATTTTTCTTAGCCATGTACCTACTACTTTAGGTATGATTGGCTCTCCTAATTATTCCGAGTCAGGATGATCTGTCCTGAATTGTTGGTTTATCCATGAGCTTTTTCATACAATCCCATGAAGGTATTATGTATTACCCCAACAATTGGACATTCTATTCCTTTCCTGTTGAAAAGAGGCCCAATTATCTAAACACTAGGGGCTCCGCCCCTGTCCGCTTCGCGGCCCAACCCCGGTTTGGCGCTACGCGCCATTTTTTTAGGCGCTTCGCGCCTTTATTTATGCGCTACGCGCCTTTATTTATGCGCTACGCGCATTTCATTGGGCGCTGCGCGCCATTTGTTTTATGCCAAGCATCGTTTTTTTAACGCTTCTCACCAACCTATGACCGCTGCACATCGAACCAATTCAGGTATTCATCGAACTAACAAAGTATTGAATGTTATCAATAGTGATTTGTAATTAAGATATTCATTAATTTATTATATTATTAGTTCAATGTTTAATAATGTTACCATAATAGAAATTAAACAATAGGTAAGTTATTAGTGTGAGTATATTTATCAATATAAATGAATCATATTTCTAAAAAAACATTTAAATTGTACTTAAGCACATAATATTATTATGTATAATGTTTCAATGTATATAGGCATGCTATAAGCATTCAACTCTCAAATGTTGTTGATGTTCCGTTATTTTTTTTTTTTTAATATGGGCAACTACAGTAATATTGTTTTAAACAAATATAATAAGAATAGCAACATAAGTAATTGTTACTTAATCAGCCCACCTTTGATTTCATATTGCATGTACTCACTGCTGATAACAAAACAAATTATTATTCCTGTATAGCGTGGCTCCTGGACATACATAATATGTCCACGGAACTGAGTTTTTCCAAATTATTATATGTGGTAAGGCATTGGTACAATGGGGAATTCTGAGCGGCATTAGTGTTTTTTTTTAGTCCAAAAAGAACGTTAAGGTGTGTCTTGTTTGTCTATTTGGTATGTTGAAGTTAATCATTTTCATAAGGTCTGTACAGTCAATTTTCAAGTTTTTTATGTCATAAAGGTACATTAAGTCTGAGGTCCTTCGTCTTGTCTTTAAATTCTGCAATTCATGTTTGTAGTTATTACCAAATTTGTACTTCATGTTTTTCAAAAATATTTATTGTATTCACTCTATACTGTTAATATAAGTATTATATTGTGGATTCCAAATGACTGACGCTTGTTCCAATTGACTTCTAACAATTGTGTTATACAGTAAGCTAAATGTTTTTATTTGTGTGAATGGTTTACATACTCTCATCAGGAATCCCAACATTTTATAAGCTTTCAGTATAATGGTGTTTGTCAAATAAAAGTTTACTGTCCAGTTGTATGCCTAAGTCTCTACAGTCTGATTTCTTATCAATCATCTCCCTATTGATTTTGTATGTGTATTGTATTGTACTCTTTTTCCTAGAGAATGTAATGGAGTGACATTTTTCTACATTTAGTAACAGCTTATTAGAGTCAAAATAAGAAGTTAGTCTATCCAGGTAAAGTTGTAAGTCCTTAGTCAGTAATGTCTAACAGTTTTACAAATTTTCATATCATTCAGTTTTATAGATTATTATCTTATGTACTTTAAACAAACTTGGATGGTTTTGAATGTGTACTGGTTGTATTAATTTGAATACCTAATGTCATAGGCAAAAATGTAAATACTTATTTGTCAAAATATTATAAAAACAATATTGAACACACATACATACCATCACACCATGTCCCTCACGGGGTAGGCAGAGAGAACCGAACGCCACATTTTTCTATCTTGACACACATTCATCGCCTCATCAACATTCATACATCGTCTTATACATGTTCGTCTGTTGTTCAAGCTTCTTACATTTCCATATTTCAAAATAACGTTTACATGGTCGTGCCATCCTTTTCTTGGGCGCCCGCGACCTCTTATTCCGTTCCTGTCAGCTTTGTATATTTTCTTCGTTCATTCTTCCCAAGTGGCAAAACCATCTCAATGTGTTAACTTTCATTCTGTTAATTACATCTTTCTTCATCTTATATTCTTTCCTTGTATCTTCATTCCGAACTCTGTCATACATCATCGTTCTAAGCGATCTCAATTCAACTGCATTTATTCTGCTTTCATGCGACTTCTGCCATGTCCAGGTCTTACTTGCATACTTCAAGGTTGGTACTACGATTGCGTTATGAATGGCAACTTTAGCGTCTCTTGATATGTTGCGATCATTCATAACTGGTCTAAGCGCTCCATTCACTCTGTTTTCTGCCATAACTCTTCTTTCAATATCCTTATCAGGCCGTCCATTCCGTTGGAACATACTACCCTGATAGACATACTCGTCGACTTGTTCAAGCCATTCATTCACTACTTTTGTTTGACAAACTGTGACATACTCGTCGACTTGTTCAAGCCATTCATTCTCTACTTTTATTTGACACACTGTTCTGCTTTCACTCTTTTCTCTATTGAACATATGAGTAAATATAAGTTAACCCTGGAACACCCAACATAATGTAGAACACTTGTATTACATACATAATATATACTACGAACTAATATCCATACAAACGTTCACCGTCATATAGACCTGCCCTATAATCTGCACCATATAAATCAACGCTTAAAGATGCCCTTATACATGCTAGAATATTTTGTAAGTTTATTGAATTTATTATATAAAGGAAAAATTGTAAAAAAATCAAATTTTACTTAAGCACATAATGTGTAATTTTTCAATATAAATGTTTTCATAATGTCACTATCAGTCAATACAAAGCTATCATGATTTGATCTACATTGCTATTAGATGATTAATCCAATAGACACCCTACGATTGATTTTAAATGTAATTGAGGGTATATAATATATGGAAAACAATGTATAATGTGCACCATATAAATCAACTAAACAATAAGTTATTGGTGTATATTTATTGATATAAATTAATCATCTTGCTAAAAAAACATTTCAATATATATAGACATGTTTCTCAAGATTTTTTCACAATGAAATACATATTCGGTACATGTAAATAAATAAATTTGAAGTATTTCATAAGTGAACATGTACATACTTATTTGTCAAAATGTTGGTCAAAGCATACATATGAGAGAGTACAAAATGTTTATAAATCAATTTAAAATCTCTTTAAATACAATATTTTCTGTATACTTACTCATATAAAAAATGGGCAACGTACAATAATATTTTTTTAAACAAATATGTATAATAAATAAGAATAGTAACATAAGTAATTGTTACTTAATCAGCCCACCTTTAATTTCATTGGTATGTTGAAGTTAATAATTTTTAGAAGGTCTGTAAGTCAAAATTGTGGATTCCAGATGACTGACTCATGCTCCAATTGACTTCTAATAATTGTGTTATATAGTAAGCTGAATGTCAGGATCAAGTTGTAAGTCCTAACAGTCAGTAATGTCTATAACAGTTTTATAGATTTTCATATCGTTCAGTTTTATAGATTATCTTATGTACTTTAAACAAAGTGATTCACAAACTATGTATGCATTTGTTGGAACAGCTCGCTAGCACAATGTATTATATTGTAGACCTCCCCAGATGCAGCTAGAATAAAATTGCATAGTTGTTACCGATTGACGATGGTTTGTTTAAAATATCTCTCATTGGACCGCCAAAAATTGCAACTCGAGCTTCTTCTACATTTAAAGGGTGTCTAATACGTACCCCATAGAACACACTAACTAACGTACCCTTACAACTTCATCTGCATCATAAACATACAGACTATAATTTTTCAAACAGTATGGTCCGGTACCAGGCACGTCTGCAATCTGAACACCGAAGGATGCAAAAGCATTAGCACTATTCTTCCGGATATGTTGACAGTACTAACAACTACTCTTCTTGCAGAAGTAGAGTTTTTGCATCGTTTTTCCAACTTTGAAGTCAAAAAACACCAATTTAGAGGCTTCGTAGCATATATACAGTGTCTCAAAAGAAAGTTTATATTTGTATTCAGAGCGTTATGTGGAGATATTAGATGACTTCTTAGTACCTGAACAACAAAACTTTCCTGGCTATAACCAAAGAACATGGTTCCAGCAGGACTTCCCTTGCGCATTTGAAAGTAAATATCCGTCACGAAATGGTAGCCATCACTGAGTCCACCTGCCGAGCTGTCATAAGTAATCTTACTGTTGGATTAAATGAGTGCTGCGAACGCGAGGGTCTATATTTGGACGATTTTATTTTTAAGAAATAAATTCCCAAAATGTGTACTTTTTTTTTAATCGATCCACTAAATATAAACTTTATTTTGAGACACCCTGTATTGTGTTCTATGCATGGATTTACTAGTAGAACATTTAGTGTGTCCTTATAACTTTTTCATAATTTCAGAATATATAGATAGTTATAGGCCTATAAAAATGGACGTCCTATTCCATTCCTGGGGGGCAAGTCTGGTTCAACTGGCGAAATCAAAACCCTCACGATTACCCATATCATGGATATAATTATTATGTGGAGTTCTATGACACCTAAAGATAAATATTTTAGAACTCCATATTATGATAATTATATCCATGATATGGGTAATCACGAGGGTTTTGATTTCACCGGGTGGACCAGACTTGCCCCCCTGTTTTCTGGGAGTGCTAGAGCAGTTTGCACCATGTGATCATTTTGCCTTTTCATTACATTTCCATACCTCTGTGAATTTTTCTGGTATGGGGGCTACTCCAAAACTTCCTCTTACCGGCCCATTACAAATTTTATCAAGCTTAGTCACCCCGTTTGCCCATCTCATAATTTTCATTATGTTTACATGCAGTTTTTGTTTATGTGTGCCTTTCAATGTTCAAAACTCTGCACCGTATGTCATTGCAAGTCTCAGAGATTTTTTATAAATCTTGTCTTAGTTTTAATCGGCATATTCAAAAACAAACTTACATGTTCATATATCTAATATCGTGAAATTATAACAATAAACAACTAAGTACTGATAAATTTTATTTTTCCCAACCACCCTCAGCAATATATTTTCTTTTTCTTCTCGACTTATGAATCCGTCAATATATGTTCATCTGTCAATATATGTCGGATGGACATATATGTTCATCCGTCAATATATGTTCAGTTAACACTTACACACACATACTTATTGTTACTCTTCTCTCATGCGCGCACCCACACTAATTCACACTTTTTTATTGGCTTATTTTGATATTAGGTATAGTACGTAAGAGGTACATGTTATATTTGTATTTCTATTTATTTACTTTTAATAATTGTATGCATGTACTGCGTACTGTCGTTAGTAAAAATAAAATATGTGTATCGCACAAAACATACGGTAGTTAGAATATGAAGAGATTGTAGAAACATATTTCGGTATATCCCTTCCTTGCCATTGTCCTCTCACCGATGTGTTTGAGAATTGTAACTTAAGAGGGGTACTGTTCCTAAGATTTTTGTATAGGGGGCGTTTCCATAAAGAAGTAAGGCCTATGTCAACGGTGTGTGAGTGGTGTCCCACATAATACTACGTACCTACAAGTGCACGCAATATACAAAAACTGCCAGTGCCGTCCGGTAAAATATTGCTTTTGTAACTTCACTGTGGGGGTAGGTACAGCAGGTATTCCAACTGTCGATGTGTTTTTATAATTGATAAATATGTATAACTAGTTGCATGTATCACATGAGATCCAACTGTCGATGGCAATAGTATATATAATTGAAATATATGTATAACTAGTTGAATGTAATACATAGATCCAAATGTCAATGGCAATTGTATGTACAATTGAAAATAATATCATGTGTTACATGCAACTAGTTATACATATTTTTCAATGCTGCATATTATTGCCATCGACAGTTGGATATCATGTATTACATGCAATTAGTTGTACATATTTTTCAATTATACGTAATATATGCCATCGACAGTTAGATATCATGTGTTACATGCAACTAGTTTTAAGTATTTTTCTATTATACATACTATTGTCATCGGCAGTTGGATCTCATGTATTACATGCAACTTGTTATACTTTTTAATTGGTTTTGGCTTTTTTTTATATTATACATCTGAGGCATATAGAAACAAAGACGGCAGTGTCCACTTTCTACAATTATTGGCAATCACGAAAAAACGTTTTATTCGTTCTTTATTCAATTACTTGTGGTAAAAATAGCATATTATTTTTATATAATACATCTGAGGCATATAGAAACAAAGACAGCAGTGTCCACTTTCTACAATTATTGGCAATCACGAAAAAACGTTTTATTCGTTCTTTATTCAATTACTTGTGGTAAAAATAGCATATTATTTTTATATTATACATCTGAGGCATATAGAAACAAAGACAGCAGTGTCCACTTTCTACAATTATTGGCAATCACGAAAAAACGTTTTATTCGTTCTTTATTCAATTACTTGTGGTAAAAATAGCATATTATTTTTATATAATACATCTGAGGCATATAGAAACAAAGACGGCAGTGTCCACTTTCTACAATTATTGGCAATCACGAAAAAACGTTTTATTCGTTCTTTATTCAATTACTTGTGGTAAAAATAGCATATTATTTTTATATAATACATCTGAGGCATATAGAAACAAAGACGGCAGTGTCCACTTTCTACAATTATTGGCAATCACGAAAAAACGTTTTATTCGTTCTTTATTCAATTACTTGTGGTAAAAATAGCATATTATTTTTATATAATACATCTGAGGCATATAGAAACAAAGACGGCAGTGTCCACTTTATATAATTATTGGCAATCACGAAAAAACGTTTTATTCGTTCTTTATTCAATTACTTGTGGTAAAAATAGCATATTATTTTTATATAATACATCTGAGGCATATAGAAACAAAGACAGCAGTGTCCACTTTCTACAATTATTGGCAATCACGAAAAAACGTTTTATTCGTTCTTTATTCAATTACTTGTGGTAAAAATAGCATATTATTTTTATATAATACATCTGAGGCATATAGAAACAAAGACGGCAGTGTCCACTTTATACAATTATTGGCAATCACGAAAAAACGTTTTATTCGTTCTTTATTCAATTACTTGTGGTAAAAATAGCATATTATTGAGTAAAATAGGTTTAAGATTAATATTTCAAACTTAACATGCATCCAAATGATGTAGTTTTTCTAAAAAACGATTTTAATCAATGGACACTGCCATTTTTGTTACAAACCTTTGGACACTTCCGGTTTTGTTTCACAAAGAGTTGGACACTGCCGGTTTTGATGCACACACATTACAATGGCTGGTTTGGAAATGTCGCAGTCAATGGAATAACACAGGAGATTTTTTTTATAATTTGAAATAAAATCATAATAACCAGTTTAAATTAATATTCTCAAATACTGAATTATTAACTTTGTGGCACATTATAAAAAATTCTATAAACTATATTTTATTATTTTGCATAAACCACGTTATTGGAATTGAAATGTTTCTGCCTGAGGAGGGAACGATTTGTTCCGAAACCGGATAGTTGTGAATAGTTAATAATATTTTTATTTATTTTTTGTTGTAATGTACTTATTTTATTTTATTTAATACTAATGTAATTATTTAATGCTCATCATGCGTGGACAAATGTAATTTGTCTACTTTTGGTTTTTTCATAATGTATTTTTTTGTTGTGTACTTTATAAAACTGTGTTTGTCCCTTAAATAAATAAATAAATGTCTAATTCATGAACTGGACGATTAGTATTCACAATGACACCATTTGACATTTGCCAGCAACAAACAAGCACTTGTCTCTTTTTCTTAGCAATATTTGACTTCCATTTGTCAGGTTATTTCGCACGTTTCCTTGTTGATTCTTGTGGTGAAATGTCCGGAAAACCCTCCATTTTTATAATAAGTATAGATTAACTAAATCAGATAGACGTAGTAACTCAAAAAATCACTTATTAATGCACGATTCACTTAACACAACCGCACAAGTTTGTATGAAATATTCAATAGCCGCCATTAAATTTGGAGCGCCCTGATTGGTCAATTGAAAAACTGCCGCCTTTGTTTCAGAAATAGATGGACACTGCCATTTTTGTTGCAACATCAAAATTTAAAATTAAAAATAAGATGTATTAATGCCGTTTTTGTAACAATCAGATAATCTATGGTGAAAATATACAACTTTCCGAACAAAACTGCATACTCAACTCATTTTCGACTGTACTTATATGGACACTGCCGTCTTTGTTTCTATATGCCTCATCTGTATAAAAATGTTTTTTACTGAAACCAATATAATATATATTTAAAATAAAATTCAAAATTCTAATTATATGACTTAGGTATTGTATAGTCCGGCGAAGGTACGCCTCTGGATCTAATAATAATAATAGCTTTCATATTTTTTGTCTTTACGCTTGTAGTAGTTAGGTATAACTCGATAAAATAAATAAATATGGGAGCGCAACTTTCGACACAGATTAGACGTCTGACTTGGCCAACTCTCAGAGCGGGACTGAATTACAAACGAGCGAATACAGAATGTATTCCTTGTGACGACCGCTATAATAAGTGTCATATTTGCATGACCGTTATACGGGGCTTTAATTTTCTAGTCAGCGCAATTTCCAAAATAAATGTTTTTTGAAAATATTGAATGGAAATGAAGCATTCATGCAACGCCGGATCATATTTTCCTTGATATTTTTGTGTTCTATAATTTAAAAAAATATATATTGCTCTAAGCCTTATAGTTTATTAGAAATATAAGATAAATGTCATAAATCGGGGTATGCTAATTATTTTTTAGAACAATAAATACGGATCATAACTAATAGAAACATCGTATTTTTCTTAATAAATATCCAAACTATCTTATATATTTTTTTCAAAATGATTCGATTAGTAGTAATGATGGAATATCAAATTGAAAATAAGTAAGCTGGCAACAGTCATCCTCTTAAAGTTAATCACAACGATTTTGGGTAACAATAAGTAGTGACAGTAAAATTGAAAAAAGTTAGTACCTACAAGTTTGAAGATCACTGCGTGTGGATGTTTAGACCAGTGCACAGAAAAGAAACAATTATAGTGAACCAGGAAAATATGAAGCATATCGGTGAGATCATTTATATAATACAGTCCGCTACCCAACACCATTAATTCCCATCACCTGATTTTAACTACAGAGATAAATTTCAAATATTATATTAATTACTTTTAAGTAAGACAAGTTGTCCCAAACAACACTCATATCTATATATCTATATAAATGGATGCACGTATATTTGTTTGTATGTTTGTGATGGGCTCCCAAAGCAACCATCCGATTGCGATGAAACTTCGGATGGTCGGGAATTTGTTCAGCTCATTCCGGAGAAGGTTTATGCATTATAATTTATTTATTCGATATGTCACAAAAAAAATCGAAAAAAAAGTTGGTATTGAATTTGTGGCGCAACCGCCGATTGCGCCGCGTAGCTGAGTTACACCGGCAGGCGCCATCTTGCCCTGCGCCGTATTCACAGCCCGTCTCCTATTTAAGGGGAAGCACAGCGCGCCCAGACCATTCCGTCATCCAGATCTCGAAGCTAGGCATCACGCTGCCCGACCGCTCGTCGTCGTTCAAATCGTCCGAGTTTCAAATTTACATTTATATTCATTAAATAATAACTCGACATTTCTGTACCAAGTAATATTAGTAAGCACCAATTGTAATCATCAACTTGATAAATAAAAGAGTAAGTTCAATTTCCTGTTATATCTTTCAATCTGTCAACCATTCCTACCTGAGTAATATTTGATAATAATATTTAATCTATTGTATACGGTATCGCAGTTGCTTGGTCGATCAATCTGTGGCTCAGCTGTCGGGACTCTCCGAACAGACGGCCTCCAGGTTCGAACCAAGCGGTTGAGATATCATTTGGGTTGTATGTAGCTGAAGGCGGACAAACAGGTAATACCTACACGTCCAACTGACCGACCTTACCACCTCAATTACAGGCGTGTATACCAGCTCACGCTGGTATGCAATCGCTTCCAACCAAGTGACCACTCTGGCACTTTAGTAAGCTCTACATACTACAAATACTTTCAACCCCAAAACTGGTGACTCCCGATCGTGTCTCTGAACACCCACCAGTCCAAAACTGGTGACCCGAACGTGTCTGAACATACCTTCTAAACAGTCCAAAACTGGTGACAACCGAACGTGTCTCTGAACACACACATACCTTCAGAAACTGGTAAGATTCCGAAATCGTTAAAAACTCAGGTACTTTTATTTTGTGCTTATATTTTTATATATGTTATATTGTGGTAATTGACTGGTAGCCATTGCGCGACAACCAAGTATTGTGTAAAGTAAAATGAGTAGCTATATTTAACAGAACGATTATATGTGTTCAATAATATAATACTTAATATTTGTATAACACGACAGAAATAAAAAGATTTAATGGGAAATAGGTATTAAGCATCGAGGTCTGGATGAAGCGAATCTGAACGGGTAACTTTTAAATTTTTTTTTTAAAAAATCGTTGTATAACTTAAACCCGCAAATTACGCAAGCCCCGTTCATTCGCGTTATTAAAAAAAGCGTAATTTAAATATAAAAAATCGACGCAATATAAAAAAAAAACATTCATATAAGTAGAACTATGTAAGTACTAACTAACGCATATAAATATATATGCAAAATTATTCAATGATAATATATTTTTTTTTTAAGTATTAAAAACGCTCATACGCAAATTCCACCTAACTCAAAATATTTACAACTGTTTTTTAATATGTATGTAATTATTTAATATGTACTTTATATTTTTTTTTCATGACTGACGAGACGCAAAAATAATACAGAGGAAACAAATATAAAAAGAAGCTATCTAAAAAAACCAAAAGTACCAGAAAATAAATAAATAAATACAAAAGATGAAGGTATAAAAATATAAAGCAAAAAGCCAGAGAAACGAAACGCCAAATAGAGGTATAAAAATTATAATATTACTAAAGTCATTCTAAAAGCCTAAAGTCATTATAAATATTTTATTTTGTTCATAATTGATAAAACGCAGAGAAAAAAATAAAATTTAAAAATAAATTTCAAAAAATATTTATTCTTGCTAAATATCGTAATACGTAAAAATAAAAAATTATCAATAAAAAATAAATATTACATTCCTAAATAAAAATTATAATCATAAAACCGTTATCATAAAAAATAAAAATTAGAAACATATAGCTAAATAATTAATATATTCGTGAAACGCATATTTCTATATAAAAATTCAGTAATTCAAATATATATTTCATGTTCAAGAATGTTACAACGCGCCGATCGGTAATAAAAAAACGAAGGTAAATGAACTCCAAACAAAAGAATAGCCATATGAACTCGAATAACCCATGAAACCGCGATAAGGAATTAGAAAGTGAATAGAATAAAGTCAACAACCTTAGGGGCTGATGAACTCGGTCACAAAAACTCTAGCAAGCAACAATTTAAAACATTACTGAAATATTAAATAATATTATACCTCACTTTATCGAACAAATTAACAACGCAAAGCAAATAATATAATAAATTAAACATTAAAATAAAATATATATTAATTCTAAATATAATTACGGGAATAAAAAAATTATATACAATTACAATTATATAAAATTATTTAAAATAAACTACGTACGCAAACGAACATTATAAAATATTTTTAAAAATAATTTTTGTATAAATAATATTTTGAAAATAAAATAAACTAATAGTCATAACATAAAATAGAAAGCGAATAAAAATAATAACTAGCTGCAAATAAGCATTGTAATAAAATATAAACATAAATAAATAAAACTAATACAAAAAATATTTTTTTTTGTACAAAATATTTTTCAAAAAAAAACAAATACAAATAAATAAAAATTTATAAAAAGGAATAATGAAATAAAAATACATGGATAAAATCCCAATATTTAAAAACTTATCAAATAATTTAAAAACAATATTTCAAAATAATTTTTCGATTTTTAAAAAAAAATACTTACGACTTTTAAATTTATAACATTTTTGAATAAAATACTTAACTAAATAAACATGTCAATGGACAAAGCAACAAACAGAGAACAAGACAATAACGATGACGGACATCAAGAGTACAGAACAGAAATATATGCAACCAACATAAAACTACCAAGTGTGTGGAGACAGAAAATACACTTATGGTTCTACACAATAGAAGCCCAATTTGCCAACGCACGCATAACTAAGGACGAATCAAAGTACCACCATGTGCTGGCAGCCTTGGACGCAGAGACGATGTCATGCGTTGCGGATGTCATACAAAACCCACCAAGCATAGAGAAATACAAGAACTTAAAATCAACATTATTAAATCGACTCCAAGAATCAGAAGAAAAACGACTAACGCAACTTTTACACGGAATTCAATTGGGTGACCAAACACCATCAGAACTGCTACGAAAGATGAAGAATCTAGCCGGACCAACATTGAACAACAACAGTCTCATCAAAAGGCTGTGGCTAGAAAGACTACCACACAGGGTGCAAGAAATAATATCTGCAATAACAACGGATGATGTCTTGGTACTCGCCACCACTGCGGACCGGATAATGGAGGTCAACTGTAGAACAGAAGTACTTGCAGTAAACTCTACTCCAACTTCAAGCAACCCCTGCTCAAATAACGAACAAAATACAATAAACATTTTATTAGGAATGCAACATCAAATACAGAATTTAACAGAAAAAATACAAGGATTGGAATTACAACAAAGACAATCACGCCCATGCTTTAGAAATCAACAAAGGGATCGTTCGAGATCACGATCATACAATAGAAACCGCTTTGACTACAGAAATAACAATAATTACCGGCATCCAAATAAAAATCAAAATTTCAAAAATAAATATAATACGTTTCAACAAAATTATAATAACGAAAACAAACAAAAAAAACAAGATGTATGTAGGTACCACCAAAAATTCGGTATAGAAGCACATAGATGCCAACAGCCGTGCACATTCAATCAGCCGGAAAACTTATAATGCGGCAGGTGTGCGAGACAACACCGTCGCATATAAAGCACCGTCTCTTCATACAAGACATAGCCAGTGGCGTGCAATATCTCGTAGACACAGGCTCCGAAATTAGCATAATACCAAAGTATTATAAAAATGACAAATCAATAATATCTACGGACAGCATCATCACACCAATATATGCAGCTAATGGAACGTCAATACCTACATATGGCCACAAAATAATACACTTGAATCTCGGTTTACGCAGAAACCACAAATGGAAGTTTGTTATAGCCGACGTAACCAAATCAATCATCGGAGCAGACTTCCTAACGAACTACGATATTCTAGTCGACTTAAAAAGAAGAAGTTTAATTGATAGAACAACGGGCATCACCAGCAGAGGATGTATCTACAAAACGAGCGTCACAAATATCGCTACGGTTCAAGCAACATCAAAATTTCAAGCAATAATACGAAAATACCCGTGCCTGACAAGGGCACACATGTCACAAATAGAGCCAAAACATGACGTAACTCACCATATACAAACAAAAGGTCCTCCAGTAACCACAAAAGCAAGAAGACTCAATCCAATACAACTCGAAATAGCTAAAAAAGAATTCGCATACATGATAGAACAAGGCATATGCAGACCGTCGAAAAGCAACTGGTCTAGCCCACTTCATATGGTAAAGAAGACCGACGGAAGTTACAGAATGTGCGGAGATTACAGGCGTTTAAATTCCATAACAAAGCCCGATAAATACCCAATACCACAACTGCAAGACTTTTCGCACAAGTTACATGGAAAAACCATATTCAGCAAAGTGGATCTCGCAAGAGCCTATAATCAAGTAAAGATGGAAGAAAAAGATATACCTAAAACTGCGATTTTAACAACATTTGGATTATTCGAATTTACGCGAATGCAACCAGGATTATCAAACGCCGCACAGAGCTTCCAACGATACCTACACACAATTACAAGGGATCTAGAATTTGTATTCACATATATAGATGACATCCTGGTCGCATCAAACAACCTTCAAGACCACGAAAAACATCTGAATACATTGTTCAAGAGACTCGCTGAGAATGGCCTAATTATTAATCAAGAAAAATGCCAGCTAGGAGTAGAAGAAGTAAAATTTCTCGGATACAAAATCAACAAAAATGGGAGTAAACCCCTCACAGAAAAAGTAAAAGCCATTACACAGTTAGAACCACCTAAAGAAGCAAAAGGATTAAGAAGATATATGGGAATGTTAAATTTCTATAGAAAATTCCTACCAAACGCAGCGGACACCCAAAAACAATTATTTGAGCAACTAAAAGGCTACGCAAAGAACGACAAAAGAAAAATAGTATGGACAGAAGAGCTACTACACGCCTTCGAGAAATGTAAGAAAGACTTAGCTCAAGCTGCACTACTTGTGCACGTTAACCCATCCGCTGAAATAACAATCATGGTCGACGCATCGAACAACGCCATGGGCGCAGCACTCCAACAGAAAAAAAGACATCTGGCAACCAATATCATTTTTTTCAAAAAAATTTAACGACGCGCAACTAAAATATAGCACCTACGATAGGGAACTTACGGCTATATACGAAGCAGTAAAGTACTTTCGATCGCAAATAGAAGGAAGACAATTTTCAATAACAACAGATCACAAACCATTAATATTCGCATTTTCAAAAAATAAACTCAACTCTCCGCGACAAGAAAGACAGTTAGATTACATAAGCCAATTTACAACAGATTTGAGGCATATTAAGGGCGAAGACAACACAGTCGCAGACACACTATCACGGATAGAAGAAATAGAAATAACACCCAGCATTAATTACCAAAAAATGGCAGAAAAACAAAGTAACGATAACGAATTAAAATACCTGCAAGAAAAATCGTCACTACAATTAAAAAAAATAATAATACCCGGCACCAAACAAACGTTATGGTGCGACGTTACTAATAACGCATTACGCCCATATGTACCGGCCGACATGAGAGACCAAATAATTAAAACGATACACGCGATAAGCCACACCGGAGCAAAGGCAACAAGCAAGATAATAAAGCATAGATATGTATGGCCAAATATCGACAAATCCGTAAAGAGTATTGTAGACGCCTGCATACAATGTCAAGCAGCAAAAATTCACAGGCATACGATAACACCGTTAAAAGACTATCAGCATACCGACGGAAGATTCAAGAATATTCACCTGGATTTAGTAGGCCCGCTACAGCCTTCAAAAGAATATACATACCTACTCACCATAATAGACAGATATACGAGATGGCCCGAAGCAATCCCGCTTAAAAACATATCCGCCGAAACAGTTGCAGACGCCTTAATGTACAACTGGATAGCTAGATTCGGCGTCCCAACATCAATAACCACCGACCAGGGCCGGCAGTTTGAAAGTGCCTTATTTAACGGCCTAACAAGAAAAATGGGGATCACACACCATCGAACCACAGCCTATCACCCACAATGCAACGGAATGATAGAGGTGGCATCGCACATTAAAAAGCTCCATCATGGCAGTCGACAATCCCTCATGGACGTCATCACTACCGCTGATACTCCTGGGGCTACGATCCGTAACCAAAGAAGGCTCAAATCACACACCCGCAGAAATGACATATGGAGCTACGTTAAGACTCCCGGGGGATTTCTTCGAAGAAACCACACCGGAAGAACCAGCTACGTATGGACAAAAACTACAAGAAATAATGTCGAAAATGCGACCTATACCAATCAGCAGACATTGTACCAGACAGACTTTTGTACACAAGCAACTTAAAAACAGTAAATACGTCTTTCTCAGACACGACGCCGTAAAACGCCCACTTCAGAAGCCTTACGACGGACCATATCTGGTACGAGACAGAGACGATAAAACAGCCATTATAATAATCAACGGAAAAGAAAAAAAAGTCTCTTTAGATCGCCTGAAACCAGCCTTCAACATAAATGAAGGAATGGAACACTATGAAGACAACACCGAGCATCAACCGAATACCACTGAGGAACACATAAGGATGTCCAGCCAGCACACACAGGACGACACTCCTTCATCCAGCCCAGTATCGGAGCAACCACACACCACAACAAGAGCAGGAAGAAAGGTCTACTTCCCACAACGATATCTGGCGCAATTCAGGGGTGACTTCTATGCGAAAAATGCATTGTCACCTCAGATATAAGAATTGTAGCTTTCATTATTTACAAAAAAACAATTCTCTCAATAGATGGCGTTACAACAAAATAAATAAAAAATAATAAGATTGTTGTTCATAATTTCACCCATAGATGGCTGTAGTAAAAATTCCTTATTTTCAAGCGAAAAGAATTTCAGTATTACAATATATAGAACTTTCAAAATTGAATTGATAGGGATCTCATTAAAAAGGCATAATTGGTGAACGTTGCGCAAGGGCATAAAGTGATCACGTAAACCAGCCGATGACAGGTCGTAAGCCCTGTAGGTGCCTTGATTTCCCGGTTCTCCTACAATAAATATTCCAACTTCGTCTCTATTGAGATAATTAAAAATCTGTTAAAAAATATCTTTGACTCCCGACAGGGAAAAAAAAATCCAATGTTTGCGCATATGCAATAATAAAAATATTCGGTTACTATGCTTTATAGAAAATTAAATTATCTATTTGGATTGTTTCGGTTTTTTTCGATATTATTAAAAACTAAGGAAATATAGGCAGTTAAACACATAAATTTAAAAAAATGTTTTTCTTAATAAAAATTATTGAGAAACTCTGGAATTTTTTTGAAAAAACTCGTTTGAGATTTTGTATTTGTCTATGTTCGTACCAATTTTCGTTCAAGCTTTTATGGTTTCTGAGATATATGGAAAAATAAAGTAAAAATTCAAAAGTTGATAACCCCTGACTGAAACAAAAATTCAAAATTCTGAATATAAAAGTTTTGTAGGCCTATAACTATTTATGTATTCTGAAGTTTTGGGCTCTGTAAATTAAGCAGATCAAAAGTTATAAGGGGAGACGGACACACACACACCCTCACACACACACGCACGCACGCAGCACGCACGCACGCACGCACGCACGCACGCACGCGCACACGCACACGCACACAAAACTCACACGAAATATTCTACTCCTAATTCTGAGTAAATCCGTGTATGGAACATATATGCCGTGAAGCCACTATGTTGGTGTTTTATGACTTGGAAAAGCCGTGAAAAAAGTAGACCCTGCATACAATTCTCGCGTATCCTGGCTTGAAACATTGTCGATATGTTAAGAGAATATTTTTTCATTACTAACTATGAGTATAATTCTTCTTTTTTAATTTCAATATTTCAATTATGTAGCTAGAAGTGGACTTGTTATTAAAATTGTGATAAAATTGTCCTTACTTAAAACAGGAATTACTCCTAGTTAGATAGACAAAGATTTATTGGAGGAACTATTGGAGGAACATGGTACTTCCCAACAACTATTTTATTTTTATTTTATTTTATACACAATAAATCATAAATTGCATGTTCAAAAAACCTTAGTTCCTGTATGTATCTTGTTATGGAAAATAAATGAATATTATTATTATTATTATATTATTATAACAAAGTTCTCTTAAACAATAATAATAATAATAATAATAAGCCCCTCAAAAACCAAACCCACGTCCAGTTAAAAACATCTAGAACTACGTGAGGGGCGGGGAGCTACACAACTACATCGAGTAGCTTGCCAACGGGTAAAGGGTACAAACACACAACACATACATGGATCACACAAAAAACACAAGCCTCGGACAAACACCGCTACCTGGGGAGCGCCAGGGCACGTCCGGAGTTAGCGCTGGGCGTAGCAGCATGAGAGCCGCTAATGACATGCTGTCGAACAGGCGGACACATGCCGGGACACCCGAAGAAACAACAGCCGAAACCCAACACACCCGACCTGCTGAAAGTGCTTTGCCGGCAAGTCAACCGACAACCACCAAAGCGGGAAAACCACGTGTGATGGGCACCACCCTAACCTGAACTAAATATCGTCCTAAACTATTTTTCTGTGGATCCATAACCTCCTAAACTAGCTAGCTAAACTACCTATTAAAATCTAACGTCTATTTCCTAGTACTATAGCTAATTTCCCTAACTAGTTTATCCTCTACCTGTAAGGTAAATCTAGAATTTATTACATCTATTTGAATATTCATTATTGAATGATTCTATCATGAAAGAACATCGTATTCTTCTATCTTATTTCGCTAATTTTATATGTTTTTCAACGGATTTTGGCCAATGATCGTCTAGTAATTATTATTATTATTCACGTTAAAAAAAGGACCCTCTACGTTGAGTTTCATTTACGAGTTATAAACAGACGAATATTTATAATAAAATTTATATATATTATATTAATAATTAATAAATTAACAGACTCCACGACTTGTTGAAAGATAGTTAATATTTACATACAAAATTATAACTACAGGATTATTAAATTCGTATAATGTAATGATAAAACTTCGATTCTCAACCCAAATTATGTAACTTAATTGTTACTCAATTTGATCGATATATGTATATTAATATACCTACAGACTTGGTAAATTTTACTTTATAATAAAATGAATCTTTAACAAATCTACTCTCTTATATTTATATATATAGAAGACAATGCATTCATATACCTACAGACTTAATAGGATGACGAAAGTTTTCATAAAACAAGTTCATATGATTCTCATAAACAAAAACATAAATAAAACTCAATAGAAAATACGATATATGCTTCTTAACGCTTTTTCACACTCATGGAGGTTAGTAAATAACGAACTTAAGTTTTCCTACCTTTTCGTATATCCTGCTGTAATGAAAACATATCAAAACAATACCAAAATACATTATATAACAAAAGACAATATTTATATGCAATCGACGATCTTTCCATGAGTGTGACGTAAATAGTTTTATATCAAATTTTGTTAGATGTCCAATATATCTTTATAATGTTAGTTTTCAGGACACGAATTTTCCTTCTACAGTGACAGATTGAAACATGAATATTTTGATTACTTTAGATAAAATGGTTATTTCAAGACACATAGGGTGATACTTTGATTTCCATTAGCGATGTCTAAGTGACATTTTAAGGCTCCTACAAAATGGGCTAGTAAAGTTTTGTGTTTTTCACTCGATTTTCATACTTCATCTGACATTTTAAGGTTAGGGAAATTCAGATTTTCAAGAAGATCATGCTAATTTTTCATGCTTCATGCAGTTTGAAACGAGCACCTATACCCGCTCGTTTCCATCCTGGTCAACCATTTCAAATTACTTCCAGGTCCGAGTGCATTAACAAGGATTAATTAGACTACCTGTACCATCATGCATTACTATATATTGAGATCAATAAATCTAGATATGAGAATACCCAAGGTATTATCTGGGACCTCTTAGTCTAGCGAGAGTCTCTAACCATTAACCACATAAAGGATATAATCGACCAATGGACCTGAGACCAAATCAGGTTTTTAAGGTAATTAGGACAAAGGTATTACCGATTTTTAGTATTATATTTGATTAAAGAAGTACTTTACTTACTATTGTCGATAAGTAAAATACTGGAATTAAGGACAGGAAATAATACTTATTAATTTTCTACGAGATAGGATAACTTATCAACTTAACATGCATTTATAGGAAAGGAATTATTGAGTTTTGTTAGTATTATAATGCTATTAGTAACTTAAATAAAGAGATAATTTATGAATCACTAAATTCTACATGCAAGCAATTTTTATGGAATTAGGATAATACAAGTTTACTTCATTTCACTCTGTCAGTTATAAAAACACAATACTTCAAATATAAAATTAATAAAATATAGAAAATTTTCAAATAGGTTATAATGTTTAAAATAAGATTATGTTCATTCAAATTGTACTTGAAAGAAAATTCAAGAATAGTTCAAATTGATTACATTTCCAATTAATATTCAATTTTTCATGTATTCTCATCTTATTACGTCAAAAGAAAATAATTAAATTGTTAGTAAATAATAAAAAAAGGACTCATCGATCTCCAGCGTAATTTTTCTCGTACTGCACTGAATTTAATTTACGGTAGCGAATAAGTTACTGATTATTGTTAATAGAGAATAAAAGGAAAATATCACTTCACTTCACGATATAAATACACAATCAAATAATATTATTTTTTTATTAAAACAAATTCTTTCGCGTGTCGCGAGCAAACGACCGCCCCCCTTCTCCCTCCAAATGCTATCTTAACGAGTGCATTTAACTCCTTTCAAAATAAGACCGCGATAACCGACAACTAATTCCCGATTCTCTTTGAAAAATCGACCGTCTCTGTTCGCGGCTAGAGACTCATTAAAAAACCAACTCCCTTCTCCACCCCGTCTCATAGTTCCAGAGACAAACAAAAAAACTTTCCCCCACTCAGTGCTAAGCCATCACCGAGAACATATCTACACATATATATATATATATATACATATATTGATAAGTACCTCTATCAACATGCGAACGCCAAGCCCGACAAATTATATAAACACAGATTATATGCACCATATAAGAAAACAAATAATAAATCGAACCAAATAGAGTCATCACACACGACAACGCATGAAATGGACAGATGACATGAACATAAACCTCATGCGTTGCTACTACACTATCACACAAGGAGACACACAAATAATTGGATACAGACAGGAGCTACATACACAATTCACCACAATTTATCCAGAACTCTCACACATCACAGAACAGCGACTGGCGGACCAGAAAAGAGTTATAATAAACAACAAAAGAATACAACTATCAATACTTGATCAAATAAAACAAGACGCAATCAGAATGAGTAATTAAAATAGAATAAGTACATTAACACAAGACATAACAAATACGCAAATAAACCACAACAATCCACAGGAAATATCAATAATACCACAGCAAAATAACACTGAACAACCAAATATAAACATAACTAACGAATCCACCAATATGAACAATAATATAACAATAAACCCTAACAACAATGACGAGACCAACGGAAGAACAGAACAAAACCCAGACACAAAAACACAAATCACAAACACACTAGAACACACAATCGAAATATATAAAGATAGCGACCCCACAACAAGACCACACCTACCAAAGCTCAAAATCAACAAACAAACCATTAACATGATCAATATTATCAACACAATTCTACATAACATGATTAACACTGAAACAACACTCGAAAAATTACATCTATTAGTTTACTGTAGCGCATACACCATTATTACACTAAACAAACAAAATATAAACAATAAAACAGAAAACTCCCATAGAACACACAGAAGCACTATACCAGCATGGCAACACAGAATACAAATCAAAATCAACTCATTAAGAAATGAAATAGGCAAAGTAACACAAAAAATTAAAGATAATCTAAAAAATCCAAGAAAACTACGGGAAATTGAAACGATTAAAGACAAATACAATGAACACAACCTAACCATACTCCTTGATACGCTAACACAAAAGTTATCAGCACAATCACATAGATTAAAACGCTACAAAAAATGCTATGACAGGAAAACACACAATCTCAATTTTCAAACAAGCCAAAAAAGTTTCTACAACAACCTAAAAAACAACAATATAGAAATTACAGATGCACCTAAATTAAATGAAATAGAATCATACTGGGAGAACATTTGGTCTGAAAACAAAAAACACAACGAAAATGCCACATGGATAACAGAGGAAGAAAATGACAATAACCAATTTCAAAACATGGCCACAATACAAATAAATATAACTGACTTCAAAACTGCTATAAAGAAGACACACAACTGGAAGACACCAGGCATAGATAATATACAAAATTACTGGTACAAATATCTCCCTGTAACACACGAAAAATTCTCCGAACTATTACACAAATGCGTAACGGAAAACCAAAACCTCCCATCTTTTTTCACTAAAGGTATCACATATCTCAAACCTAAATCAACAGACACAAAAAATCCATCTAAATATCGTCCAATCACATGTCTACCCACAATATACAAAATTCTTACCTCAATTATAACTATAAAAATAGATCTTTTCCTAACACAAAATAACATATTGACAGAAGAACAAAAAGGATGCAGAAAGCAAAGCAGAGGATGCAAAGAACAAATCATCATCGACCGGACAATAACAAATCAGGCGATAAAGAAGAAAAGGAACATGTGCTGTGCATACATAGATTACCAAAAAGCCTTTGATAGTGTCCCCCACTCATGGTTAGTAAAAGTTCTAGAAATATACAAAATTGACATAAAACTTGTAGAATTTTTAAAACAAATAATGAACACCTGGAACACGACAATATACCTAAAACTAAACAACAAAATGATAAAATCAAAACAAATAAACATTAAAACCGGAATCTTTCAAGGTGACTCCCTAAGCGCACTATGGTTCTGTATCTCCCTCAACCCACTCTCCAAGATGCTTAACAAAAGCAAACTTGGCTACAAAATCACAACACACAACTTAAATACCAACCCTATAAAAATCAACCACCTTTTATACATGGATGATTTAAAACTATATGGCAAAAATAATGACGAACTAAAACAACTAATTTATAAAACTGAACGCTTTAGTAATGACATAAAAATGAAATTCGGTATTGATAAATGCAACACATGCTCAATAGTAAGAGGTAAACCCAAGGAACACACGGGAAGCACCTTGAAGGATACGAATGAAATAATACGCGCAATGGACGAAGATGAATTTTATAAATACTTGGGAATTCTCCAGAACCCAAGCATAAAAGATAAAAAGATAAAAGAAACCACCAAAAACGAATACCTTAAAAGACTAAATATCCTCCTCAAAACACAACTAAATGGAAAAAATATGACTAAAGCAATAAACACATACGCAATACCAGTACTAACATATACATTTGGAATAATTAAATGGACCAATACGGAACTTGACGATCTCAACATTAAACTCAGAACAACATCAACAAAACATAGAATTCACCACGAACATTCAGCAATAGAAAGATTCACACTGCCAAGAGAGGAAGGAGGAAGAGGACTCATAGACATAAAAAATCTACACCATACACAAATAAATAACTTAAGACAATACTTCTACACAAAACGAAATAGCCCAATACATAATGAAATCATAAACATAGATCATACATACTCACCACTTACACTTAACGACAACGAACGCAATCTAGAAATAACAACACATGACGCAAAAATTGAAACATGGAAAAATAAAACATTACATGGAATACACCCAAGTCATCTACAACAACAACATATTGATAAAGCCCTTAGTAATAATTGGCTCAAGCACTCAGACCTATACGCAGAAACAGAAGGATTTATCATAGCTATTCAGGACAAAAAAATAAAAACAAAAAACTACACGAAACATATTATAAAAGACAATACAATAACAAACGACACATGCAGAAAGTGCAAATTACAAAAAGAAACAATAGAACACATAACAGGTGGCTGATCAACTCTTGCACCGACGGAATATACAATAAGACACGATAACATCTGCAAACACATATATTTGGAACTAGCCCACAAACATAAACTTATCGAAACACACCCCAAGTGGTATCAATACACACCCCCAGCTGTAACAGAAAATGATAACTACAAACTATACTGGAATAGAGACATAATCACAGACAGAACAAACCTACATAACCGACCAGACATTACATTAATCGACAAAATACATAAACACACATATCTAATAGAAATATCGATACCAAATACAGCAAATCTACAAAAGAAACATTTAGAAAAAATAGATAAATACATACCCTTAGCAGAACTGATAAAATCACAGTGGAAACAAGAAAAAGTAACAATAGTCCCAATAATATTATCGTCTACAGGCATCATACCAAAAACTCTCCAAAAAAATATAGACATACTAAAGTTACCCCCATACGTAATCACCAACATACAAAAAACTACAATTATCAACACATGCACAATAGTCAGAAAATTTCTACAGGTACCACTTTAAACAACTACACACAACCACACAGACACACAACCACACAGACACACAAACACATAGCCTCACAACTTGAGTATGCTCCGTTGTGAAGGAAACTACCGAACCATAACCGAGATCAATCTCCCATAATAATAATAATAATATTCATTTATTTTCCATAACAAGATACATACAGGAACTAAGGTTTTTTGAACATGCAATTTATGATTTATTGTGTATAAAATAAAATAAAAATAATATGAAATAAAATAGTTGTTGGGAAGTACCATGTTTTTTAGTTCCTCCAATAAATCTTTGTCTATCTAACTAGGAGTAATTCCTGTTTTAAGTAAGGACAATTTTATCACAATTTTAATAACAAGTCCACTTCTAGCTACATAATTGAAATATTGAAATTAAAAAAGAAGAATTATTCTCATAGTAAGTAATGAAAAAATATCCTAGTTTGAAAGCAATCAATAAACAAATAAATAAGTGAACACTTCATAGCAATGAAAGAAATTAATAAAGCAACCAATAACAAATCATAGGTCAACAAACAAATCAGTATACAATAGTATAATACAAGTAATAAGTAAACACATTAAAGCATTAAAAAAAATAAAAAATTAAGCAATCAATAAACCTTCATTGGTCAACAAAACAATTCAATATGCAATAATTATAATACAAATAAAAAGAAAACAATTTAAACAATGAGATAACAATATGATAAATTAGTATAAGTAAAAGTCCTCAGGCAATGAAAACAAATCGACAGTCGAAATATGTAATTAATATAAACGCAAAAAAACAATAAGAAACTAGTTGCATGTAATACATGAGATCCAACTGTCGATAACGATAGTATGTTATTAGTTGAAGAATAAGTACCAAACTATAAACCCATAAATCCAAATTATTGAATATTTTAAGATATTTTGTTTTCTATACAACAGATGTATGTAGGTATGTATGTCTAGATAGGACAGTATGGAGGTCAGTCCTTTTTTCTAACCAGAATATGAAAACAGCATGATGGTATGATGGACGATATTATATAGAATATGATATTTGCTGCGAAGCCTCTAAGTTTGTGTTTTTTGCATGCAATAAGTCCACTTATATACAAAATGTTCCTAATACGCACATCTTGGCTTAGTACTGTCGATATGTTTAGATAAATAAATTTTCTTAAACAAATCGACAGTTGGATTACATAAACATCAACCATTATACACAGTTAGTACAACATCTGCCGGGTTTGTAATATTTTTAAATTTTGTTGAAAGTATCATTAACAGATTTTTAATTATCTCAATAGAGACGAAGTTGGAATATTTATTGTAGGAGAACCGGGAAATCAAGGCACCTACAGGGCTTAAATATCTTTGATTCGCGACAGAAAAAAATCCAATGTTTGCGCATATGCAATAATAAAAATATTCGAAAGTATCATTATTATTTATTTTCTTCGCAAATACACGATACTGTGGTGGGTTCGAAAGAGAATGTGTAACAAGAGTTAAGTAATACGATCGCTAATCAATGTGTTATCTGATCTGCGTGACGAACGGGAAGTCTATAATACAAGCCTAAATCCCTTTTACGGAAGTGTAGAAATTTTGATTACCACTAACAAATTTCTATTTAAGCCGGGACGCGGCCAATCTATGGTTTGAAAAAAGGTAAAGTAATTATACTCACTCCTCAAAAATTCACTGAATACCAATGATTTAAATAATATACGGAGTAAATGAAATGACCCTTGACTTGTCACGAACAAATACGCGGCCGTCGATACAAATATTAGATAGACCAAGATAGGACTCGCGATTTTTTATTTAACACTAGTATCCGTAGGTTATATTCTCTTTGAACACTAGTTGCATGTAACACATGAGATCCAACTGTCGATAGCGATAGCATGTATAGTTGAATAATAAGTACCAAACTATAGACCCTTAGATTATATATAATTCTATGTATAAACCCATAAATCCAAATTATTGAATAATTTTAAGATATTTTTTATACAACACATGTAGGTAAGTATGTCAAGATAGGATAGTATGGAGGTCAGTCCTTTTGTCCTACCCAGAGAATGAAAACAGCATAATTGTATGTATGTATGTTTGGAGATTAATTATCAAACTATTAAGTTTTCTTTGATATCGTAGTATAGGTGACTGCCATACATGTTGTATAAAGCGATGTCGTCACTAAATTCAATATTTATAAAATATTGTTAAAAAAAATAATATTACTACAATGCTAATATTATTTATAGAAAATTATATTATCTAGTTTGGGTAAATCGACTTTTTTCGATATTTTAAAAACTTTGGAAATATAGGCAGTTAAACACATAAATTTATAATAAAAAAAATATTTTTTACCACACACAGACACACGAAATGTTCTAATATAAATAAAACTAGTAGCATGTAACACATGAGATCCAACTGTCGATAGCGATAGTTGAAGAATAAGTAGGTACCAAAATATAAACACTTAAATCGAAATTATAGAATATTTTAAGATATTTTGTTATCTTTACAACACATGTAGGTATGTATATCAAGATAGGACAGTATGGAGGTCAGTCCTTTTTTCTACCCAGAATATGAAAACAGCATGATGGTATGTATGTATGTATGTTTGGAGATGAAGTATCAAATTATTGAGTCTTCTTAGATATTGTGTATATTGTGTAGATATTGTGTACCATACAAATTGTATGAAGCAATGTCGTCACTAAATTCATATATAGCACAAATCCGCCTCTATTGGTGGCTGTGCCTTATTAAAAAAAAAAAAAAATTCAATATATATAAAATATTGTTAAAAAAAATTCAGATACACTACTACATACAAATATTATTTATAGAAAATTATATAATCTAGTTGGGGTATTTCGACTTTTTTCGATATTTTTATTTAGACCCTACATACAATTCTCGCGTATCCGCTTGAAACATTATCGATATGTTAAGAGAACAAAATTCTTTTGAACAAATCGACAGTTGAATCAATATTAAAGAACTAAAACACTGAACGAAAATCAATATTCGATTGAAATCTTGACTATTATAAAACTAGTTACATGTAACACATGAGATCCAATTGTCGATTGCGATAGTATGTATAGTTGAAAAATAGGAAGTACCAAACTATAAAATCATTAATCGAAATTATTGAATATTTTAAGATATTTTGTTTTCTATACAACACATGTAGGTATGTATGTATGTTAGATAGGACAGTATGGAAGTCAGTCCTTTTCTCCGACCCGGAATATGAAAACAGCATGATGGTTTGTATGTATGTTTGGAGATTAATAAAATATATTATAGGCATCGAAAATAAACAGTCACCAAGCTTTAAAATATTCTCATATCATTTATATTAATTTAATGGATGGATGGGTCGATGGCAGAGCGGCTAGCGCGCTGGGCTGGTAATCCAGTGGTCGCGAGTTCGAATCCTGTCTCGACCGATTTCGTTTACCTATAGCACATGCATTTATTTGATTTTTTCAGGGAACGTAGGAAGATGTATATGTACTTGTTTAACAAGGACATATTCATTTTTTATATTTAAAAAAAAATATATTAATAAAGATGCCGGTGTGTCGACAAAAATGCGCATGGCATGCTTTTTTATAGGATAATGCACACCCGTTCACCTACCGATGGTTACCCCACATTGTGTGGAACGCAGTGAGGATCGATCCATGATAGTGTACAGTATGATACCAATGGTTAACAATAAAATGAATGAGTTTGTTAATTTTTTATTTATTTACATAAGGTACTAAAAATATAATAATTAAACAATAATAGTAGGTATTCAACAATCATTTCGAAATGAATGTTGTGTACTATTCAATATCATATTCTAAATAATGATAGACGACAATTTATTTATTAAATAACTGTAACACTGAAAGATAATTAATATCAATATGTTAAGTTAATTTTTTAATCAACAGATATACATACATATTTAGAAAATAAAACACTGAACGAAAACCAATATTAACATACGATTGAAACCTCGACTATTTTATATTATGAACATTCGATTGAAACCTTGAACAACTTAGGAACTCAAACACTGAACGAAAATGAATATCAACATTCGATTGAAAACTCGTCTATTATAAAATAAGATGATTTTTTAACCAAAAGATTTTTAAAATTAGTTGCATGTAACACATGAGATCCAACTGTCGATAGCGATAGTATGTATAGTTGAAGAATAAGTATCAAACTATAAACCCATAAATATAAATTGTTTAATATTTAAAGATATTTGGTTTTCTATACAACACATTACCTAGGTATTTATTTATTTATTTATTTATTTAGGGACAAATACAGTCTTAAAATACTACATACATACATACCATCACGCCATGTCCCTTGAGGGGTAGGCAGAGAGAACCGAACGCCACATTTTCCTATCCTGGCACGCATCCCTCGCTTCGTCCACATTCATGCATCGTCTCATACATGCTCGTCTATTGCTCACACTTCTAACATTTCCGTCTTTCAAAATTTCGTTCACATGGTCGTGCCATCCCTTTCTTGGGCGTCCCCGACCTCTCAATCCATTCCTTTCCGCTCTGTATATTTTCTTCGTCAGGCGCTCCTCATTCATTCTCCCCATGTGACCAAACCATCTCAATGTGTTCACTTTCATTCTAGTAATGACATCTTTCTTCATCTTACATTCTTTCCTTATGTCTTCATTTCTTACCCGGTCATACATCGTTCTATTACAAATCCTTCTTAACGATCTCATTTCAACTGCATTTATTCTACTTTCATGCGTCTTCTGCCATGTCCAGGTTTCACTTGCATACGTCAAGGTTGGCACTACGACGGCGTTATGAATGGCAACTTTGGCATCCTTTGATATGTTGCGATCATTCATAATTGGTCTTAGTGCTCCATTCACTCTGTTTCCTGCCATAACTCTTCTTTCGATCTCTTTATCGAGTCGTCCATTCCGTTGAAATATGCTTCCCAAGTACACATATTCGTCGACTTGCTCGAGCCATTCGTTCTCTACTCTTATTTTACACGCTGTTCTGCTTTCACTCTTTTCAAAGACCATTGTCTTTGATTTGCTGGCATTCATCCTAAGTCCATTCTCTATACATCCTTCATATACCAGACTTACAAGATACTGTAACTCTTCCATACTTTCTGCTAATAGAACTTTTTCGTCTGCATACATCAAATCTCGCACCATTACAGTACTCAATTTCAGACCCTTGCTTTCATCCTTAAGGGCTCTTATGCAGAAATCAATGTACAAGTTAAAGAGCCATGGAGATAGCACGCACCCTTGTCTAACGCCATTATTTATAGAGAACCACGTTGTCACTTTGTCGTTGACACGAACACATGCTTCGCTGTTCTCATATAATGACGCGATTGCGCGTATCAGTTTGCTCTTCACTCCATACACTGCTAGTATATCCCATAATTTTTCTCTAACAACTTTATCATACGCCTTTTCTAGGTCTATGAAGGCACAGAAAATTTTCTGATTTTTTTCCAGAACCTTTTCTGTGACCGTGCGCAGAGAAAAAATTTGATCTATACATCCTCTGCCGCCCACAAACGCACCTTGGACATCCCATATCTTGCTTTCTGTAATCTTTCGCACTCTTTGATCGCACTCTTAAAATACTAAAATAGTATAATACACTATAAAATAAAAATAAACAGACCAATTACATATGTCCACAAATATTAAATATGAAACATTTTAAACATCATTAATTTAAATATAACTAAGATGTATGTTTGCCTGTGACGGGAAAGAAGGGAAGAGAAAAAAAAGGATGGGAAAAGGGTTGTGACAGTTAAATTATGTATGTATGTCAAGATAGGATAGTATGGAGGTCAGTCCTTTGATCCTACCCAGAATATGAAAACAGCATGATGGTATGTATGCATGTTTGGAGATTAGTATCAAACAATCAAGTCTTCTTAGATATTGTGTGTAGGCGACTGCCATACAAATTGTATGAAGGAATGTCGTCACTAAATTCAATTTTTATAAAAATTGTCAAAAAGAATTTGAGATGTGCTAATACAATGGTTATATTTTTTATAGAAAATAAAATTATCTAGTTGGGGTGTTTCGGTTTTTTCAACACAAAAATAATGATAAAATATTATTACCAACGAACACGACAGCAGGTGGGCGTGTCACAAGGAGCCAATCACGTCGCGCTAACAATATTTGACATAAGCGGCCATCTTGTACGCTACGAGTCACTTGACGGTGAGCTTTCAGTGTGAGTAGACGTGTGTCGCGCGCGTGCTTTTCGTTAAGTCCTTGAAAATGCCTGGTGATATTCAGGCGAAACGTCGGAAGACAAATGGTCTTAGTCAAGACCTACTGACACGGGAAAACCGAGATAAAAATATTATTATATATATATATATATATATATATATATATATATATATATATATATATATATATATATATATATATATATATATATATATATATATATATATATATATATATATATATATATATATATATATATATATATATATATATATATATATATATATATATATATATATATATATATATATATATATATATATATATATATATATATATATATATATATATATATATATATATATATATATATATATATATATATATATATATATATATATATATATATATATATATATATATATATATATATATATATATATATATATATATATATATATATATATATATATATATATATATATATATATATATATATATATATATATATATATATACATATATATATTATACAGTACAAGAATTGCGTTTCTTTTTTACGAGAATCAACATTTAATGCCTCTTATTCCACAAAATTACAATTTATAACACTAAAAATTACACTTAGTTATTTATTTTTTTCACCACAGATCATCTCCTTCCGAAAATTCGTATTTTTTTGACAGCTATCATTTTGCCGCCGACGCGACATCTGGCGGGTATATTGCCCGCCACGCGGCAAAATATGAAATTAAGAAAACGATAAATGATGTTTTCTTTACATATATAAAAATGGATGTATGTATATTTGTTTGTTTGTTGGTTTGTTTGTTTGTATGTTCGCGATGAACTCCTAAACCAACCATCCGATTGCGATGAAACCTTGGGAATTTGTTCAGCTCATTCAGGAGAAGGTTTATGCATTATAATTTATTTATTTATTTATTCGACATCTCACAAAAAATAATTAAAAAAAAAAGTTTAATGGGTTTGTTCAGCGCGCACACGAGAAGTTTTATGAATTAAATTTATTTATTTATTTAATATCTAACACAAGAATTTACAAAAATTATCTATTTGGGATTGTCATTGAATTTTAGGGATTCGTTCAGCGCATAACAGAAAACGTATTCGAAGTTTAATTTAATTATTTAATTCTCGCAAAAAAGTTATGAAAAATCATCTACAGTGGTACCTCGACATACGAGTTTAATTTGTTCCGCAACCTTGCTCGTATCTTGAATTACTCGTATCTCGAAGCAAATTTCCCCATACAAAACAATTGAACTACCATTAATCCGTTCCAACCCCCAAAATGTCACCCCAGTTATTTTTGTTACGTGGTTTAGAATGGTAAAAACGTATTTATAAATGACAAATATTTATTGTACAAAAACAAAAAAGAAATAAATTAGATATCCTCACTGGTCTTTGCCTTTTTCGCTACATTTTTCTCGCTTTCACCTGTAGGCTGTTTAGAAAAAAACATGTCCAAGGAGGTTTGTTTCTTCCTCCCTCTCAGAATGTTCCGGAAATGAGTTAGGCAAGTGTCATTAAAAAGATCAGATGCACGACCTGTTGCAACTTTTTCTGGGTGTTTCTTTTCCACGAATTGTGAAACTCTCTCCCACATTCCTTAGATCTCCTTAATCTCACTTGTAGAAATAACCTCCTCCTGCTCTGACTCCTCGAAACCAATTTCTTGTATAACCTCTGTATGCTGCTGTGACTGTAACTCTTGTATCTCCTCAGTCATCAGTTCCTGGGTGTGCTCCTCGACGAGCTCGTTCACGTCTCTATCTTCCACCCCTAGACCCATGGATTTCCCCAGAGACACAATCTCCTCTGCCAAACCGAACATGTATCTCGAATTTCGATCGTAACTCAAAGCAAAAAATCACTCGTTCGCCGGATCGTATCTCGAAAAACTCGTATGTTGGGGCACTCGTATGTCAAGGTACCACTGTATTTTGTATTGCATAAAAATTTTAAATAACATATAAATAAATCATGGATCGAATAAATAAATAAAGAAAATTAAAAAACATATATGAATTATAATTAGCGAATCTAGATATGAATGTTAAGTGATAAAAAGGAAACATACTGATAAACCATATTTATATATTTGGAGGTAAATAATTAAACAGGCAGGACAATGTGTGCCGGGTTTTACTAGTATTATATATTTAAGAGAAATATATGCAACTTTCTTTTCATCATAATCATCATTGACGCTACAGCCCATTGTGAGCCATGGCCTCCTCCAGAATTTTTCGCCATTTAGACCTTTCCATCGCCTGCGATCACCAGATTGTAACGCCAATCCTCTTTAAATCCTCAGTTTGGGTCTCCCCACACCTCATCTCCCTTCCGGTCGTGTGTCGAGAATTTCCTTTGGGGTTCGGCCTACTTCGCTGAACGTGTCCTAACCATTGAAGTCAATGTATTTTTATGTATTTAATTATGTTAGGATCACTGTAAAGGTACTCCAGCACATGCTTATACCTAATCCTCCATATTCCATTCTCATAAAGAGGCCCGAAGGTTTTTCTCAACACCTTTCATTCAAAGACCAACAGCCCATTTTCATCCTTCCTGTTAAGCACCCAGCATTCAGCACCATATACAAGTACTGGTCGCAGCAATGTGTTATACAATAATAATTTTCGTGTTAACATTCGGGACTTGAGATGTCGGTGAATACCGAAATAGCATTTATTTGCCACAGCTATTCGTCTTTTAATCTCGACACTAACATCGTTGTTACTGGTTATTATTGAACCTAGGTACTGGAACGACCCCACAATTTCAATGGTATGATTACCACCACTAAATAAAGCAACTTTCCTATTGTGGTTATTTTTGCCTTTAACATTATTCGCAAAATCAAATGATTCACTAAAATCTTACATGTAAAATTTTTAAACAAAACAATTCAGTATTATTGCCCCATTGAAAGTGTACGCATTTGTATTATGGGGTGAGAATTAACATTTTAAATTGTAAAATATATGCAATAGGAAAATAAAAATTATTTCTATACTAATTTTCTCTACCTACGTTAATTGTTTGCCAATTATTATTGATTTAAGTCCTTTACAACCTGTTTTAATATAAATCCTTTTCTTTTCTTTTTTCTTCTTCTTCTAATATATCATGTATACGCTCTTATTATTCACTGCAACCATTATTTGGATATGTCAATTAAATCTCATTCGCATGCATACCCGTACATACATTTAAGCATAATATATTATACAAATGTATCTATATAAAGTGATAATCACCTACTGTAATCTTCAAACCAACCAATTATTATATAAATACTATACAAACTTATATGTTGTCCATTAGTATATTTTTTTGAAAAATTTTTTTTTTGCAGCTTCACAATGATTCTTTTTTTTTGTCTGTTTCAATTTTTCTGTTATTTTCTTTCTATAGTAGTGTTTTGTTATACATGTCCTTCTATACAATATACTTTATAATTTAATTTATTCTGTATATTTTTATTTTATCATCCCAGCTTCTGAATGTGCCAAACTGGAGGGTCGCAGCAGGTGACAGGAGAGGTTGGAGGAGGAAGTTGCTGGAGGCCAAGACTCGATATGGGCTGTAGAGCCATTAAAGAAGATTACCAGCACTAAATAAAGTAACTTTCCTATATTTTTTTTTTTTTTTTATTAAGTTTACAATAACATATACAAAATATAAAACAAACAAACTATATAGAAAAGATTCACAGTAAGACAAAACATATTTACCCTTTACTAGAGTGCAAGCACTCGTGTGTAAAGGAGACAATTTAATACAGAATACACAAAATATTATACATACATAATTATTATCTATACAAAAAGAAGTTAATATAATTTACATATCAGTCAAATAATAAGTTTGATTTATTCTTTATTTTTTTTTTAAAATATGTAGTGGTTATTTTTGCCTTTAACATTATTCACAAAATAAAATGATTCACTAAAATCTCACATATAAAAATTGAAATTAAAACAATTCAGTATTATTGCTCCATTGAAAGTGTAGGCATTTGTATTATGGGGCAATAATTAACATTTAAAATTGTAAAATATATGCAATAGGAAAATAAAAATTATTTCTATAGGTACTAATTCTAACAAAACAATGTACAGTAAATTTACATTATAAAGATGCACACACACTCAAGCTTTTCTATATTTATTTTAGTGTTTGAGTTTTTAAGTATTTAGTGCCGAGATAAATCTGGTGGTGCTGTGAAATTGTTTCACTATAGAGTTAACATGACATTTCACATAAAGAGGATTGACAACAATAGTAAGCATTATTATATTTCCAACTACATTTCATACAAGGCTACAAACTATTATAAACCAAACTTCCAATTGTGCCTTTCAACACAATTATGGACACAGTATGACGGTGAATTTGTATTTGAATAATGATAATGATGCTCAATGAAAGTGAACACATTGAGATGGTTTGGTCACATGGGGAGAATGAATGAGGAACGCCAGATGAAGAAAATATACATTGCGGACAGGAATGGAATGAGAGATCCCCCCCTAGAAAACGCGTCATTTAGCTCAAGAAAAGATAACTCAATGTATGGATGTGACAGTTGCCAGTCACGTGACAACTGTCATTTCCATACATTGAGTTATCTTTTCTCGAGCTCAATGACACGTTGTCTAGGGGGGCAGGGGCACCCAAGGAAGGGATGGCACATCCATGTCAACAGTATTTTGAAAGACGTAAATGCTAGAAACTTGCACAACAGACGAACATGTATGAATGTCGACGAGGCGATGAATGTGTCAAGATAGAAATAAGTGGCCTACACCGTGAGGGACATAGCGTGATGGTATGTATGTATAATTCAATGAGAGTGAAATACAACAATGCCTTTAGGATAATGCTCGGGTTACCCATGTTTAGTTGTGTATCTGATGTTTGCAGAGCGCAGGGTCCATGGTATTGTCACTCTCCTTAGACAGAAGATAGCTAATGCAAGAATAAGGATGTGGGGTTCTAGCAATTCCATCGTTCAAGTACCTGGTATGTGGCTTGACTCTCCAATTCACAAAAGATGGCCATCTATTAAGCAGTGACTTAAGTGATTTTAATAGATATTTTTATAGAGTTATATTATTTTGTTTATGGTTATATACGGTTCTATTATTTTGTATTTATTTTTGTTTGTATATTGATTTGTTATTCTTACTTTTTTTTCCTCTGTTATTCTTTTTTTTATGTATGTAACTATTTTTTTTTTTATGTGGGTTCTCGGGCAACTAACAGGTACTATGTCAAATAATGATTTAACACGCACCCAATAACAAGTTGCCACATTCTGGAGACTTACGATATTAATCGTTTCACAGATCCAGACTGAAAACACAATTAAAAACTGTGTCTCTACCGGGAATCGAACCCGGGACCCTTAGATCAGCAGTCAGATACCTAACCGATTGAGCCACGAAGGCTGACAATTTATTTAGGCCAATTTATTTTATTTAGGTGTAAACAATAAGTACATTTTATTACACCTAGTAAAAACCAAAGAATATAAACGATGTTAGAAAAAATCAAATCGGTGCCACTATTTTTACGACCGGAATTGGCGGGAAAAGTGTTTTCCCGCCAAAAAGTGTCTATTTACACGACAAATTTTCTGACATCGTCTATGTTTTTAGGTCATTTATAACCATAGAAAGCGCAGATAAATCAAAATACAAAAATATTTACCTTTGTCATTTTTTCAATGGTCATAAAAATGCATCATGGAAACCAACTTGAAGAAAAAATAAATAATATTGGCATCTTATTACATTTACTTAATTTTATAAATCATTTTTTCATCGAGATCTACAATTATAACAAAGTATAAAAAAAGGTAAATATTTTTATAACTTGATTTATCTGCGTTTTCTGTGGTTATTTTTGGTATTCGTCTATGGTTGAGTCATGTAAATAGTCGTAGCCAAATCAAATTGACATAGTACCTATGACTTATAAAAAATAACAAACAAGAAAATATTCCAACATCCATGTACAGAAAACAAAGGAAGCACACAATATTTCAAAAGATTTTATTTATGTATTCAATACCTAGGCGACAAAAGCGGCAAGACCGGATGCTGCTTCCTTCACACATTCTGGCAAATCTTTTTTATTGACAAACATTTTTAACATCTCAATAGAGACAAAGTTGGGATATTGTAGAAGAGCCAGGAACTCGAGGCACCTACAGGGCTTACGACCTGTCATCGGCTGGTTTACGTGATCACTTTATGCGCTTGCGCTACCTTCACCAATTATGCCTTCTTTTTGAGTTCCCTTATCAATGTAATTTTTGAAAGTTCTATATATTATTTGAATAGTGTGTAACAATTCACCTGAAAATAAGGAACTATAATATTGCCATTTATGAAGTAACGGAAAAGCCTTTTTTGTAACGCCATCATCTATTGAGAAATTAGTTTATTTGTAAACTATGAGAGCAACAGTCCTTATAAATGAGATGACAGTGTCTCGCACAGATGTCACCCCTGAACAGCGCCAGAAATATTATTTCAATTTTGGCTTGTTTACCTACTTGTACCAATGTGTATGTAAATTGAATATTTTTTAATTGCATATACGCAAACATTGGATTTTTTTCCCTTTCGAAAAGAAAAATTTCATTTGACTCCCGAAGGGGAAAAAAATCCAATGTTTGCATATATGCAATTAAAAAATATTTGATTCTGGCAAATCATTATACAATTGATGTACTTTGTAGTACACAATATTTTGTGTACCTGCCAGGTTGGTCTGAGGCATTTTAAAGTCTCACCGACTCCTCGGGTCGGGACATCGTCGGGTAGGTGTGAACTTCAAAATTATAAAGAACATTTTTCTGCAAATATTGCAATAATAGTCCATTCATTAATTAATAAATAAAAATTAATACATTTCAAATTATCCAACTGTCGATTCGTTCATGAGAATTCAATTCTCTTAATGAATCGACATTATTAAGCCAAGATGCGTGTACGAAGGAAAATTTTGTATGGTGTGGTGGACTTTTTGCATGCTAATAACACCAACTAGAGGCCTCGCAGCATATATGTTCCCATACATGGATTTACTCAGAATTCGGAGTAGAACATTTTATGTGAGTTTTGTGTGTGTGTGTGTCTGTGTGTGTCTGTCCCCCCCTTATAACTTTTGATCCGCTCAATTTACAGAGCCCAAATTTTTAGAATATATAAACAATTATAGGCTTACAAAACTTTTATACTCAGAATTGTGAATTTTTGTTTCAGTCAGGGGTTATCAACTTTTGAAATTTTGGTTTATTTTTCCATATATCTCAGAAACCATAAAAGCTAGAATGCTGAAATTTGGTATAAACATAGACAAATACAAAATCTCAAATAAGTTTTTTTAAAAAAAATCCAGGGTTTCTCAAACATTTTTTATTAAGAAAAATATTTTTTTTATGATAAATTTATGAGTTTAACTGCCTATATTTCCAATTTTTTTAAAAATATCAAAAAAAGCCGAAACACCCCAACTAGATAATTTAATTTTCTATAAAAATTATTAGCATTGTATTAGCACATCTCAAATTTATTTTAATAATTATTATAAAAATTGAATTTAGTGACGACATTGCTTCATACAATTTGTATGGCAATCGCCTACACACAATATCTAAGACTTAATTGTTTGATACTAATCTCCAAACATACATACATACCATCATTCTGTTTTCATATTCTGGGTAGGATCAAAGGACTGACCTCCATACTATCCTATCTTGACATACATACATATGTAGGTACATGTGTTGTATAGAAAATCAAATATCTTAAAATATTAAATAATTTGTATTTATGGGATTATAGTTTGGTACTTATTCTTCAACTATACATACTATCGCTATCGACAGTTGGATATCTCATGTGTTACATGCAACTAGTTTATATATAATATGGTTTGTGTCGCATTGCACCCTCCAGCTGACGAACTGAAATAAAAACTTATTATTTCTAAAGTGATTAAGTTATATGACTTTTGTGAGCGGGAATCAACAATAATCAGCAGTCAACCAGTGTTGTCTAATAAACATGTGAAAGTAAAAGTGTGTTTCATAAACACAATAATGACAAAATATTAATTCAAAATAAAACAAAGATAATCATATAAAAATAACTTTAATACAATAATATATGTATAATTTCAACATATTTTCTGAAAGACCACAGACGTAACAACACTGCCAACTTTTCCGCCAAATTTGAACTGCGGTGTTGGTAACACATGTTTCAAACTAAAGACATTCTTGAAGTGTTGGACAAGTTCGCTCTCTGTCCAGTTGCAGGACGTGATCACAAACAGTCCGTCTTTCTTCAGTATCTGTGCGACTCTTTCAATATAAAGATGACGTTTCGACTTGGGATCCTCTGGGTTCAAGCTGACAGCGTCGTACGTCCCTTTGTCGTGAGCAACTCTGTACGACTCCAAATGTTTATCAATATTTTCACTGATAATGTCGAGAACCTGTAAGAAGACAAACATATGATTGATATATCACTTACTTTAAATCTTATGGATAATAGAGAACATGCATGTGTAAGGGATATGAATAAAAAATAATGATTTAGAGGTAAAAAATAAGGGCAATCACGAAAATACTATTTTTCTTCAATATTGTTCTGTATTTGACTTTAAAACAACTGCGTTTGACAAATTAATATTACTGCGCTTAGATATTTTTAACTTTAGAGTTGATGCATTAAAGGTAAGATTGTTTGGTGAAATGAAATTGAGAAAAATGATTTTGTGTTAAGGTTAAGGAACATGGTTTAATTGAGAGTTTGGGATTGTTAACTTATGAAGAAAAGAGTGTTCTATGTGCAACTCAAATAAGTTATTTAACCTCTAAGTGAGTATGGCCGTACCCGTACGGCAGGAAATGTCATTGCAAATTAGAGTATGGCCGTACCGGTACGGCAAAAGAAATTATGTGAAGATTTTTTTACTAGAGTACGAATATTTTTGACATCGCAACCAATAGTTGAAGACAACTGAAATAATCAGACGATATTTCAATATAAACTTTGAAAAATAGAAGGTTTTATTTTTTTTTTTTTCACCCTATTATTATGTCAGGAGTCGTCAAATGTGATACTTTTTAAAATAACTCACTCCGTATAGGCATGTACATCATACCAAAACTCACTCTCATAGAGGTTAACTATAATCAATGTAATTTATTAAGTATGGCGGGATACTTCACACTGTGGTATTATGTATTTATGAAATGTACACATGTTTATGTTATGTAGAATTATTTGTCACTTCTCGCTCGTATAAAATGTTCTTACCTCATATTTAATGTCAGGAAATTCATCTTTGGAGATGGCTGTGGCTAGATCGATAGCAGCCTGTGAATAATCAATTCCTACTAAATTTGTAAATCCTTCTCTTGCCAACTCTACTAAGCTCATTCCATTACCGCAACCTAAAAACATTTATATCTATAATTAAAAGTAAAGACTTTTTGATTCTACATTAATTTAATTGAGCGCGATAGGCCTATTTCGCCTTGTTAGGGCATTAACTAGCTAGTAGGGCATTAATAAGCTAGTTAATGCCCTAACAAAGCAAAATAGGCCAATCGCGCTCAATTAAATTAATGTAGAATCAAAAAGTCTTTACTTTTAATTATAGATATAACTTATAATGGAATTCTACCAAATAAAAACTTCATCGATAACTAAAAACATTTATTATATTTAAAAATATATATAATGTATTCGGAAATAAATTTTTAGCTCATTTAGAGCACTGCAACCCGTGCCGACATGCGATGCAAACATGTTCATAGAAGTTGTATGTGCGGTACGAGCAACGCATTTACGTTTTATTTGGAACTTGCTCTTGATTCATTAATTAACGCACTGTATTATTGCCGAAGATTTCATTGTAATTGTAAATCACCAAATAACGAGGGCGAAATTACCGTCTAATCAGAAACTTTTCGTAGTTCTATTTTAAAGATTTGCGAAGTAAAATTGTCTGTTAGTGAAGGTGCGAATCTTGTAGTTTGGGAGTGTATAATATTTTGTGAAAGAGCAAGAAAACTTACTTAAGCACTACCTATCTGTGTGAAATAACTTGTAGGTCTATAGAGAAATCATGCAAGAATCTCAAATCATTACATATCTCAAAACTATGTTTTGTGAGATGTTCCACTACAGTTCTCAAATGACGATATTTAGTTTGGATTGTCGCCTCCTCATATGATGGTGTAACCATTGAAAGCGTTCAGGCTCATTGTAACTTATACGTGGATTAAAACTGTGTTATTACAAGATACAAAAGAGAAAGGCAATCATGGTTTCACTGGATTCATGAATCCAGGCCCACGAGCATAGGCGACCAAAGTACCAGCCAGAATAGGCAAGCCACATGAGCTTGCGAACATGTATGCGGGATTAAGGGGCCCCTTTATGACTCAAGTAACTCTCACCACTCACCCACCTATCTCTGACTAATACTCCACTCCCCTGAGCAACCAAATCCAATAGGATGAGGATAATGCTGCTTTTACCACCCTATCCAAAAGTTCTTCTCTCTAACTCTTGGGAGACCCAGGCCTTTAAAGTAGGAATATAAAGATTTTCCAGGAAGGCCTCTGGCTCCCACCTCTACAGCATATATACTTGTGCTAAAGTCATTTTGAACTGTTCTATCTACCAGTTCCTTGTACTTGTTTAGTTTGTATTGGTGGTCTTTTGGAATATTTGTGTCCCATGGAACAGTCAGTTCCACATAAATAACTCTTTTCAATGAAAGAGAGAAAATTGTCATGTCAGGCCTAAGAGACGAGATGCAGATCTCCTTTGGAAGGTTATATGTCTATTAAGAGCGTAATAAATAACAGTTTTAACCCTAGATTCATAAACATACGTCTCTCATACACCCCCAAGTAATAAAACCCTCACAGCGCGCGGCGTGAAAGAGATGGCAATCCGTGCTTCTCAGTACCTTCCTAAAACGATGAGAGCTCGGTTTGGTGCTAGTATTCTTGGCTCGTGCTTGTATAGTTGTGGAAATACTAGGCTCGAGGTGTATGAGATACGTATATTCATGATTGATGTAACAACTTTATAAAGCAAAGTATTTTATTATTTGCCTTATAAAACGAACGAACGTGAAGAAATTTTTCAAAACAAAGGTATGTATTTATTCAATATTATATAATTACTATGTAAGTAATCATTACTAGGAAATATTATTATATATTATATACTATAATTTTGATAAATAAAACTAGTCATTTATTAGTATTTACTAGTTATTAGTAGTTACTAGTTATTCACTATACTAGTCGATTCTTTTGTCATTCGTGTCTACAATAATGATAAAAAAACCACTGACAAGACGCGCATTTATCAAAAAAGTGCCAGATAAGATGGTAGAGCCATGGTTACGGCGTCGCCGGGAAAATTCCAACTTTGAGGCGATGCCTAATATGGAACACCGATTCCATTTTAGGCGATACTTTGCCTGATGTACCAGTCAACCCTGAAAATCAAACCAGGAAGCTATGCAACTTCTGCTGCTATAAAAAAAAGCGTGTTACCAGATTTATCTGCACCTCTTGTAAAAATCACATGTGCATGGAACATCGCGGTAGCTTGTGCTTAGAATGCTTTGAATATTTTTTTAAATTGTTTTTTATGTTTTAATTTTAAATAAAAGTTCCTTCTTATTAATCTTGAAAGTTTTTATTTCAATATCTCCCATAATAATTAAATTAAGTGACCTTAAAAGTAAGGTGTATCAGAGACATATGTTTATGAACAATGTAACCCTAAATATAGTTTATGAATCTAGGGTTAATTGAAATTATACTCTATTAACGAAACAATGTTAAACGAGGGCTCACAGATTGGCTTTCCGTGTCATCTGGGGCGTCGGTTCGCCTCCGGTGACGCTGCCACCTTTGTCACTGAGGAGAGAGATGCGCCGTCATTATGTTACCAGCCCAAAGTGTTGTTCTAAAATATTGTGCAGGAGGAAAAGAAGAAACCAGGCTGGGCACCAGAACCTCCAAGCCCCTGTTGGATGCCGGGCCCCGCTGCACCCTGGGGTTGCTTGCACCTTCTGGTCGGCTTCCTCTTCATGTGCTCGCGTGAGTTTGACAGTTCTTTCGTTATATACCACGTGTTTTGTACTCTATTGTTTTTTTTCTTTATTTGCCATGGACAATGATATATTGAATAAATAGCCATACTAAAACATTATAAATGTCACTATCATTTGTATCCTTTTCTTCCCCCACATTGGATTTGATGTTTCCTCGTAGGAGACGAGAAGTTTTCCTCATTCTTTAATTGCTGACACAGTAAAATGTATTTATATAAATAAAAAAAAATTGTGACCAAAAATGAATAAGGTTTGTATTCACCTATATCGATTATCGGGTCGTTTTCTTGGACCAAGTCTGTGATAGAAAACCATCGAACAACCCTCAAAAGACTGTCTTCACCGAACCATACTTCTCCAATATCACCATGGGCTTCAAAGTTATTCACTTCTAGGGCATAAGTTTTATCCCAATATGACTGCGTGCCTAGTTCTGAGCCTTCTAATTCTTCATTAGCAGACATTATTAATTAATTTAAACGCCCTCGTTAATGCTCACCCTTTTTTTCAAAGATGTTTTTGACAGTTGACAGAGAAAAGTGATTAAGACAGAGATAGATGATATATAATGACCAGCGTTGCCAATTTGTGAGAAATTCCCCAAATTGCGGAAAATCTCAACTCGATTGGGGATTCTAGCATTTTACCATTCATCGTTAAAACGCCTATAATTTTGAAAAACTATGAAAATAAACAGCTATTACAGATTCATTTTAAATGGGCCAAGATTTTTATAATAAATTGACGTCGGACATTGTTAAGAGATTTGATTTTAGAGATCCTTTTATTTCTATTAAGTAAGTATATATTTTGTGAATCCTTCAAAAGATCACCAAGTCTAAGTTAAATCACTGACGCCTGTGCTGAGAGAATTTCCAGTGTTTAGAAAACTTTGTGCGAATACAAAAAATAATGACGAATGGTGAGTTCACTCTATGCTGGATTTTACTCTACCTGGTCTTAATGGATATGATGATGCGGACAGTTACTGGAGTAAAGTGTTAAGTGTTTAAAGTGTAAATATTATTGTTTTTTTTTACGAAACCTTGTATTTTTCTTGAGATTATAATTAAGTGGGGAATTTATGAGGAATCGGGACTTTGTACTTCCTTTATTTGGGGAATTTGATCCAGATTTTTGAGGAATTTGGAAAATTGACATTGGCAACGCTGAAATGACAGTTCAGTTCAAGTCACAGAACACAATAAGTAGTTCAAGTATGCGTTCTGTCAGTTCTGTGCAATGCTGACTGTGGAGTCAGCATTGGTTCTGTGGGTTAAAGCTACGTTTACGTTTTTAAAATGACTATTGATTTTTCAAGCTCCAGTGAAATAAACAAAACAGACGCCTGCCCGCAGTGATCTATGCCATAGAAAAGATATATATTCTATGCTTATGGTTTGTATAGCTTGTATTTCATGTGAAACACGTCAATATCATTAAATGTTTTACTGTATGTTGACAGTGTCCTGTTTAGGACCTGTGTTTACGTATGTTGTGTTATTTTTTTATATGAAATGTGCATTCGTAATTTATTCAGTGACACTGAACAATTAATGAAAGGTTTTCTCAATTAATATTTTTTCAGATAATGGACACTCCAGTGAACCAAAAGGCAAAACTAACAATAAAAAACGAACATACTCTTTCAATAGACAAATACATTAGTGAAAAAGTTCCTGATTTCTCAATTGAAGAATGTAAAGTAGATTTAAAAAAAGAAATCGAAGACAACTCAGTCACTGGAAATGATGACATAATAGATACACCTATACAAACTTCCCATGAATGTAACGTCAGGGTGAAGACATTTTCTAAAAAAGGAGATTTAAATGAACATAAACCAACTCATTCGGGCAAGAAAACGCATGAAAGCAATGTCTGTAGGAAGACATTTTCTCATAGAGGAAGTATAAAACTACAGATTACTAATTTGGGTGAAAAACCACATGAATGCAATGTCTGTGGGAAGACATTTTCTCGTAAAGGAAGTTTAAAACTTCACCGTCTTACCCATTCGGGTGAAAAACCTTATGAATGCAATATCTGTGGGAAGACATTTGCTCGAAAAGGAGATTTAAAAAAACATGAACCAACTCATTCGGGTGAAAAACCACATGAATGCAATGTCTGTGGGAAGGCATTTTCTCGAAAAGGAGATTTAAACAAACATGAACTTACTCATTCGGGCAAAAAACCATATGAATGCAATGTCTGTAGCAAAAAATTTTCTCACAGAGGAAGTTTAAAACTACATCATCTTACTCATTTGGGTGAACAACCACATGAATGCAATGTCTGTAAGAAGACGTTTTCACATAAAGGAAGTTTAAAACTACATCATCTTACTCATTCGGGTGAACAACCACATGAATGCAATGTCTGTGGGAAGACATTTTCTCGAAAAGAAAATTTAAAACAACATTATCTTACCCATTCGGGCGAAAAACGACATGAATGCAATGTCTGTGGAAAGACATTTTCTCGAAAGGGGCATTTGAACACACATAAACAAACCCATTCGGGCGAAAAACCACATGAATGCAATGTCTGTGGGAAGTCATTTTCTCATAAAGGAAGTTTAAAACTACATCATCTCACTCATTCGGGTGAAAAACCACATGAATGTAATGTCTGTGGGAAGAAATTTTTTCAGAGAGGAAATTTAAAACTACACTATCTCACTCATTCGGGTGAAAAACCACATGAATGCAATGTCTGTGGGAAGACATTTTCTTTATGATGATATTTGAATACACATTAACTAAATCATTCGGCCGAGAAACCATATGAATGCAATGTCTGCGGCAGGATATTTTCTCGATAAGGAGATTTAAGAACACATGAACTAACTCATTCGGGAGAAAACTATACGAATGCTATGTCTGTGGGAAAGCGTTTTCTCAAAGAGGATATTTGAACACACATAAACTAACGAATTCGGGTGAAAAACCACACATGTGTAATGTCTGTTGGTAGGAAGACATTTTTTACCACGGTAAATTTAAAACGACATTATTTTACTTATTCGGGCATAAAACGACGTGAATGCAATTTCTGTATGAAGACGTTTTCTCGAGGAGGATATTTGAACACACAAAAACTTACGATTTGGGCAAAAAAACTACATTAATGTAATATTTGCGGGAATTAAAGTGAATTAATAAATGAAAATTTTGATACTGGAAGGAAAACACTAACAATATTTTTGATTCTTACAAAGGCATTTGACACTATTAACCACAATATCCTTAACCAAAGAATGACTAAAATGGGCATAGAAGGCAGGTGTCTTTCCCTAATACAGAGCTATCTAAATAAATGGTTACAAAAGACCAAAGTTGTTAACAGTGCATGGTGTTCTTGGGCCGATCCTGTTCTTAGTTTATATTTTTATTTTATATTACTTCTCGGGCAATTAAAAGGTACTAAGTCAAATATTAATTTAACATACACCCAATAACAAGTTGCCACATTCTGGAGACTTAGGATATTTATTAATCGACTCACAGATCCAGACTGAAAACACAATTAAAAACTGTGTCTCCATCGGGAATCAAACCCGGGACCTTTGGATCAGCAGTCAGATACCTAAGCAATGGAACCACGAAGACCGACAATTATATTAATGGCCTTTTTAATAAAAAGTATAATTGCTTGAGGAGGAGCTTTGAGATGCTACACAAAGCCTCTAGAGATGCTCCAAAAGACGATAATTTAAAAAAAAATATGTCTAAAACCATTAAGGTATTCCACATCACAACTTTTTGAAGATTCCAAAAATTTTGATTTAATAAAACTATTACAGTGTCTAAAATATAGGTATATGTACATAAAATATCCCATCTGTTCCAAATAAAAACATAGGATAGAGTTAGTCGACGGCTAAATCATGTGTATAATGTCCCAAATTGTAAAAAAAAGTAACACTCAAAGGCATGCCGTGTTTGTTACCCCAAGAATTTTCAATAGTTTAACAAATTATTTAAGAATATAAAAAATATTTGGCATAGTTAAAAAAATAAAATGTTGGTTAAGAGATAAATGTGAATTACAAGAAATAATTTAATGGTTTTTATTTCAAATTTATATGCATATTTTATCTTTTAAGTCTCACAGATACATACTCCCATTAGGTATTTGAAAAATAAGCCATTCGATGCATGTATTCTCCCAGTGTCTACTTATGGAATGAAAACATCGGTCCTAAAAAAACGAATAATACACATGCTGTTTGTGACAGAGAGCTATGGAGAGAAAGTTGCTGGGTATTTCTATAAGGGACAGAATTCAAAATGTTATGATAAGAGAAAGAACCAAAGTAGCGGAAAGGGTCGCTGGTCTTAAGTGGACCTGGACTGGGCATATTGCCAGGATTCACGATGGACCAAAAAAAATGTAGAATGAATCGAGAACAAATCGAAACACATGAACTCAATTGCTCTAAATTTAATTCAATAGTGTGTAATTTTTATATGTTTGTAAGAAAAATTCTTTATTGTTCTTATAATTCCTTTATTTATCTTTTAAATAATACACTTTTCGAACCTTCTCTATGCACATACGCACGGTCTGTTCCACACTAACTCACACACACTACTATTGTCAAACATTACGCAATTAACTCAAGCAACATTCAAATATTCATAAACGTTCTTCATAGTTCCTAACATGTTAAAGGGTAGTGTTTCTCGGGCCATACTGTATTGTATGTACATACAATACATGATTTTTATTTTGTTCCACGGCAACATTTCGGAAAACAGCTAGCGCTCGTTGCGGACGAGAAACGAGACTTGCAGCTAGCAGCTAACACGCGCTATGGCACGCGCTCTCTTGACAACCAACGCTCGTAGTGTAAACATCTTTTTTTATTGAACGGCTGTGGTAAACGAACGGAACGACGCCGTCATCGCTCGACACGCGCGTCCCGATGGCGGCCATATTTTCAAGAGCAGAGGAGGTCTGTGTGACAGGACCCGTCACGCGCATGGACGCTGATGGTGCCCCAGAACCAAGATGAGGGCATCAACAGGACAGGAGGTTGGAGGCAGAGCGCAGTGTGGGGCCACCGCGTAGGGAACGCGGCGGCTCGCAGATTGGACCACGAGGGGCAATCCGTGTCGTCTGGGGCGTCGGTTCGCCTCCGGTGAGGCCCGTCATAGCGTGCCGTGGGGCACAGAGCCAGCCATGGGTGACGGTCTGGAGGAGGAGATCAGGAGGAGAAGAAGAAACCACGCCGAGTACGACAAGGACCTGCCAGCCTGACGCAGAGGCTGGGCCCCGCCGGATCTTCAGCCACCACGTGGAAGACAGTGACATGCCTGGAGAAAGGATGTCGCTGTACCCTGGGGCTGCACCTTCTGGTCGGCGTCTCTTCGTGCTCGGTGGTGTTTGAGAGTTGGATTGTTATCGTTTTGTTTTGTTGAGATCAAACTGTTGATGGCGATAGTATGTACATATAGCTGAAGAAAACATTAACCCTTAAAACCAATATATTGAAAATTTTTAAAATATTTTGTTTTCTATACAAAACACGTTTATCAAGATAGGATAGTGGGGGTCAGTTCTTTTTTCCTACCCCGAATAGCAAAATAGTTTTATGGTATGTACCTATGTACATATGTATGGAAATTAAGCATCAAATTATTGAGTGAGACATTGTATACATATACCTACTGCCATACAAATTGTGTAAAACGATGTTGTCACTAAATTCTATTTTTACAAAAATAGTTATAGATGTACTCTTATAATGTATGTACTTTTTATAAAAAAAATAAATGATCTAGTTGGGGTGTTTCGGCGTTTTTCGATATTTTTTAAAAATTTGGAAATATAGGCATTTAAACACAAATTAGTTATAAATAATATATTTCTTAATAAAATTGCTGAGAAAACCGATTTTTTATATAAGTAGGTACTTAATTTTTAATACATTAAATTTGTTTTTGAGATATATGGAAAATTGAAATAAAAATTCAGTATGTATTCTTCTTCTTCTTGTGCCATATCAGATCCCCCCGACGTTGACGACCACCATAGAGAAAGCCTCCCTGTCCTGTGCAGTGCGAAACAGCTCCTCCAGAGTTCTTCATCATCATCATCATCATTGGCGCTACAGCTCACTGTGAGCCTTGGCCTCCTCCAGAATTTTTCGCCATTTAGACCGGTCCATCGCTTGCACTCTCCAGTTTGCCACGCCAATTCTCTTTAGATCCTCCTGTATGCCGTCCATCCACCGCAGCTTGTGTCTCCCACACCACGTCTCCCCTCCGGTCGTGTGTCGAGAATCTTCTTTGGGATTCGGCCTTCCTCCATTCGCTGAACGTGCCCTAACCATTGAAGCCGATATATTTTAATATATTTTACTATGTCAGGATCACTGTAAAGGTTCTCCAGCTCATGGTTGTACCTTATCCTCCATATTCCACTCTCACAAAAAGGCCCAAAGATTTTTCTCAAAACCTTCCGTTCAACAACCAACAGCGCTTTTTCATCCTTCCTATTAAGAACCCTCCATTCAGCACCATATACAAGTACTGGTCGCAGCAATGTTTTATACAATAACAACTTAGTATTTCGTGTCAACAATCGGGACTTGAGATGTCGGTGAATACCGAAATAGCATTTATTTGCCACAGCTATTCGTCTTTTAATCTCGACACTAACATCGTTGTTACTAGTTATTATTGAACCTAGGTACTGAAACGACCCCACAGTTTCAATGGCATGATTACCAGCACTAATCAGAGTTTTTTGGGCATTTCTATGGTTGGACATTTTAGCTGCAGTCATATATTTTGTCTTAGAAGAGTTCACTTGAAGTCCCATTCACACAGTTCTTATACCGGTCCATTCGCGAATGTTTCGCAGCCAGGAAAGCTGTTTTCTTCCGACCCCTCTACAACCCTCAATCTTCCCCTCCATGACGAGCTGAAGGATGGCATACTTTTCACCGCTCAGAATATGGCCGAAGTACAACACTTTACGGAGCTTAACATTGGTGAATAATTCTCTTTTGGTGTTGTCTCTACGTAGTCTTTCAATGTTACTGACCATGTCACTCCACGATATTCTAAACATTCTGCGGTGGATCCATATTTCAAATGCTTCAAGGCGGTTTATAATATTAACTTTGAGAGTCCACGCCTCCACCCCATAAAGCAGAACTGACCACACATAACACTTGATCATTCTTTGTCTCAGCTTTAAGTTAATATTTTCGTCGAGGAGAAGATTTTTCATTTTCAAAAATGCCGATCGAGCCGCTTCTATTCTGCATTTTACTTCAGTGTCAGGGTCTAAATTCTCAGTAATTACACTACCCAAATACTTAAATTGTTTTACCCTTTCGATACTTGTTCGCGCCATTTATTTATTTTCATTCCTATAAAAATAAAATAATATGCACTGCTTTCGATTAATTGTGATGCCTTTGTGTATCGCCGGAAGAAGTAATGCACTAAACCAGTGACCAGTGCACTCATCACCGCTTCAACTATCGCATTTAAAAATTATCCGCCTACTTGTAACGTTTTGCCAATATTCGTGCCTGCGAGTTGGCAACACTGAAAACAACAGACTTTGGTATAAAATAAATAATTATAATATCATATAATACATCTCTTTTTTTATTCGTTTAATATAACATAATAAAATATATAAATTTTTATCATATTGTATTTTACCTCATACGCAATTTTGCATGTTATTGTATGTCATTTGTTTTCCCGCTAATTATTATTACGTAGAATATAAAATTCAAATTATATTCTTTTACCTCCCGCTAGCCAATAAATAATATAAGGTACTTACCTAAGTATTTTTAAACTGTGTTCCATTTTCTCGATTTATAATTCATTCTATTTTTTAATATTGAGTAGGTACGTTCCTCGTTTGAATTAATTCGATAAAATATTTCATAGGCACATTTTACATTGTCAAATTCTTCTTCTTCTTAAACATGGCTGATAAAATTAAACTATTAGAAGCCAAAAAACAAGCAATTTTTGAACGCGTTTCTAAACTTAATGATCTGTCTAAAAAGGAATTTATTAAAGACACAAGATCTTCTGAATCTTTCCTCGCCGAAACAGAAACGATAAATTAATGCGGAATTCCTATTTCACAGTACGGAAATGTCAAAAACATATGATTCGTGAAACGTCAAAAACATATACGCACGTAGATCCTCGAAAAAGTGTCTATTTCACAGTACGGAAATGTCAAAAACATATGATTCGTGGATACGTATCTGTTAAAAAAAGCGCGCGTGTCCGTACCAACCGTATGTAAAATGTTTTATGCACATGTCATTGCATGATATATCAAAGTCGTAAGTGTGATGGTATGGTTAAATTGGAGGTTATTGTATCACGGAAAGTAATAATTATGATACGAAACTAGTTTTATTTGTGCAGTGAACACACTGAGATGGTTTGGCCGTTTGGCCACATGGGTAGAATGAATGAGGAACGCCTGACGAAGAAAATATACAATACGAATAGGAATTGATTGAGAGGCCGGGGCCGCCCAAGAAAGGGATGTCACGACCATGTGAACGATATTCTGAAAGACGGAAATGTTAGAAGCATGTACAATAGACGAACATGTATGAGACGATGCATGAATGTTGACGAGGCGATGAATGTGTGCCAGGATAGAAAGATATGGCGTTCGGTTCCCTCTGCCTACCCCGTAAGGGACATGGCGTGATGGTATGTATGTATGTATTTTTATAGCAACATAGTGCAATAAAATTATAACAGTAAACATTAGGCAAAGTGCGTCCAACGTAATATGATTTGTTGATCCATAAAATAACTTTTGATGAGTGATTTTTAAAACAACAGTGAGCAAAATGCAATAATACTAACAGTATATTTATTGAAGCAAAATATTCTTGTATACTTGGAAGAAAAGGTTTCTTAGTTCATATCATGCAGTATACCAACCATGACATGAAAGTTTTCATTATGTCAAATGGAATACATTTGAATTTTCTGAAAACACGAGTTTTGAGTTCGACATTATCGTTTGACAACTCATACAAAGAGTATATAATACCTTACAGATAAACACATATTTCCCGATGTTTGAAGGTTAGTTTTTCGATGAATTATTTGCAATTCATGCTATATTATGTGAAATAATTGATCTCAATCGCAATAAACAATACAAATAGTGTTTTTATTGTTATTGGTTTGTATTATGAACATTCATATATAAATAATTCTTGGGAATGTTTTTTATTGAGTTTGTTTGAGTTTGTTGGTTGAAATATTATAACCATAAATTTATTCATAGTTTTAATTAATATTCGTACTTTTCAAGTAAAATGTAGAACAGTAGGAATGATTTCTGATCTTATTTTATGGTTTGGTTATATTTAATTATTTATTGCACTATTTATTTTCAGACTCGTGAGGGTAGAATGCATAACACTACATAACCTACCTACATTATCAGGACAAAAATTGTGGAAAACCAATTTATACCATTTTTAGATTGTGACTGAATTTTCAAGGAGTTTCATACAATTGATGCTTATCACAAAATAAATTACTGATGTCGTGGTCGAGATTAGAATAAGGACTCGCAGTATACCTTCTTTATTTTGAAATATAGGTATGTAAGTACAGGAATCAGTCAATACCTACTAAGCAGTCTAAATGACAAGAATTTTCAATCTCAGAATATCTTTTTTTTTACCTATTTCACAGTTTATTTACAAGAGTAATAATTATTTGTAAACTAAAAACAAATTTAACAATAATCTTTCATATAAAAAAACCGACTTCAAAATGAATGTGTCAAGAAAAAATGTGGTGTTCGGTTCTCTTTGCCTACCCCATGAAGGGGATATGACGTGATGGTTCATATGAATGTAGTAATTGTATCTAGACATTCATCGCCTGTGTGTCTATTCTGTGTGATAGCAAAATGTGGCATTCGGTTCTTTTTGCCTACCACAAGAAAGAGACATGACGTGATGGTTTGTATGTATCCTCATACATTTCCTAAACTAAGCATAAATGTTTGTGCTATAGGTGAACAGAAATTGGTCGTGACAGCATTCAAACTCGCGACCACTGGATTACTAACCCAGTACGTTAACCGTTCTGCCACCACCCATCTCAAATAATTAGTTTTTGACTAACTATATTTCAGCCAATATGTAATTGATTTTAATATTAGGCGTTCTGGGTTCGATCCCCAGCGGAGGAGAAATTTACATACATACCATCACGCCATGTCCCTTACGGGGTAAGCAGAGAGAACCGAGCGCCATACTCCTCTATTTTCTATAAAATTGTTTGTTAATAGTAGAGCTCCAATAATCCGATACCCCAGCTAATTGTAACGACTCCCCTAAAATGGACAGTCTTCCATGTTGCTTTGATGAGTGATATCTAACCACTCGTCAAAGCACTATATTGAAATTCTACAAAAAAGTAAAAGTGTGAATAACTGCATTTTGCATGATTCAATTTTGGGTGTTTGGATTATCGAGGCTCTATTGTATAAAAAAGTACGAGGATAACGATAGACTGCTTTAATTCTCAATATTATTACTATTAAAATATTTTTTTATTAATAATAATAAGTAAAATGAGAGTGAATGCCCTGAGGTGGTTTAGACATATTGAAAAGATTGTGGGAATTGAGTGATACGCGTAACTACTGATAATAAATGTATTTATGAGATTCAATAGATAAGAAATACAAATGTTTATGTAAGTAAAATTAGTGACGTGAGGAGATAATGCTGGATGGCGACACGGGGCCCGCGCGGGAATGACTGGCTGGCTCGCTCATCCGCGTGTCCTATGATCCCGGCTGCTTGATCAAAAGATGACATCATCTATCTCTTCATTGGCTGGCGAGTGTCATCTGACACTCGCTGATAAATATTATCTTGTTGTTTGTAGTCGAATGCAGCGACGCTACATCACCCTCGCCCTGGTAACGGAGTTACATGTGATAAAAATTCCGATGCGTTCTGAGTCCGTTTCTTATCTCACATGTTTCGTGGATATGGGTCAGCAGGTTATTACCTTGGCCCACTGCGTTCTTGTTTAATAAAACAATGAAGTCCATTGCACTATTGTAACTTGTAACACAATATGTTATTGTTTTGTTATGCGGTGTTATTTATTTAACGGTATTTACACTATGTTTAAAACACTTACAGCTACTTTTCATTTATTATTTTATACACTTTAATGATTTGTTATTGTTTGTTTATTTATGGTTGTTTTGATTTCGAATGTTTATTTGGGTTAGAAGGTTGTTCACATTGTCCTTGCGTTCAGACTGCGGTAGTCTCCGCATGGTCACCATTGTTTATCTGTTTTGGGTACGAGATGTAAAGGCGATGCCCATGGGCTCTCCGACGGACGCGCGATTCCAATTCGAACCATTGCGTCAAATTCTTGTATAGCCGCTGCCAGTCTCTCAGGGGCGAGACGTCTAGGACGCTCTGCGACTGGTGGGCCCGGGGTTGTGCGTATGTGGTGCTGTGTAGAATGTCGTGGTTCTCGTATGGTGCCGCAAGGGCGTGTAAGGTCAGGAAAATTTAATAACAATTGGTGAAATATTGTCGTGCCCGTGACGGTTTTGATGGAAAGCGTGTTTACTACTGAACTGCGACCGAGTGAAGTCAGGTTTGTAATCTGATCTATGAGTCTTTGATTGCGTATGTCGACGAGTAAATCATAGTGTGCTAGTAAATCACTGCCGATGATGGGACGTGTCACATTCGCGATCACAAATCTCCACGTGATGTCGCGTCGAAGTCCCAAATTAAGTGTCAAAACGATGGTTCCATATGTTGCGATTGTCGTGCCGTTTGCTGCAGAGAGGGTATAGTCCGTTTTTTCGCGGTGGCCGTGAACTTTAGATCGCGGAAACACACACACGTCTGCTCCCGTGTCTATGAGAAAGGGTAGTTTTGTTGTTTTATCTGTTACGAACAAACGGCGTGGGGATGGGCTGTTGTCGCTAGTCGCCATTAGTGACTGCCCGAGTCGTTTCCCGACTGCGGTGTATGTTCGGCTTTATCGCAAGGCGGTGTGCACCGCTGGGCCTGTGCACCGAATCGTTTGTGATACCAACAAGTAGATTCGTTGGTCCATGCCTGCCCACGCCTGCTAGGTGACGGGCTCATCTCACTTCGTCGACGTGAGTCATATCGCTGTCTGGAATATGATCTGTTTGGTGTCGGGTAGCGGTCGCGATGTTGGCTTCGTCTGTATTCCCAAGGCGTGTTATCAATTCTGCGCACGGCTGCTATCTCGTTCGTTACTGTAGTAGCGAGGTTGTCGAACCGACCAACAAGGCTCTCAAATCGGGAGGCGAGAGATAATTCCGCCTCCGCAATTATTGGTGGTCTGTGTGCGGGGGCGACCTCACCCACGGCATCCGCTGTTTCAGCCATGCGGTCCAACGTCGCGTCTTTCTGCGGTTGTCCCAGCGAGTGCTCTTAAATGGCGGAGGAATTGTGAAGGCTTTCTGTCCCCAATCTCTTCGTGTTCCAGCAAACGTCTAGTTTTTTGTTCCTGTGTGGAACTTAGTCGGCGGATGAGCTCTGATTTCAGCTTTTCGTACGCCCCGATCGCTGGTGGATTGACTACCAAGTCGCGTACTTCGGTAGCCCAGCGAGGCTCTAGGGCTCCTAAGATGTAGCCGTACTTAGTCTTGTCGGCCGTTATCCCGCTCACTTCGAAACTACTTTCCACTATGTGGAACCACATTTCCGGATCGTCTGGATAGAAAATGGGTATCCTTACTGAAATATGACCGACTGTTTCTATTTTCTCTGGCGCGTACATTTTGTATTTATTAGTTGCACTTTTCACTTGAGTTCGCGTAAATTCCTTGTTTTTATTTCGGGTTCACCACTGTGGGAATTGAGTGATACGCGTAACTACTGATAATAAATGTATTTATGAGATTCAATAGATAAGAAATACAAATGTTTATGTAAGTAAAATTAGTGACGTGAGGAGATAATGCTGGATGGCGACACGGGGCCCGCGCAGGAATGACTGGCTGGCTCGCTCATCCGCGTGTCCTATGATCCCGGCTGCTTGATCAAAAGATGACATCATCTATCTCTTCATTGGCTGGCGCGAGTGTCATCTGACACTCGCTGATAAATATTATCTTGTTGTTTGTAGTCGAATGCAGCGACGCTACAAGATGAACGATTGACCAAAAAAATATACATGGGTGTAAGAGATAGGATGAATAGCAGGGGCCGCCACAGAAAGGAATGGCATGACCATGTGAATGATATTTTGAAAGAAGGAAACGTAAGAAGTTTGAACATTCGATGAGCATGCATGAGACGATGCATGAACCCCCGACATTGACTATCTTTCTGGCAAATCCCTTTCCTGTCCTGTGCTGCCCGGAATATCTGCTCCACGGTCCTGAAGCCTGTCCATTCCCTAATGTTGCGCAGCCAGGACATCTGTCTCCTTCCAGTCCCTCGGCGACCTTCAGTATTAATTGGAGCTTGGAGCAAGTGATACTTTTCTCTCCTCATTATGTGACCCAGATATGTGATCTTGGGGACCTTTATTGTGGACAAGAGTTTCCTGGTTGTTCTGGCTCGACTTAAGACTTCTGAGTTCGTAACCAGATCTGTCCAGGGGATTTTGAGCATTCTGCTATGCAACTACATCTCAAAAGCTTCCAGCATGTTCATGGTGTTAACCTTCAACGTCCAAGTCTCACAGCCATATAGCAATACAGAACACACATAACATTTCATCATCCGCTGTCTTAGGTCCATATTAAACTTTGCTATTATTAAATTGGTTGATCTTATTTTGTGTTTGGTTTTATTTAATTATTTATTGCATTATTTCTTTTCAGACTCGAAGGGTAGAATACACTGTCAACAAACACTATATAAAAACTACCATATTATCAGGACCATTTTACCATATTGAGATTTGTGTCTGAATTTTCAAGGAGGTATTTTCATACAATTGATGCTTATCATGAAATAATAATAATAAACACTTCCTTGCACCCTGCGCAAGTGGCGAGTTTATTGCCGTAAGGCAATTTCTTCTAACTAACCAGTGTTTCCAGCAAATAACATTTTATTCATAAAGCAAATATAATATTTTTTATTGATTTCTTAATATGCTTTTGTAATCATTGTTTATACATATAATTTTGCGTCCTTCACTATAATATAATAAAAATTCAGTTGTTTTGTAATTTTTATTTTAATGCTGTTTTCATTATAATACATATATATTAAACATTCAGTTGATTTGTATTTTTTTAAATTATGTTTTTGCCCTGTTTGTAAATGAACAAAAACATATCAAGACAAATTGTATGAAGCAGATACTAATTTTATCTGATTTTCATAAAAAAAAATTGATGTCTATTATCTGAGCCTTATGTGCATGAATCTGCTCGCTATGAATTTGTCTTTGCTTGGTATACTAATAATTTACTGGATTGATAATTCTATATAAGAAGTTACTCTTAAGGCCGCACAGGTACTGAGAATTTTAGTGAGTTGTTGTATCCCACTTCTTCTATTGAAGTAGAAGTGGTTGGGTTCATCCCGATATAAATTAAATTGAGATATTATATTTGTCTATATTTATACAAATTTTTAGTGTTCTACCTTTTATAGCTTTTGAGATATGTGGAAAAATACAATAAAAATTCAAATATTGATAACCCCTGACTGGCCTAAAATTTATGATCTGTGCATCAAGTGGATTAAAAGTTAGGGTGAACACACACAGACAGACACCACACACAAAAACACAATTTTTTGGTTCTTCTTTCTATTGTGCTTTTAGACTTTACACGCATCTTGGCTTAATACTGTCGATATGTTAAGAGAAATAAATTCTCTTGAACAAATTGACAGCTGGATAAGCCTTTTCCATGTCCACCCAAGAGGTAAAGCTCAAGACTCGTTTTATTTTAAAGAGGTTCCCCAATGCATAGTTCTATTATGTCTAAACATAGAACAAGAGCCCATCAACACCAGATTTACATCATTGTATGAAGGTTGAATTTTTTCCGTGTTAATGCACCATTGGCTATTATGAACCCTGAGTCGTGGTGGCTTTGACAGATAACAAATAGTTAAAACGTATTGCCATTGCTACCTGTTATCTGTAAATGTATTACGACACAGGGTTCATAATAGCCATTCGCCGTTACCTGCTACGGTGTACTTTGCAGAAAAAAATTGAGACTTTATGACATAAGTCTGGCGTTCACAAGCTCTTAACCATGTTGTATTCATAAAAGTACTAACACTAGGCCTAATCCTCTCTACTATAAAAAAATAAATATATTAAAATAAAGGTAGACATTCATTTTTACACAATATTAAATAAAAAAATAAGATAGTAAAAAATAAATATAAAATTATATAGTATAAACCAAATATATAAATAATATAAATATACCCAAAATATAAATATAATAATAGCATTTACCAGAAGACACAAATACTTATGTAAATAAAAAAAACATACACAAAATATAAATAACATCAGGACTTACACTGGCTTTGTACTGAGAATGAATCATATTGATCAACAATAAGGGAATTATTTACTATGTGACCAGAAATACAGTTCCAATGGCATCTATCAATATTACATATTTGTATAAATGGACCATTGCTAATAGAGGATCTTGGAGGCCACCAATCATAGGATGTTCCTTAGATATCATATCTGAAGCTGAATTTATGATGACATCATCTAACCACGCAGTGTCGGTTTGGAGAATTAGTGAATGATTATGCGATAAGTTTCTACCACAAATGGTAACCCAAATGTTTGATGCAGGAGCTGTTTCTTTCTGAGCTGTTTCTTGTGCATGTTGTTGGCAAAGATTTTTTTTTAAATTCTTTGTGAAGGCTTGGGTGCTGCACGCTTCTTTCCAATTGCAGTCAAATTTGAACCGTTTGGTCTTCCTCTGATCTTAATAGGAAGTGGAAGTTGTATTTCGCTTGAAGAATTTACTGCATATTGTTCCAAAGGTGTAGCTTCAGATGTATTATTTAAAATTAAATTAGTCAAATTATTTTCATCTCCCTCTGCACAATTTCCCGACCATTGATGTATTAATTTTCCCAGAACGGTGATTCTATTTTTAAAATTCTGTTCCCCAGAATTTTTTAATATTTCAGCAAGCTGTTTAGAAACCTTGTTGGCTAATAGATATTTTTGAGTTTCTTTATTTATGATTGTAGGTGCAATATATATTTTAGGATTTAATTTAACTAATTTTGTTTTTACAGCTTGTATCATATTCAAATAATATAGTTTTCGCCACCTATTGATTATTAAATCTTCATGAACAATGTTATCCTTTAAAAAATATCTTAAATAAAAAATATGCCAACAAGGAAGGTGACGCATATTAAAAAAATTACATGAGCAGTAAAAGGGTATCGTTGCATAAGTTTTATTATGTTGCACCAATAATAGACTGATGTATTATCATCGTTTTCTATAACATTAATATCACTACTTAAGGCTTTTACAATTTGTTGAATTATACTACATGCTGCATACTTTGTGGCAATTTCAAAAATTGGTTCGGTTTTTTTTTTTTTTTTAACATGTCTACGTAGGGGACGCCAGCTATTAGGATTTGAGTCCATTCTACTCTTCCGAAGAAGCGCACTACGTAGCGTTGGGAGGGGTTTGCAATGGTTACATTCTGAGGAACAATTGAGCGAATATAATTTACTTTTAATTCCTGTTCAAATGCTGCATTATAATACTTATCAAACATATTTTCTAATAAAGATTATAAATTACAATAAAATTTCAAAAGGGTAGAATATTTAGAGATATTTTGTTTAAGTTTTTGATTAAAATATTCTACTCTGTTATTTGTAGTATCTCCCATATTAAATGTAAATTTTCGATAGAAATTCACCCATGATTCTTTACAAGGCAGCCAGTTTTTGTTAAATTGATTTATAATCGGAAAAGTTGCAAATTGTGTTATAAAATTTAAATAATTTTCGTTGAACTCTTCTTCGCTGTTTGAATATGCCATCGATTCCAAGAATGTTTTGGCAATATTACACAAGTTTTTTGGGAGATTTGAAGAGTCAACTAATTTTTTAAAAGACTTCAGGACATGATATAAACAAAGTTCGTGTTTGGCCTGAGGTAAATATTTTTGCATTGCGGATATTTCTGTAAAATCCTTATCCGTTATAAATGATTGAACATAAATTGTACAGGGGTTATGGGCAACGAAAAATTCCATAAATTTGTCTATTATGAGCTGTGTGGAAGAGTTACAGTATCTTGTAAGCATGGTATATGAAGGATGCATAGAGAACGGTCTGAGAATGAATGCCAGCAAATCAAAGGTAATGGTCTTTGAAAAGAGTGAAAGCAGAACAGCGTGTAAAATAAGAGTAGAGAATGAATGGCTCGAGCAAGTCGACGAGTATGTATATCTGGGAAGCATGTTTCAACGGAATGGACGACCTGATAAGGATATCGAAAGAAGAGTTATGGCAGGAAACAGAATGAATGGAACACTGAGACCAGTTATGAATGATCGCAACATATCAAAGGTTGCCAAAGTTGCCAATCATAACGCTATCTTAGTGCCAACGTTGACGTATGCAAGTGAAACCTGAACATGGCAGAAGTCGCACGAAAGCAGAATAAATGCTGTTGAAATGAGATCGCTAAGAAGAATCTGCAATAGAACGATGTATGACAGGGTAAGAAATGAGAACATAAGGAAAGAATGTAAGATGAAGAAAGATATCATTAATAGAATGAAAGTGAACACACTGAGATGGTTTGGCCACATGGGTAGAATGAATGAGGAACGCCTGACGAAGAAAATATACAATGCGGATAGGATTGGATTGAGGCCGGGGCCGCCCAAGAAAGGGATGGCACGACCATGTGAATGATATTTTGAAAGACGGAAATGTTAGAAGCGTGAACAACAGACGAACATGTATAAGACGATGTATGAATGTTGTCGAGGCGATGAATGTATGTCAAGATAGAAGTAAGTGGCGTTCGGTTCTCTCTGCCTACCCCGTAAGGGACATGGCGTGATGGTATGTATGAGCTGTGTTTCTTGCACAACCAAACAGAATCCTATTGGAACAGAATTGTTCATTCCGTCAACTTACATAATTACATATAAAGGCATTCTTTGTTTAACTAAACAATACGTAGCATCCATCAAAATATGCTCCGGATAATATTAAAAAAAAATCTTCATCCATGAAAATTGAAAAAAAACCAACTGAATTTCATTATTTATTGAAAAAGTTACATAAATTAATCCCAAATTTTCATCTTCCTTTAATTTTGACAAAAATAAATCACAATCATTTAAAACAGAACTACATAACCCTTTGACTTTTTGTTTCAAATTGTGGATCCCTTTAGTTGATATAGCAATATTATTTGATTTAAAATAATCTTTAATTCTCGGAACATTTGCATCATATTTCATCAAGAGATTAGCATTTTCTTTAAGCTGATTATTACACTCTTTTGTAAGTTTGAATACTTCATTATTATTACAAGTCTCGACAATTAACCTTGGAATTAAAAAATTCAAGCTTCTAAGACCACGTTTTGAGCTGTACATGTCATATTAAAATTGTCTTTATCTACTCTGTGGAGAATATTGCCCGATTCATCAACGTGGTTCTTTTGGAAAGCTGAAATTACAAATTTGTGAATACGGACATTATAATAAATTCTAAGTTCTGCACAACAACCAGTTTTTAAAGTACTTTGAATCGGGCGTTCTCCCTTTGATCGACTCTTATATATTTCACTGTGCAAACAAACAAAATGTACAAAATAATAACCAATATTGAGAGGGATCATATTCTTACCCAAATATTTGTTTTGCGTCACTGGTAACCTGCTCCATTGAATTCGGTAAACTGGACTGCTAATTTTTATTAAATAACTTTCATACAGATTTGCAAACTCATTCCAACTTTCAAACACTTGTCCACAATAAAAATCATCCATTTTCAAACGTAAATTTACATTCGTCACTTGCAAGATCACATCAATCAAAGAATGAAAAAATACAACAGTATAAATAATATAGTAATATAAAAATACGAAAAAATACAGAATAAATATTATAAAAAATATGTTAATATAAAAATATTTCGATTTAGTGCCAGTTAGTGCTCTGTGATGTCCAAGTCAAGAAAGTAGAGACGGAGAAAAATGAGTGATCCGTATTATTTGACCGGATCATTAAATTGAATCGGTGACTCACGGTTCACGTTGCCACAACGATCCGCTCATGAACCGGACATCACTCTCACACATTCTATCTCATATAAAATATATCGTTAGAATGCGATACACATACCGACTCATGGCAATCATCGATTCACAACTAATTCATTATGGTTCATAAAATCTAATTCATTGCGGTTCTTAAATATGTTAAGCAATTTTGACCGCAACATACTTTGAAAAACAAATACGTAACGTCTATAATTGAATATACTAATTTGAAGGCGATCTTCGATTCACGACTAATTCATTATGGTTCATAACATATTTAAGCAATATTGACCATTAAGTACATTGAAATGCAAACATTTTAACGCCTACATTTGCATATCATATTTTGAATCGGTTTTGTTTTCTCTGTCATACTACGTACATGTTATGTACGATAGATAAGGATAGCTATATTTGAATCATATTGAATCGAAGAGCGAATTGATGATCCGCATAAATTTCATGAATCGATTTTAAAAGACAGGATCTTACAAAAATATCGAACTTTGCACCACTACAAGAAAGGAAAGAATTTTCAAGAAAGAACGGTTTATTAATGTTGCGTGCTGAACTTTAATTTTCCCTTACAAATCTTACAATGTTTTTCATTAAAAAATTAATAATCGGGAAATGATTTGACCAATATCAGTTGATTTTTTTTTATATAAATAGCATATAATTGTTGAAATTATCGTAGTGCGTAGCATTTTCACATCTAAAATTGGTGTCATTTTATATAAGTAAATGAATTACCAAAATGGGGTATATTTTTATGAAAATTTATTTATTTATCGTTTGGTCATCTTATAAAAGTACATCACATCAATCTATTTATTAGACATACTAGATATATATTGCACAATATAATTGTTTGTCAGAGTTTAAAATCGAGTCTTTATGTAATGTATGTTATCGCCGCTTCATTTAGGCACATAAAATCAGATATTTCACCCTCATATGCCCTAAGAGCACACTCGGACACGACATGGATAAGAGTCTGCCTCTCCGCCCCACAGTCGCACTCGGGAGAATCCAGCCATCCGCATTTAAAAATAAATCGGCACATCTGCCGTGGCCATTGCGGATTCTATTTAGTGCTGTCCATAATTTTCGGGGCTGGACGAAGCCAGGGGGTTTGTTCGTGATACAAGGCAAACTGCGAGCCGCTGGGCCCGAGGCCTCCTCCCATCTAGATTTCCAGGTTTCGATGACGTGTTAATAAGATTTATAAGGTATTGAGATGGTATTTCGCGGGCAAGTTTGTAAAGAAGACCTTGTCTCCACACCGTGTCGTATGCTGCCGATAGATCTATGAATGCAGCAAAGGTTTTTAATTTTATCTTAAACCCCGACTCGAAATACGTGGTGAGTGCGAGGATTAGGTCACTGCAACTACGGTTTGGGCGGAATCCTGCTTGCTCTATCGGGACGGCTTCCAGTATTTTTGGGCTGATTTTGTTGTATATGAGTCTTTCTAGGAGTTTAAAGACCACGCTTTGAAGAGCTATTGGTCTGTAGCTTTTCGATTCTTTTGGGGGTTTTCCTGGTTTTAGAATCGCAATTATCTTTGCACGTTTCATCTTGTCTGGAATATTTCCCGAGGGTCCACTTGATGGCGTATTTACCACAATGAATTAGGAACTCGGGATGTATTTCATCAAAGCCGAATTATGAAAAATTTGACACTGATAGATGTTTTAGCGATTGAGATCAGAGTACATGAAAATAAAAAAAGAAGAATAAAGTGCCAACACAAAGAAAATATTTGGAAGATAATTGTATTTTTTTTCTATGGAATTATAGAAAAAATGACATTTGTCTATGTCATACTGTTAAATAATAGAATTTGCCAAATTAATGAAGTAAAAATTCAGTTCGCATCAATTATTGATGATTTGTTCGCTCTTAATTTAAAAACAATTTCTAATTATGTTCTCGATTTTCAAATAATCAACACGTTTGAAGATCTTATATCTTCAATTATATTCAAAAGAAATAGTATTATTTCAAATAAAATTCAAAATAAACCTGATACATCCTATAATCACAATAAAAATCACAACATTAAATTATAACCACCAATCGATATCCCATATTTTGATGGAAAAATTGATAATTGGCCGCTTTTTTACGAATCCTTCAAATCTAATATACATCTCAATTCATCATTGACTGATTCACAGCGAATGCAATATTTACTTGGTTAATTAAAAGATAACGCATCCAATGTCATGTGTGGTATTATACCCACAGGCGAAATTACTCTGTAACAGGGCTGCCAACTCCAAAAAAATAAAACCCCCAAATACAAGTCAAAAAACCCCTAAAAAGCCCTAAATGGACTAGAACTAGTTGCATGTAACACATGAGATCCAACTGTCGATAGCGATAGTATGTATAGTTGAAGAATAAGATTCAAACTATAAACCCATAAATCCAAATTATTGAATATTTTAAGATATTTAGTTTTCTATACAACACATGTAGGTATATATGACAAGATAGGACAGTATGGAGGTCAGTCCTCTTTTCCCACCCGGAATATGAAAACAGCATAAAAATTTGTATGACGACTGCCATACAAATTGTATGAAGCGATGTCGTCACTAAATTCAAATTTTATAAAAATTGTTAAAAAAATTGAGATGTACTGCTACAATGTCAATATTTTTTATAGAAAATTAAATTATCTAGTTGGGGGTGTTTCGGCTTTTTTCGATATTTTATCGAAAAAAGCGAAAATTTATCAAAAAAAATATTTTTCTTAAAAAAAAATGTTCGAGAAACTCTGGATTTTTTTTGAAAAAATTAATTTGAAGTTTTGTATTCGTCTATATTCATACCAATTTTTAGCGTTCTAGCTTTTATGGTTTCTGAGACATATGGAAAAATAAAGTAAAAATTCAAAAGTTGATAACCTCTGACTAAAACAAAAATTCAAAATTTTGATTATAAAAGTTTTGTAGTCCTATAACTATTTATATATTCTGAAATTTTGGGCTCTGTAAATTGAGCGAATCAAAAGTTATATATAATATTTTAGTTACGTTTTTTTAAATATTTAAAGCAACTGGCTCACGCCAGTCGTAATTATAACTACAAACAAACCTAGCCAACCTATTTTTACCAAACTTGTGTAGGTTAGGTTTAAAAAATCGGTGTACATCCTAGGATATCCTTCTAATATCATCTTGATATTATAGTTTCTTTACAAGTTCCAAGAGTTTTTGCCAGTACTAATAATCAAAATTTTTTAAGTATTCTCATATCTTAGAATACCCCTAAAAATAGCCCTAAAGATATCTCTAAAATATTAGGGCCCTAAAAAAGCCCATCCCAGATATTTTAGCCCTAAATTTAGGGCTAAAAGCCCCAAGTTGGCAACCCTGCTCTGTAATTTGGGATAGTCTCGTAAGAAATCAAGTTCAAGATAAACGTTTGTTAGCTACCCATTACTTAAATAATATTTTCGACCATGTAACCCCACCGCTTTAAGTTTAAATGAATTTGTTGAAAATTTCTTTTTTGAACAATAATTTTGTCAATTGATATTTAAAGTATATTTTAAAAGATAATTTTGTACTTTTTCGTTTCAATTTATTTTTTATATTTTGAAAGCGAAAATGAATATGGGTAAAATTATTTTACTGGCAATACGCGCACATGCTAAACTGACACGGCAGACACACGAGGGCCTATACGCCCCCCCGTGCTTGTCATATTGCGCATGCGCGGAGATTTTATCGGTACAATTTTTGGCGCAGTTTTATTAAATTGATATGTTGATAAATGAAAATCCACTTCAACATAAAAAATAATAAGTAAGTAATATTAAAAATCATACAATGACGTAAATAATATGTTAAGCAATATAATTTATTTGAAAAATGTGATCAAATGTGAATATACAATAAACTACAAATGACATTTTTCTGGAATCAATTTCCATTCAATATATAAAGCAACTCTCTCACGCGAGTCGCTATTATTATTAAAGACTAACTGAACCTAACCAAAAAATAATAAATGGGATTTACGTACACATCATACTATTATTTCGCTGTCGTAAAATTTCCCCTTGATTCATCTGTCGCCAGACACTAGTATTTGAATAGACAACATTGGCGCATGCGCAATATGACAAGGCACGGCGGGCCGTATAGGCCCTCGTGCAGACACGGACATAGGAGTGGGAGACATATTCAATATAATAGATAGTTATTAACGATTCTAGATGTATTAATTATACTATAATAAAATTATGAGAAGTATTTTCTTAACAATCATCATGCAATCACTGTAATTTTTTTATTGCCTAAAGAAAGTTTTAGCACCATCCATTCTGCTTACAAGAACTGATGCCTTGCAGATTATGTGAAGAATACATACATACCATCGGGCCATATTCCTAATGAGGTAGGGAGAGAGAACCGAAAGCCACATGACGCGACCTCTCCTGTTCGCGTTATTTTTATTTAAATTCGGCGCCAAATCAGCTGACCACAAACAAACATGTATGATAAAATAGTGTGAATAAAAAAAAAAGATTTTGACACTAACATAACCTCCAAAATGTGACATTAGAAGTGACAGTGACAGTCGAAATTGAACACGCGTCGTGTCGACACGGACCGCGCTCCCTCGTGGGCAGAGCAGCTGCAAGCCGCGCCAAAGTGTGTCGGTAAGGCTCGCTCAACATCAGTAGCCATGAACGTGACACCTGGAGTGCCGAGATGGATCGGCGCACAACCACTCGTCGAGAGAGCCGCTTTCCTGGACCGAAGCGGGTGCTGAGTTTGGAAAGTGTTCCAAACGCTGTTGGGTCGCGCTGGACCCTGGAGCAACGGCCTGCATCTCCTTGAGACTCGCGCTGCCGCTGTTCGCTCCCGCCAGTCACCCAACCGGCATCTGCCGGTGTCTGGGACCCGAGGTTGCTTTCGCCGATAGCCTTGCCCCTTCGCCTATCGACGACGGTCCATTCCGGCATTGGCGGTGCATCAGCACGCCCATGGCCGAGAAGAGGAAATAATGTGTGCCCCAGAAAACTATATATATGTGACAATTTTATTGTATGTGACAATATTTCGGCTGTGTGTTTGTTTTAAAGTTATTTATTTTATTTTATTCATTTTAACTTGTGACGTCCAATATTGACTATCTATCTTAATTTGTGACGTCCTAATATATTGACAATTTTATTTATTTCAACATTTTATCTTGTGATATGACCGTGCCGTCTGACGTTTGTGCGCTGACAGTTGACATTTGTGTATCGTCAGACCACGGTTTCAAATTTTGTTTAGTTTTTTTATCAATCTCGTTCAGCGACTATGTGTGGAATATCAAATTCCATTTTTGACATTTTTTAACAGATTTTAACTATCTCAATAGAGACGAAGTTGGAATATTTATTGTAGGAGAACCGGGAAATCAAGGCACCTACAGGGCTTACGACCTGTCATCGGCTGGTTTACGTGATCACTTTATGCGCTTGCGCAACGTTCACCAATTATGCCTTTTAATGAGATCCCTATCAATTCAATTTTGAAAGTTCAGGTCGTAAGCCGATGACAGGTCGTAAGCACTGTAGGCGCCTTGATTTCCCGGTTCTCCTACAATAAATATTCCAAATTCGTCTCTATTGAGATAATTAAAATCTGTTAAAAAATATCTTTGACTCCCGACAGGGAAAAAAATCCAATGTTTGCGCATATGCAATAATAAAAATATTCGATCCATTTTTGACATTCGAAAAAAATGAGCTTATCTTTCCAGCCTCTTGGGAGGAGGGTATCACACACTTTTCTATCCTGGCACCTCATCAACATTCATACATGTTTTTTTTTTTACATTTCCGTCTTTCAAATAATAATATTCGGATAACACACAGCGCCGTTTTCATAAAATCCCACCTCAAGCATGATTTGGTATGTGACCTTAAAATTAAAGGAAACTAAACTTGTACATTATTATTTTCTTAAAGAAGATTCTGGATAAAATATTCTCTAAAACCTTATATACTAAAAATAAAAAGGAAACAGTAGTGCTATTTATTTATTTATCTTATGGTCACAAAAGTTAGTATATTACAACAATATGTCGCACTGTAGTGCCCGTCAAAAGTTAATAAATAAAATCTAAGTTTTCTAGATAATTGGCCGCTGCTTCACTCAGGACCATAAATTCCGAGGGGTCCTCCCCAAAAGCTCTTAAAGCACACCCAGACACCACATGGCTCACAGTCTGCCTCTCCGCACCGCAGTCACACTCAGGAGAGTCCCGCCATCCACACTTGAAGGAGAAGTCGGCGCATCTTCCGTGTCCAGTCCGCACTCGGTTAAGTGCTGTCCAGAGTCTTCGGGGTTTGTTGAAACCAGGTGGTTTGCTCGTAATGCAAGGTAGATGGCTGAACACTGGGTCCGATGCCGCCTCCCATCTAGACCTCCAGGACTCGACAACACAGAAATTGCTATCGTGCAAGGTCTTCGCCGTAATCAGTGGAGGTTTTCGTGATTTAAGCCTACTGTGAGACTCGAGATACTCAAGATCGGGATGGAATGGCAATTCCAAGTTCCGGATAAGCTTTTCATATTCACGGACCACTGCAGACTGTCTTCGCAAGTCATGGGGTGCAATGTGGCTCAAAATAGGCAGAAAGTGTAACGGTGTGGAACGTAGCGCACCTGAGATGACGCGCTAAGTGTCATTTAATTGGACATCGATCATTCCCGTGTGGGGGCTGTTGAGCCATACAGCCGACGCATACTCCGCCGCAGAATGAACAAGGCTTAGTGCAGATGTGCGTAGTGTCTCTGCTGAAGATCCCCAGGTTGTCCCAGCCAGCTTATGAATAATATTGTTCCGAGTTTTTATTTTAGCCGATAGTTTATTTAAGTGATTCTTGAAATTAAGTGAGCGATCAAGAGTTACTCCCAAGTACTTAGGAGTGCCACTATGTTCCAGTAGTTGTCCTTCAAAAGTCACATTGAGTGTTCTATTTGCTTCTCTGTTATTTAAATGGAAGCAGGTAACCTCCGTTTTGCTTGTGTTTGGAGTGAGTCTCCAGTTTCTCAAGTATTGGCCCAGTATTTGCAAGTCTGATGTTAGAATGGACTCTCCATTGTCAAAACTATTTGTCTGGCATGCCAGGGTCCAATCATCGGCGTATCCAAATTTGCGGGATATAGTTGTAGGCATATCAGATATGTATAAGTTGAAAAGAAGTGGTGCCAGTATGGAGCCTTGAGGAAGTCCATTGTTCTATTTCTTTACTCCACTCTTATTACTTCCAACAATCACACGATAAGTGCGGCCTGCAAGCATGTTTGTTAAAGAGGTTCACAAGTTGTCGGGATGGTATTTCGCGGGCAAGTTTATAGATCAGACCTTGTCTCCACACCGTATCGTAAGCTGCTGATAAGTCTATGAAAGCAGCGGATGTTTTAGGTTCTTCTCGAAACCTGACTCTATGTGCGTGGTGAGCGCAAGAATTTGGTCAACGCAATTACGATTCGGACGGAAACCTGCCTGCTCTATTGGAATTGCGTTTAACAACCTGGGGCTTACTCTATTGTATATGAGCTTTTCCAAGAGCTTGAAAATGGTACTCAAAAGGGATATTGGACGGTAACTTTTGGGGTGGTCGGGGGGTTTTCCTGGCTTAAGTATTGCTATTATTTTTGCGCGTTTCATTCTGTCTGGAATGTTGCCCGATGTCAGGATATCAGAATAAAATTGTGTCAGCCATTTAGTGGCGTATTTGCCGCAGTGAATCAGGAACTCCGGGTGTACGCCATCGAAGCCCGGTGCCTTACCGGTATTTAGTTCCTTAATTGCGTTTATTGTCTCTGTTTTAGTGAAATGATTAGAGAGTGGGTGATCCATCGAGAGAGTTCCTTTGAGTGATTTTAGGTCTGTTTTCACCTTCCTGGTATGATTTTTGACACTTGGAGCCCTCGATGTCTGAGCTATGTGGGCAGCTATTTTGTTAGGTGTTATTGGTGGGTTGGAGTTTCCAAATTTGGTACCGCCGCTGAGTTTTCTTAGAATAGACCATGCTTTTCGGCTAGATGTTTTGAAATCAAGTGACTCCATGGTTTCTATCCATTTTTGTCGTCGAGCTACATCGAGACTAGTGATAAGTTCGTCTGCAATCTCACTCTCACCACTCTCCCTGAATTCCGTGTATAGGGCCTCGCTTCTCTCATTCCATCCAGGGACTTATTCTTTTCTGTAACCTCTGGGAATATGTTTTTTAGCTGTGCTTATAATTGCACCAACGAGTCTATCATAGTTGTGGCCTTTAGGTGGTATCCATCCAAGACACCTATCTAGATCTTCTGAGAAAGCAGACCAATGGGCCTTGTGAAGGTTCCATCTGGGTCTGGGGAATGATGATATTAGCGGTATTCTGATACCGATCTCTATAATTGCCGGTCTGTGTTGACTATGCGGAAAGTCAGGAAGAATTCTGCGAGTGCACATTATAGGTTTGTTGTTTTCTATGGAGACAAAACAAAGGTCCGGGTTATAGTCTCTTTTCCATGCGGCCGATCTAAAGGATCCTCGTTCCTTCGCATCAAAGACCAGGTTGATATTATGGTTTTCTGCCCAGTCCACAAGTCTCTCTCCATCTTCGTTGTTAGTTTTATATTTCCATTGCCTATGGTAAATGGACAAATGCGTTTTCAATATCAGAGCGAACATACATATGTAGCGACTCCGTATGCGTGGTGATATGTGGCACCGACAAGATCGTAGTTGGGTATCTTCCCCCTGTGTGCAAGTTGTTCCTCGGTGTTTGCACGAGTCTCCTGAAGAGCGACCATGTCAATATTATTATCGGAAAGTATCCGTCCTAGTATTTGGCATTTTGAATTACTTATTCCCTCAATATTTAGTTGGCAGACAGTAGTGCTGAAATATAATTATTGATAAACATCTAAAAAAATAAACTCAGCGTGAAAGGCAAATGCAAGGAATATCTTTTTTTTTCTTCTGCGCACCCATGTGATTTTTATAGAAGTTTAGTGGTATATTTATAACTATAATTAATTTCTTTGCATTAGATTTGTATTTTTTTCTGTATTGTTTTTGCAACGAAATTTTAAATTCTCTAACAAATTAATGAAAACTTATTGATAATCTACTCAACAAATTTTCATCAATTTGTTAGGGAATTTAAAATATCCTTGTGAAAATAATATGGAAACAAATAGGTACATATCATATATTTTCATATAATATACTAGATGTAGTGGATGGTTGCTCTTCTTCTCCCCATTCCATCAATGCGGGAGTCCCTCAAGGGTCCATTCTATCTCCAACCCTATTCCTCCTACATATTAATGACTTGCTCTTATGCGCCCCCATCCACTGTTACGCTGATGACAGCACAGTTCATGACAATTTTTCTTTTGACAAACCTCCTAAACAGAGTGTAATATCAGATGCTCGGAAAGACCTTCATCTAAAAATAAATAGCTACCTCCACTCAATCAATACCTGGGGTGAAAGAAATCTTGTTTCATTTAACGTCTCAAAAACCCAAGCCTGACTAATTTCTGTGAAGAGAAACCCCAATGAATTGCAAGTGTCTTTCAACGGAAGCACCCTACCTAACATCAGCTCTATCGACCTGCTTGGAGTATCTATATCGAACCAATTACACTACAAGGGCTCCATTGAAGCTAAGGTGAAACTCGCCTCCAAAAAATTGAGCGTTGTACTATATAAGAGCGCGTAGATATTTTACTAAGACCCAGATCTGTATACTCTACAAAGCACAAATACGTCCAATTATTGAATATGGTAATCACCTCTGGAGTGGCGCCCCCCAATACCTATTGAATACCCTCGACGCTTTCCAAAGGCGTGCTATACGTCTGATTGATGATCCATCACTGACTGATGGATTGCAATCACTAGAACACAGATGCAAAGTCGGTATTTTAAGTTTATTCTATAGATACTACCACGGGAATTTTTCAGAAGAACTTGCATCATTGGTCGCTCCTCCACCCACTCGCAACAGTCACTCGCTTTACTCAATCGCAGCACCCATTCACAGTGGACCTTCAACATATACGAACCAGTCGCTTCTCGAACTCCTCTATTAACACAGCAGCCCGACTGTGGAACGATCTTCCGAATTCTGTGTTTCCACATTCGTACAACCCGGGTCTTTTTAAAATCCGAATTAATAAACTCTTTTCTAGATTGCAAACCCTTCCAAACGCTACGTAGTGCGCTTCTTCGGAAGAGTAAAATGGACTCAATTCCTAATAGCTGGTGTCCCCTACGTAGACATGTTAAAAAAAAGATGTCGCAGTTAGCCAGTGATATGTTAGCAAATTTTGTATGAAACGAAGTGAGGATTTTTTCCGCGGGACTTTTGACAACAAGGTGGATATAGACCACATTGGTTTTTCTATAGAGAATAACGACTAATGTGAATTATTTTCCGATTTATTTGTCGAAAAAAATACAAACTTTGTTCATTAAGATTTAGAGAACAGTTATCTAGAAAGAGTTGAAATGTATGGAAAAGTGCAATTTGTTGCCAACCAAGATGTAAAACGCGCGATATACCAAGACTCTCTCATTATACGGAGTACTCCATCTAGAAGATGGCATCTAGTTTATTACATAAAAATGATACAAATCTAATACAAAACATTGCTTGAATCTTTTCTTATGAAAATAAATGCGATCAAATGCGATGCTTCTTCCTATTTTTTTTACTTGATAGTATAATGTTGCCAAATAAAATTATGCAAAATGACAAAGACCTCGATCTGTTACAAGATTTTTTTCAAATGAAAAAGTTATTTCAGATTTCCTGTATTTACTTATAAAACGTAAATTGCAAAATTGACACATGGGAAATAATTTTGTTTTTTTTTTCTATATGGCAAAACCAAGTTTAGTGACTTTTGTGGATTTGTGGTTCGCGTTGTGGTTTTTTTAAACGTTTGTTTTGATATTGCTTTTATTTGGAAAATTAATCAAATACATATCAATATTTGTGATATATTTTCACACGTTCATTTTCGTCGTGTGACATTTTTTGACAATCACCATGTGAGGTGTGCGAGCAGTTTAAAATTTTCGCACTTTCCGTGTACGAAACAAGGACAGAACAAAATTCTCATTCTATTTCAAAATGGCTACACCTACTGTTTTGCAGCTCGACAAAATTTGTCGCACTTGTTTGCAAGTTAAAAAAGACATGAGGCCATTGTTTGATGAATTAATCGTCGATATGTTGATGTCTTGCGCTTCTGTTCGGGTAAGAAAGCAGTAAATTCACGCTATAAATGCCAGTGGATGAAATCTGCTTCTATATAGTGATGTCTCTTTCATTTATTAAGAGACGCCTTTAAAAAGATAGTGTTATTTTTTCTATCTGTTCATCTTCATGTATAATTTGCTGAAATTTCGAAAGAAACGTCAAAATAGTAGTGACGATTGTGAAAATATTTTTCTTGAAAATATTCCTTTTACGAAAATATTACAAATTCGTTTTCGTGCAGGTACCTATAGTTATTTATTTTTAATCGATTGTGAACATAGATTTTTATTAAAATATACCATTGTGAACATGATTTCGAATAATTTGGTATTGAAAATATCTGAAATTTTGCATTATAAAGTACCTCTTTCTACTTATTAATAATGTATATAACCACTGCCTTGCTTCAAACAAAGCCGTGCTGTAGAAAACGCGTTGACAGTTAAAGAGACCTAACGTCGACTCGTATCTATGAATTTTAGTATGAATTTGCGAACAGTCGGTGTGGTTTGAACTGTTGTCAGTTGTTTACAATTGCTAAAAAAACGCATTTTTATAACAGTATTTTGTCAATTTCGAATACCAATATATTCCAAATTTAATATTGTGAACTCAAGACATTAAGGCAAAATAATTTAATCAAGATATTTACTTATTTATCATTTCTACTCTTCTTGATCTCTCGGTCCCGGATACACATCAAACTACAGCACTTCCTACATACCTTTTTAATAATTTTAGTTTCATATAATATAACTATGTAATAAACATTGTAAATTTATTCCTATGGTTATTGCCTTCTGATTATCAGATGTCTACATTATCCTAAAGTTATATATTAACCGGTATTAACACTATTTGCTTGTCATGTATATAGTATTTTTATGTCTTATATGTATATAGTATTTTTGTGTTTTGATTGTGGAATAAAGTTGTGTTTATCATGTTTCAATTTAATATTTTTTTTGTACTCCCCTTCTCGGTTCTTTTCACTTGTGTGTTTCAAGACACTAATGGTAAGTAAATATTTTTTTAGATGTAGGATAAAATACCAATACTTTATTTTAGAATGCAATATCAGGTAATTTTAAAAGTATCAAACATAGAATTATAAGATAGTATCAAATGAAAATATTCTTAACCTAATGGGTGAATTATTCTTAATTGAAGCTTGGTGGATGTGTTTGTTACATGTCACATTATTTTGATTACATTGTGTATACTAATGATATAATATTAGTAGTATTATTTGATTTTCATTTATATGCCGAATAAAAAATAACAAATTTTTATATCAATAGAATCGAAGTTAAAAAATACATTTTCATAGGAGAAAAACAAATATTCAATGAAGCATATTTTATGTTAAAATGTCGTAATGCTTGCTTTTAATTATATATTAAATCTGCATATTTTAAAATAAATGGTATTGGCACGCATTTTTCTATCAGCCAAATATTAAATTATGTATATTTGCTCTATTACAAGTTTATATGTAATATCGCGATAGGTCTCTTTAGTTTGAATTTTTGCGTTCCCGCCAATCTACAGCACGGCTATGTTATTTGTAGAAGGCAGTGATATAACATTCAATGTTGGATGAAATGTCTTTAAAAGTAAAAGAAAAAAAAATGTGTGTAGTGTGTTTATGTGATTTTGGTTTCATTTCTATTATGATTCATTTTGAAATACCTTTATTTTTTATGTGAAAATAAATGGAAAAAAGTGAAAACAGAATAATGTATGATGCATAAATAGCATGTAGTGTCTTAATCCCAGAAAAATATAAAAACCTCACATAATGGGTCCATCGCAAGCCACTGTCGGTTCAAAATTATTCAGATGACTGTCTTGGATATTCATCTACTACTTCCATTCTCAGTCAATACCAGTCTTGACAAATTGTTTCACAGAAATAATTGTAAATAACAAAAACCTAGTGACTGCCTAGTTTTTTTTTTTTTTTTAACATGTCTACGTAGGGGACGCCAGCTATTAGGATTTGGGTCCATTTTACTCTTCCGAAGAAGCGCACTACGTAGCGTTGGGAGGGGTTTGCAATCTAGAAAAGAGTTTATTAATTCAAACACAGAATTCGGAAGATCGTTCCACAGTCGGGCTGCTGTGTTAATAAAGGAGTTCGAGAAGCGACTTGTTCGTATATGTTGAAGGTCCACTGTGAATGGATGCTGCGATTGAGTGAAGCGAGTGACTCTGTTGCGAGTGGGTGGAGGAGGGACCAAAGATGCAAGTTCTTCTGAGCAATTCCCGTGGTAGTATCTATAGAATAAACTTAAAATACCGACTCTGCGTCTGTGTTCTAGTGATTGCAATCCATCAGTCAGTGATGGATCATCAATCAGACGTATAGCACGCCTTTGGACAGCGTCGAGGGTATTCAGTAGGTATTGGGGGGCGCCACTCCAGAGGTGACTGCCATATTCAATAATTGGGCGTATTTGCGCTTTGTAGAGTATACAGATCTGGGTCTTAGTAAAATATCTGCGCGCTCTATATAGTACGCTCAATTTTTTGGAGGCGAGTTTCACCGTAGCTTCGATGGAGCCCTTGTAGTGTAATTGGTTCGTTATAGATACTCCAAGCAGGTCGATAGAGCTGCTGTTAGGTAGGGTGCTTCCGTTGAAAGTTCTAGTGGTCATTATTTGACCGTATTTCATTAAATTTTCAACTTTGAAAGTTTATTTATTTATTTAAATCCGCATGAACAATATAGAAACAACAATAGTACAATTAATTAGGCAACATAGACAATTTAGAATGTGTTGGTACTGACAAAATGCTCCAAGTGAATACTTACTAAATTATAACACCAACAGAATCAGTTCTTACAACATGAAAACATGATCTACCAGTACCAATATCCAGTGGATAAGAACTATTCCACTAAGCAGTGCTTGTGTCGGAATAGCTTTACATTCATTTTAAATGACATAGTCCATACTTAAGTTTAATATTGGCTTACCCGGACAATTTTTATTAATTTTTGGTTAACTTGACAATACAAAGAAAAACAAAAAGCATACACTTTTTGTAAAAAAAAAACGAAAATATAACAATTTAAGAAATGTCTATCATATAAATATAATATAATGAAACCTCTCTATCTATCGTTTTTGAAGGGTCCTAATGAAAAAACTATGAATGCGGGAATACAAAAATATATAAAAAAAAGGCTAAGACTATTTACACGACTCAACCATAGACGAAAACCAAAAATAACCACAGAAAACGCATATAATTCAAGTTATAAAAATATTTACCTTTGTTTATACTTTGTTATAATTGTAGATCTCGATGAAAAATGATTTATAAAATTAAGTAAATGTAATAAGATGCCAATATTATTTATTTTTTCTTCAAGTTGGTTTCCATGATGCATTTTTATGACCATTGAAAAAATGACAAAGGTAAATATTTTTGTATTTTGATTTATCTGCGCTTTCTATGGTTATAAATGACCTAATAACATAGACAACGTCAGAAAATTTGTCGTGTAAATAGACACTTTTTGGCGGGAAAACACTTTTCCCGCCAATTCCGGTCGTAAAAATAGTGGCACCGATTTGATTGAAATTGATTTTGTATTAAGTGTTATACGTATTTTCTTTGATTTCTTTTACTCTTTTTTATTTGCTGTTGTACATACACAATGTTGTCATACTTTGTAATCTGGTTGGTTGGAAGAAATTGCCTAATGGCAATAAGCCCGCCAGTGTACAATTATAGTTGTTTATATTATGTACAAAAAGATGTATAAATAAATAAATAAATAAATATTATTATTATTATTATTTTGTTTTATTGCAGATATCAAACACAGATGGTCTACCTAACCAAGTGTGTATTCAGTGCGTATATCAAGTGTCTCGGTGCTATGCCTTCAAACAAAAGGTTGAAAGGTCGGACAAACAACTGCACTCTTTTATCAATCCACAAAAGGTAAGATATTGTCAATGTAAGATATTGTCAATGTAAGATATTGTCAATGTAAGATATTGTCAATGTAAGATATTGTCAATGTAAGATATTGTCAATGTAAGATATTGTCAATGATTACCGTCACGGGGAGCGTGCCCACTTCAACCTTAGTGAGGACATTATAAATACAGTCCGATTTGGTTATAATGAGCATGAAATTTACTCGTTATATCAGAGTTAGGTAAAAATAGGAAGGTAATTACGATATACACACACTCACATACACTATGGCCCGAATGCAGAGTCTGACCTAAATACTAACCACGTTTTCGTTGCACAGTCGTTCATTAAAGTTAGAATATCACGTGGCTTCCTAACTGGAGGATGCTACGAAGTTTTTGTATGAGAATTGCATTGCAGAGAAATATCTACATATTTATCGTTGGTATAAACTAACACGTGCAAACTGTCAAAAAGTAAGGTTGATCGCGAGGAACTTAAGTGGTTTAATACTAAAATATGAGATGTTTCCGACAGATGATAATTTTTGTGACTTTGTCTAATTATGTATTTAATAATTTTATCAAATCAAATGCCTCTCAGGGTATTCAGCGATCTATACAAGATGCCGAAAGTTCACTGAAATTTCAGAAGAATCGTGTTATCTTGGTTACATGTGTTTGTGTTGTTATGACAAAAAACATTTTACATTTCAATATAAACCCATAGAAAATATCTATTAAGTTTGGTGTAGTATTTTTTAGTTAGTGATGTCTCTGCTACGCGATTGCTAACTTAAGAATGCTAAATACTCCAGTGAGGTAAGCAGTTAGTATTTAGTTACCTAGGACTGTGCATTCAGGTCTATTTCTATATCTCTCTTTCAGACACACATACACATAGTTATTTTCTCTCTCTCTCTCTCTCATGCTTGTCCCCACACTAAATCACACTCTTTTTCTGTCTTTTTTTTTTTTTTTTATAAAAAAATGAATATGTCCTTGTTAAACAAGTACATATACATCTTCCTACGTTCCCTAAAATAAGCAAATAAATGCTTGTTCTATAGGTAAACGAAATCGGTCGAGGCAGGATTCGAACTCGCGACCACTGGATTACTAGCCCAGCGCGCTAACCGTTCTGCCACCCACCCATCTAAATTGATATAATAAGTACCGTGTCTTATATGTATTTCTGTTTTTTTTTATCCTTTTAATAATCCTATTTATGTACTGTGTGTATGTATGTATGTGAATTTAAATTTTCAATTTAAATAGAAATAGTACTTAATTTCATAACACTGCCTCCCTCTTAGTTCAGTTCGTCCCGAACAGAATTCTCTGGATGAATAAATCGGCATTTTGAACCTTCTCTACAGTGAGATGCTTTAAAAAAGTAACATGGTACACTTTTTTTTATATTTTTACTGTATCTTGGATTATAGCAGCAAACTAGAACATTAATTCCAGTGTTATGAAAAATCTCTTCTATCATATTCCGAACCACTTTCCAATCCATACCATCACTGATCTTTGGAATGCCGAGCTTCATAAGATTCAACTGTAACATTTGATCCCGCATACTTCGTAGACAGTTCCACATCTGAGCATACTCTGCTCGTTCCTCAGACGTTTCCTTATTAATCATGTAGAATAAATGCTGTTTTCCATGCTGTGAATGGACCGCTTCTCCAATCTTCAGATTCTTGGCTTTTAGCTCATATAACATCCCATACTTTCTCATGATAACTTTGGCTATACCACTAGTCATCTTCATGTCTTGAGCCACACAGTAAGCTAAAACATTATCTTCTGGGATATCGAAGAGGTCTTGCTCAATTTCCACAGTCACACCATGGCGAGTGCGTCGATAAGGAGTCATCATGAATTCCTCGAAGGTCTTTTCTTCACTTTGGACATTGCAAACTTGAGCAACTGGATTTTTTTCCTCATCCTTGTTATCACCTAAAAAGGGAGCCAGGCGATTGAAATGTACCACTCTTGGCTTCCCATTTGGTTTTCTTCGTATATGATAAACCACATCATTTATCCTTTTGATCACTTCATACGGTCCTTCCCAGGATTTCTGAAGCTTTGGTGAGTAGCCTCGTCGTCGTTGTGGATTAAATAACCAAACCAAGTCTCCAGCCTGATAACCACCTTCCACAGCTTTAATGTCGTATCGCTCCTTCATCTTGTCACTAGCTACTTGAATATTGGACCGTACACGGTCATGTATAGCATTCATTTTCCTCCGAAGATCTGACACATAATCTTCTCCAACTAGATCTTCTCCAGGCTTAGATCCATACTGCAGGTCGCAAGGTAACCGTAACTCACGGCCAAAAATCACACTTGCCGGTGTTTGCCCTGTTGTCTCATGAATTGCCGCTCGATAAGCTAATAAGAACAAGTGGATGTATTCGTCCCAATCCTTCTGGTGATCGGACACTGCTTTTGACAAAAATCTTCCAATTGTTCGATTCATTCGCTCCACCATTCCATCCGACTGTGGATGCAAAGCAGTTGTTCTCGTCTTTCGAATTCCTAATGCTTCACAAATTCCCTGGAATACGGCTGATTCAAAGTTTCTTCCCTGGTCCGAGTGTAACTCCAATGGTACTCCAAAACGACTTATCAGTTCCCTTACCAAGACTTCAGCAACAGTGGTAGCTTCTTGATTCGGTAGTGCATAGGCTTCTGTCCATTTACTAAAATAGTCCATTGCTACCAGAATATATTTATTCCCTCTTTCCGTTGTGGGAAACAGCCCCGCTATGTCAATGGCTATCCTTTCAAATGGGCTACCAACATTATACTGCCTCATTGGTGCACGCCTTCGTTTCTGAGGTCCGTTTGAAGTGGCACAAGTTACACATCTTCTACACCAATCTTTTACATCTCCATTGTAATTGACCCAATAAAAACGTTGACGAATTTTTTCTGTGGTTTTTTTAACTCCCAAGTGTCCCCCAGACACATCATTGTGAAGCAGTTTAAGAACTTCAGGAATTCTCTTCCTTGGAATCAATAGTTGTTGTCTCTGCTGTGTTCCATCTTCATTCTCCAATACACGCTTTAACAACCCATTTTCCACGACAATGGATTGCCACTGAGCCCAGTATGACTTAATATTTGGAGATAGTGAAGCTATTTCTTCCCATAAAGGTCTTTGATCATTTTCCTTCCACTGCATTACAAACTTGAGATCTGGGTCTTCCAATTGGTCTGCTCGTATTTCATCATCTTGCCACAAATTGTCAACGACTGTGGTTCTACAAGCTATAAAAAACTTTTCCTCAGCCTTATTACAGTGCTGGCAATCCTCTGGACATGGTCGCCTTGACAGTGCATCGGCATTTCTATGATGAAGTCCGGCTCGATGTTCAGAATCATAGTCATATTCTTGCAATCTCTCTATCCATCGTGCCACTTGACCTTCAGGATTCTTGAATCGCAAAAGCCACACAAGTGCCGAGTGATCTGTCCTTAAAAGAAATTTTCGTCCATATAAATACTTGCGAAAGTGCTCAACTGACTTGATAACAGCAAGCAATTCTCTTCGTGTTACACAGTAATTGCGTTCTGGTTTCGACAATACTTTACTGAAGTAAGCAATCACGCGTTCTGCCCCATCTTGTACTTGGGAGAGCACACTTCCGATACCAACGTTACTTGCATCTGTATCCAGAATAAACATTCCTTCAGCTCGAGGATAACTCAAAACCGGAGAATTAATTAGAACCTGTTTTAATTCTTCAAATGCATGTTGGCACTTGAAATCCCATATGAATTCACTGCTTTCCTCCGTGAGTTTTGTCAGCGGCTTTGCGATGTCAGCAAAGCCTGGAACAAATCGTCGATAGTAGGTACTCAGACCCAAAAAGCTTCTTACTTCATGTTTGTCTTTAAGTACTGGCCAATCTCGAACAGCTTTAATCTTCTCAGGATCTACTGCTACTCCCTCCTCAGAGACAACATGACCTAGATAGTTGACTTGCTTTCGGAACAATATACATTTCTTGCAATTGAGTTTAAGGTTGGCCGACCTCAATCGTGAAAATACCTGTTCCAAATTTCCTAAATGTTCTTCAAAACGCTTCCCAAGTACAATGATGTCATCTAAGTATACCAAACAGGTCTCCCACAATAATCCTCTTAGCACACTTTCCATTAGTCGTTCAAACGTAGCCGGTGCATTGCAAAGTCCAAATGGCATCACTTTGAACTGCCACAATCCACTTCCAACAGAAAACGCCGTTTTTTCTCTATCCTTGGGTTCCAATCCAACCTGCCAATAACCACTCTTTAGATCCAAGTTGAGAAGATCTTACAACCAGCCAATGTATCTAGGGTGTCATCGATTCGAGGCAGTGGATAACTATCCTTCTTAGTTACATTATTCAATAAGCGAAAGTCCACACAGAACCGAGTTGAGCCATCTTTTTTTTTAACTAACACTACTGGTGAACACCATGGGCTGCTTGATGGTTCAATAACGCTATCCCTTTCCATGTCTTGAATAATTTGATCTGCTTCCGCCCGCTTTGCTAATGGTAGCCTTCTAGGCAGTGGCGGCTCTTCCTAAAGGGCTCTAGGGCTCAGCCCTCCCAAACAAAAAAATCCAAAATATGTATGTCAATAAATCTTGAGAATACATTATTTTTCTAATTAATATTGGCCGTCTTACGCCTGTAGTATATTTTGCGAAAGTATTTAAACCTACCTGCTTTGTAAAGCAAGCAAGATTCTATGAAATATTTCATTCCTCGGGCACAGTCGACTTATGCCCGGAGATCCCATACAATTCACGCGACCGTCCGCTGCCGCCGCAGCTCGCCGTACACGCTGAATGTATGCCGATTTAGAGCAAAACGGGGCAGTGCCCGCGAAGGGTTATAGTATATTTTCATTCATTCGTTTTGTTGTACATTGCGATGGTCGAACGTTAGGTAAGCAGTTGCAATTCCTTGAGGCTATCATTAATTGATATTACATAATTTAAACTATAAATCATGCGAAATATATACTTAAGTATTATTATTTGATTAATTAAAAAAATTAGATAGCAGTCTTGTGGCCGTTGCCAGAAGTTTTTTTTTAAAATTTTGTATGATCAAAATTCATTAGTTGTCACAAATTATTTTATAATTTATCGATGCATTTTATTACAAGCGTTATTTAAAACCCAACCAAATACAGCATAAACGATCAGGTTCACGTTTTAATTTCCGATAAACAAAATAACTACGGAAAACACTGATAATTTTTATATACGAAAATAATATTGTGTCACATATCTGCTTTCTGATTCCTGTAGTAAGTTAATTTCTCATCTAGGCATAATTACATTTTTGAGCCCTTCTAAGATTTAAGGTCACCAGCCGCCACTGCTTCTAGGTAATTGGCGGATAGGCCTTGCGTCACCCGTATCTATTTGATGTTGAACAACATTGGTTCTTCCTTTAGAAAGACTCGCATTCTCAAAAACATCTTGATAATGAGCAATGAGGTATCTAATTTGTTTGCTTTGTTCTTTGGTAAGTTCCTTACAAGCATCTTTTACAAAGTCTTCAAGATGTTTTGGTACATCCTCTGAAGAAACTTGTGCGATGCAGGCGTTTTGTGTTACTGATGAAACTGATGAACACACACTTAAATAAGCTCCTTTTTTGACAGTTACTGGATATTCATTTATGTTCATTAATCTGACTAAAATTTCCTTTTGGTTTTGAATCAGTGCTCTTGCAATTAATACTCCTTTTCCTGCTTCATTGTTGGCGTTGGACTCCACAACCAAAACATGTCCATTCGGGATAACACAGTCTAAATTGACTCGTACTAACATCTCACTTTGTTTTGGAATAGTTACAACATCCGCTGCAAGAACACGTGTAGAAAATTCCTCACGCTCTTGTACGAGAACATCTTCATCTCCAATTTTCAAAGATCGCCTCTTTAGATTCAACTGGAATCCATATTTCGCCATTATGTCCATTCCGAGAATAACTTCCTCCTCTATATTCGCCACTAGCACCTGATGATCGAAGATAGAACTACCAATTTGAAAGTTGGCATATGTCTCACCACATTCTATATGTGGTGAGACATATGCCGACTCCCCAGTAGCTGTTCGTAATGTCCATTTAGTTGGTGTAATACACTTTTTGTTATAAAGCAAATATGGTCTCATGATTGTCATCGTTGCTCCAGTATCCAGCAAAAGTTTCAAATTCTTTCCATTTACTTTGCCATTTATAAACATACTGGTATCTCGACCACTGAATGATGCAACAACTGCAGATCTCTTTGAGGCATTGGTAATGTAGGTCAACAGTTGCCCCTTCCCATCAACCCTTTTTAGTTTTCCTGTGGCTGTTGCTTTTGCGTTGTTGTTTCATTTGGACACCGATTACGTAGATGTCCAGCTCGTCCACAACCCCAGCAGCGAAACTGTCTTTTTCTTCCTTGCAATGCCTTCATCACCTTTTCGACAATGCATTCAATGAGTTTTTGATTCTCTTCAACGACCTCAACAACGTGGGCTTGAGCATGACCTCGTAAAGATTTTTTTATAGATTCAAATTCGAGTGCCTGGGTTAGAGCGTCACTCAAAGTTTGTGGTCTAGCTAGTTTTACAGCTTGTTGTGTCTCGCTTGCCCACAATCCATCCAAGAACTTTTCTACTGCAAGGCTTTCACAAACATCATCAGGAACCGTAGGGTATGCATATCTAATTAGACGCGCTATATCCGCCTCAAATTCCTGGAGAGTTTCATTAGATTTCTGATTACGATTCTTAAGTTGTGACCTGTAAAACTGTTCCATGTGCTTATGTCCAAATCGCATCTCAAGTTTCTCAATCAACAATTTTAAATCTCGTCGCTCAGCTAGAGGAATTGTCTCCAAAACTTTTAAAGCATCACCCTTTAATGATACACTCAACACTGAGGCCTTTCTTGTCATGGACCAGCCATTTATCATGGCCACTGTCTCGAACAATGTTAAATATTCTTCCCAGGGGCACTTTCCATCAAAGGTTGGCATATCATTTCGCACGCACTCCACTGTTGGTACTCTTGTATCTTCTACACACTTAAAATTTGTATCTACAGCTGAATTTTGCTCGGAATTCATTGGCGTGATTGAAGGAAGCACTTGATTCTCCAAAACTTTCATCTGTTTAGTTAATTCATTTATCTTCTCATCAAAGGTCATAGAATAATTCTGGAATTTCTTTTCTATAGTATTTGAATGCTCTTGAAGCATCGCTACTTCTCCTTTGATTTCTTTAATTTCTCCTTTTATATTTCTGGAATGTTCTTGAAACTTCTCTTCTATGTCTCTGGAATGTTCTTTTAAGACTTGACAAAGATCGTTGTTAGAGCAAGGCATTTCAAAAAGGTATGTGTCTGGATCCTCACCTACTTCTTGCATCACTTTTCTCAATCGTAGTTGAAGTGCATTTTTATTTCCTGATGTATCAGCGTCTCTCTCCTCCAACTCATGTTTTAAATCAACCACCACTAATAATAACTCTAAAAGAGTTATTTTTTTTGATGCCATAATAAATGTCTTTATAAATAACTATTTTATTTTATTTTTTTTTTCTTACACAAAAAATACTTGGGTATTTTTAAACCCCACACCTGACACCAAATGTACCGAAATTTATATTTATTTATTTTATTATGGTTCAAAGTCTTATTTATTTTTACAATTTATATTTCTACAATTTATATTTTTACAAGGTTTTTCTAGTTTTTCTAGTTTTTTATGTTGTGGACGTCCTGTTCAATTGTGAGAGAGTGGGATTGTAATTATTTATGTACGGATTCAGATTTATCGTAGCTACTGTAAATACCTATTTTCAGTAGTTAATAAAAATGAAATATATTTAATCATTTACGGCATATGTTGCCCTTTAAAAACATATATAAAATGGTACTATTATAATGTCTCTACATTATTAGTCTGAAAGTTAAACCTGTCTGGAACTGTATAACAAAAGAAATTGATTTTAACATTACACTGATCATCAAAATTTTTAGAAACAAATATATACTGTCGATGAGGACCTTCAACTCTCGGATTCCTTCGTCATAGTAAATGATAATCCCTCCATAAAGAGACTAATTTCCTTGGCAAATAAGGATGGTGATAGCAGATCAATCAATATTCATTAAAAATGACAAATAGTGGACTCACCGGAGCATGTTGTTATTATGAATTTATATAGTCATCTCGAATAATACAAACTGGAAGAATTATTGTATATGTAGTTACATTTCCTCCATAGTGCAATCCGGGACATCTCTAACTTTCATACATATTTTTATACAACCATAGCTAGATATCAAGATGTTTGAAATGTATTCCTTTTGGTTGTTAGAAATATCGTCAAGTGTTGCGTCAGTCATATACATATGTGGCCAGAACAATTGATGTTGTTACTTAATTGACACACTATGACTATTTTTCACAGGATTGTTAACATAATAAATAACTGCACTATGTTGTGACTTTAAATACTTTGAAATGTAATATTATACGATCTTAACGGGGGGGGGGGGACTGGTGCCAACGTACCTATTTTTTCAATTTGAATTTGCGTCATTACTACAAAATGAATCATTTTGAAAAAAATAACCTAGTTAGTTTGGATATTAATAAATAAAAATATACCTTAATTTTTTAATTATCTTCTGTATATATTCTTGTAGGAAAATAATAAGCATACCCCAATTTTTGACATTTATTTTAAATTTCTAAAAAACTATAAGGTATAGAGTATTATATTTTTTTATAAATTAAAGAAGATCAAAATATCTGGAAAAATACGATGTTACATTACATTAATGCATCAGGTTAAGTTAATAAACCAAAAAAACTTATATTTCGCAATGGCGCTGAATGGAAAATAAATGTTTTTTAAGTTTATTTTCTAAACCTGAAGCATTAATGCAACGTCACATCGTATTTTTCTAGATATTTTTGTCTTCTTTAATTTAATAAAAAATATGTTGAACTACGGCTTATATTTTATTAAAAATATAAGATAAACGTTGAAAATTGGGGTATGCCATTATTTTTCTACAAGAATTTATACAGAAAATTATCAAAAAGTAAAGATACATTTTTCTTTATGAATACCCAAACTATCTAAATTATTTTTGTTCAATACGATTTGATAAGAAATAATGATGGTATATCAAATTGAAAAATAGGTACATTGGCAGCAGTCCCCCCCTTAACGATTAATATATGCGAAATGCCAGAGACAAATTGACTGACGCAGCTAACTGTGTGAAGGCTAGCCACGGAGTGGGGGAGCATTTGACAATAGATGTCGTTTTTGGTTTTTCACAAATGAATACAAGTAGGAGATGCCCGTCATTGCTCGCACAGAAAACATGTCCTCAAAATAAACCAAAACATTAAATAAAAAGTAATATAAATACAAAAAAATTAAGTGTACTTTACACGGACACTATTTTCAACGCGGCCCGGTTTCTAACGCTTAAAATAGCATCCAAAATACAGGTTACTCCAAACATCGCTTTACATACAACGCTTAAAATAGCATCCAAAATACAGGTTACTCCAAACATCGCTTTACATGCAACGCTTAAAATAGCATCCAAAATACAGGTTACTCCAAACATCGCTTTACATGCAACGCTTAAAATAGCATCCAAAATACAGGTTACTCCAAACATCGCTTTACATACAACGCTTAAAATAGCATCCAAAATACAGGTTACTCCAAACATCGCTTTACATGCAACGCTTAAAATAGCATCCAAAATACAGGTTACTCCAAACATCGCTTTACATGCAACGCTTAAAATAGCATCCAAAATACAGGTTACTCCAAACATCGCTTTACATGCAACGCTTAAAATAGCATCCAAAATACAGATTACTCCAAACATCACTTTACATGCAACGCTTAAAACAGCATTCAAAATAGAGGTTACTCCGAGCATCGCTTTACAGTACTTTACACAGTTCACACAATTATGTGTGCAAATGTTAATTATAATAATTCAGATGGGTCGGTGGCAGAGCGGTTAGCGCGCTGGGCTAGTAATCCAGTGGTCGCGAGTTCGAATCCTGCCTTGACCGATTTCGTTCACCTAAGCACAAGCATTTAGTTGCTTATTTTAGGGAACATAGGTAGATGTATATGTACTTGTTTAACAAGGACATATTCATTTAAAAAAAAAATTATAAATGTATATCGAAAGTTTCGACACTTTCCAAATAAACAAAATACATCGCATGCGAACGTAACACGTAAAAGTCAACGCAAATGGCAGCCATGTTGACTCGTCGGTAACGACGACAGCGAATAATTTTACATATTTCTGTTTTACCAAAAAGGATGAAAATCGTGTTGAAAATAGAACATGTTCTATTTTTTTGCCCATCGCGTTGAAAATCCCGTCGAAAACCTGAGACCCGTTGAAAACAGCGTCCGTGTAAAGTAGACTTAACAGTAGAAACAGTGTCATGTAAATCTGCATATAAATAAAGCAGACCTCTTTATAAATAAACAAAAAAAATATACAAAAAAATAAACATTTTGCAATCGAAAATATACAAATCCGCACTGAAAATATCACAAGTTGTTCCTCTTATAAAAACATGTATATATCGTCCGTTTATATTTATGTTTGGACACCATCTGTATATCGAAATTGTGGATTGAATTGGTTTCTATGTAACAATTGTCGGATGGGATTTGACAATGGAGCAGTACTAACCTTTTAATCTCATTCTCTATATTAATCTCCTCTTCTCTCACATATTAATTACCATTATCTGACAGTGTGATCTTTTCCATTAGTGAGACCTAACCTCACATTATTTTAGGACCAGGGGGGCAAATCTGTTCCATCCAGCGATACAAAATCCTCACGATTACCCATGTCATGGATATAATTACTATACGTATGGAGTTCTGTAATATCTTTAGACGTCATAGGACTCCATAAGATAATTATATTCGTGATATGGGTAATCATGAGTGTTTTGATTTCGCTGGTAGGACCAGACTTGCCCCCTAGGTGCCAGGAAGTGTTTGTTAATCATTAGATTAAATTTGTTTCTTCTTCCGTCTTTAGAAATTGGTGAATTGGTATAGATTATATTCCATTCTGAAATTTGGTATGTACATCGGAAAAAAAAAAACAACGCATTTTTGAGATTTTTAATCAAAAATTATCATAAAAAAAACGTCAGCCTTTGTGGCTCAGTTGGTTAGGTATCTGCTAATTAAATATGGGGTGCCACAGTGGTCAGTTTTGGGACCCATTATTTTCATTTTGTATATTAAAAAGCTTGATGATATAATAGAAAATGAAGGTTTTGATTCATATGCTTATGCTGACGATCGCCTCATTATGAAATTGTGCACTGCCGAAAACAGGGATAGTCTTGTGAATAATACCGTTGGTTGCATTGGAAAAATTGCTGCCTGGATGTCGCTCTACAAGCTAAAATTAAACCCAACGAAAACCGAGTTTATGTGGGTAGTTTCACCGCGACGACAGCATGTCATTGAAAATACTCCGATTAACATCAATGGAGAAGAACTTACACCATCAAATTTCTAGGTGTCCACCTGGACAACAAACTATCGCTGGACTTGCAAATCTCAAAAACTGTTAGCTCTTGTTTCTTTCATCTGAGGCAATTGAAAAGTATCCGCCGGAGCTTACCCAAAAACGAAGCTAAAACGCTTATTAATGCATTTGTGGTGTCACGGCTGGATTACTGTAATGCTATTTATGGTGGTTTGCCAAAGTATCAGCTTGATAGATTACAAATAGTTTTCAACGCAGCCGCGAGATTGATATATGGAGCCGACAATACATGTCACATAACACCTCTTCTTAACGAACTGCACTGGTTGAGATGTCCAGAACGAGTGGACTATAAGGTATGCCTGATGCTGTTTAAAGATCTGAACGACTTGGCTACACTCTACATTCAGGAATTGTGCCAGAGGAATGTTCCATCGGGGAGGCAGCTTATGCTGAGATCGTCTGAATCACAGGGTACCAACTCTTTAAAAGAATTGGATAGAGTCAATAAGGCGGCTTACTATGATCGCGGTTTTAGTGTGAACGGGCCTTTGAAATGGAATAAATTGCCTCTTGACATACGTGGAGCTCAGAGCATTGACACCTTCGGTAAATTTGCTTAAGACTGGTATGTTTCTGTGAGCCAACAAATAAGCTACAGCGCCCTTGGAGTGATCTTGTATCACTAAACGGCGCTTTATAAATTTTTATTATTATTATTATCTGACTGCTGATCCAAAGGTCTTACATAGTTTACATATTAGTATGTATTTACGTTTTTTACAGGATGAGCAAAGTATAAAAAATGACAACAAAGATATATCCAAGTGCAGTGATAAATCTCAAGACTCTAGATTAGGTATGTATCACACTTGTCTTATGTAAACAGTCATGCTAATATTATTAGATGTTTAATGTGCTGCTATAGGTGAACGAAATCGGTTGTGGCAGGATTCGAACTCGAGACCACTGGATTACTAACCCAGTGCGCTGCTCACCGCTCTGTTATCACCATATTATTTAGAACTAGTTGCATTTAACACATGAGATCCAACTGTCGATAGCGATAGTATGTATAGTTGAAGAATAAGTAACAAATTATTTAATATTTTAAGGAAATGAGGTCCCTAAGACGAATGTGTGGTAAAACAATTTATGATAGGATAAGGAATCAAGATATCAGAAGAGAATGTAAGATTGAAAGGGATATTTTGAGTAGAATGAAGATAAATGCTTTGCGATGGTTCGGACATGTACAGAGAATGAACGATGAACGACTGACAAAGAAAGTATACAAGGCTGAAAAGAGTGGAATGAGATGTAAGGGTCGACCGAGAAAGAACTGGCATGATCATATAAATGGAATTTTGAAAGAGGGGAACATACAAAGTCAGAACAATAGGAGAGCATGTATGACGCGATGTATGAATGTAAATGAGGCAAAACAGGTATGTCAAGATAGAAGAGTCTGGCGTTCGGCTCTCTCTGCCTACCCCAAATAGGGAAACGGCGTGATGGTACGTATGTATGTAATATTTTAAGATATTTGGTTTTCTATACCTACAACACATGTACCTAGGTATGTATGTCAAGATAGGATAGTATGGAGGTCAGTCCTTTGATCCTACCCAGAATATGAAAACAGCATGATGGTATGTATGTATGTTTGGAGATTAGTATCAAACTATTATGTAAGTCTTCTTAGATATTGTGTGTAGGCGACTGCCATACAAATTGTATGAAACAATGTCGTCACTAAATTCAATTTTTATAAAAATTGTTAAAAAAAATTTGAGATGTGCTAATACAATGTTTATATTTTTTATATAAAATTAAATTATCTAGTTGGGGTGTTTCGGCTTTTTTTGATATTTTTAAAAAATTTGGAAATATAGGCAGTTAAACTCATAAATTTATCATAAAAAAAAATATTTTACTTAATAAAAAATGTTTTAGAAACCCTGGATTTGAAAAAAAAAAAACAATTTGAGATTTTGTATTTGTCTATGTTTATACCAATTTTCAGCTTTCTAGCTTTTATGGTTTCTGAGATATATGGAAAAATAAACCAAAATTTCAAAAGTTGATAACCCCTGACTGAAACAAAAATTCACAATTCGGAGTATAAAAGTTTTGTAGGCCTATAACTGTTTATATATTCTGAAAATTTGAGCTCTGTAAATTGAGCGAAAGACACACACACACAATACTCACATAAAATGTTCTACTCCGAATTCTGAGTAAATCCATGTATGGGAATATATATGCTGCGAGGCCTCTAGTTGGTGTTATTAGCATGCAAAAAGTCTACTACGCCATACAAAATGTTCCTTCGTACACGCATCTTGAATTTATACTGCCTCTTCCTTCAATAGAATTTCATTCTCTTGAACGAATCGACAGTTGGATAAATGTTTTTAATTCATTGTAGAATAAATGTTTTTAATCTAATATTATCATGTTTAGAATAAATGTTTTTAATCTAATATTATCATGTTTAGAATAAATGTTTTTAATCTAATATTATCATGTTTAGAATAAATGTTTTTAATCTAATATTATCATGTTTAGAATAAATGTTTTTAATCTAATATTATCATGTTTAGAATAAATGTTTTTAATCTAATATTATCATGTTTAGAATAAATGTTTTTAATCTAATATTATCATGTTTAGAATAAATGTTTTTAATCTAATATTATCATGTTTAGAATAAATGTTTTTAATCTAATATTATCATGTTTAGAATAAATGTTTTTAATCTAATATTATCATGTTTAGAATAAATGTTTTTAATCTAATATTATCATGTTTAGAATAAATGTTTTTAATCTAATATTATCATGTTTAGAATAAATGTTTTTAATCTAATATTATCATGTTTAGAATAAATGTTTTTAATCTAATATTATCATGTTTAGAATAAATGTTTTTAATCTAATATTATCATGTTTAGAATAAATGTTTTTAATCCATTACATTAATTATTGTAGAATTGGCCACCTTCTATGCATCAGCTTCTGTGACTCCAGGCCCCCATATATGTAATCTGTGTAACAAGGACTTTAAATATTACAAGATGTTGGAGACACATATGAGATCACACTCAAATTGGATTGAGGTACATTTACATTTATTATATTTAAATTTGTCTAATGGGCTATTTCTCCATCATATGATAATTTTCTAAATATATGATAATTTCATGTATTTTCTGTGGTTACCTATAATATTTATTTAAAAATCCTTTTTCACATGTATAATTATATATGTTGTTAGTACAATATAATTTGATACAGTAGGAAATAAAATGTTTTAACAATAAAATTAAGTTAAACTTTAACAGTCTTAATAATAAAAATCCCGTTGATCAGTGCTTTAGTAACACACCGTGTAAAGCCCGTGTAGCAATTGTTAAAAATCTTACTAATAAACACTATATAACAGGGGTGGCGAACCTAGGGCACGCGTGCCCGAGGTGGCACGTTTGATAATTTGGATGGCACGCGAAGGATTTCTAAGTTAATTTTTTTTTAAATTTTCAAGTTTTTATTATATAATCCGTGAATTATTAATTTATTCTGTTTTATTAACTATCAAATGTTTCCCAAGATAAACGACAATCGTTTATTATTTTATCGTGGCAACTTCTAACAATATTTATATTGGCAACACTGCCTTTGACGTTTGTTTTCATTTGAGGTTATGTTAATTGTAATTTGTTGTTTACCGCCGTCGTAGGTGTCAGTGTATCAGTGAAGTATGTGTACAATATACACCACATCACATATGTACAATATTCACAAGTGAAAAAGAACAATATCTCTTTGGAATAATGTTTTTCACCAAAAAATGATGCGATTAAATGAGCTGTGTTTTGTGTTTGTTCGAATTTTTGCTTAATGTGTATCATAAAGTGACAAAATATGAACCAGATATTAAGAAATTGTCATCGAATCTCACGTTTTCTTCTCATTGATAAATAACTAATGTGTACTTTTAGTGATTACGATTTTATTTTTAAGAAAATCTATTGTAATTTTTAAGCTTGTTAATAAAATTCAGAAAAAAACTCTTTTTTTTCTATTTTGTTTATTTTTTACTGCTTAGGCACGCCAGAAAATCGAGAAATAATATTTGAGGATTTTTGGCACGCGGACCCAAAAAGGTTCGCCACCCCTGCTATATAACAACTGGGTAAGTTACAATAGACTTATAACAAAAATTAATCCGACAACGTAGTTATTTCGCACCCGCACATTCGCAGAGATGCCATCGACCATTCTAATTTTGAAGTTTGTCGTGATTAATATTTTCATATGTTTTTCACATTTTAAAATAGGAATATTTTATTTATGTCAAATTACTTCTCGGGCAGCTAACAGATACTATGTCCAATCCTGATTCGTCTAAATTTATCCGTCTGATTTTTAGTACATGAGAAATGTAAAAAAGTGCTTGCATTTATACGGTACTCATTGCGTCACAGCGGGCGTATAAAATCCTTTTATCTACGGTCGCCCGTTGGTAACAGTCGTTTTCGTCCTATGAAACGAATCAGAATAGGACATTATGTCATATATTAATTTAACATGTAGGTACCCAATAACAAGTTGCCACACATTCTGGAGACTTACGATATTAATCGTCTCGCAGATCCAGACTGAAGACACAATTAAAAGCTGTGTCTCCACCAGGAATCGAACCCGGGACCTTTAGATCAGCAGTCTGATACCTGACCAACTTAGCTACGAAGGCCGATGGATACGGAAAATATAATGAATAATTTAATCATACAAACACCATTGCAGATATTATAAAGGAGCTAAATTTTTGACAATTTTTTGCTCCTAAAATGCACAACTATCGTCGAGAATCAAATAATTTATAAATATTTTTGGTCATATTATTCCAAGATAGGTATAACAATATAAATGTGCAGATCAAAATCAAATTTGATTTGTGATAGATGACAATTCGTTTGCTGAGGATTAGAGTTTTCTATGTCCATTTCAAATAAACAAAGTAAATATGTATTACACTATGATAACAAATAAAACAAAAAAATAAATACTTCATAGCAAAAAAGGATAGGGAAAGGACAAGGAGAAGAAAGGTGTTTAGGGATAAATATTCCTTCTTTAGTTTTTTCTTGAAAATACAATGTGAGCTAGATGACGCAATATCCGGACTTGCTATTTTATTTATTTTTGATGTCTTGCATTGATTTCAGGCAAACTGCAAGATGTGTTCGGTGTGTCAGCGCTCCTTCAATAGCCCCGGTATGTTGAGAGTTCATATGAAGACACACGAGGAGAGACCAATTCGCGAACCCTCATGCACCATCTGCCACCGTGTCTTCAAAACAAAGGCAATACTCTACAGACACAGGCAGACACATTTCGAAGTAAGACAACTACGCTTTATTATACTTCATATATCATCTCATGCACCATCTGCCACCGTGTCTTCAAAACAAAGGCAATACTCTACAGACACAGGCAGACGCATTTCGAAGTAAGACAACTACGCTTTATTATACTTCATATATCATCTCATGCACCATCTGCCACCGTGTCTTCAAAACAAAGGCAATACTCTACAGACACAGGCAGACACATTTCGAAGTAAGACAACTACGCTTTATTATACTTCATATATCATCTCATGCACCATCTGCCACCGTGTCTTCAAAACAAAGGCAATACTCTACAGACACAGGCAGACGCATTTCGAAGTAAGACAACTACGCTTTATTATACTTCATATATCATCTCATGCACCATCTGCCACCGTGTCTTCAAAACAAAGGCAATACTCTACAGACACAGGCAGACGCATTTCGAAGTAAGACAACTACGCTTTATTATACTTCATATATCATCTCATGCACCATCTGCCACCGTGTCTTCAAAACAAAGGCAATACTCTACAGACACAGGCAGACACATTTCGAAGTAAGACAACTACGCTTTATTATACTTCATAAATGATGATTTGCAGATGATTTAACTTTGCTAACAAGGAATCAGGCAAATTGTCAGAAAATGCTAGACCGTGTACAGCAGTTTTGCGATTGGTCAAAGGGAATGGAAGTAAACCCAACAAAGTCATATGGAATGACATTGGCAAGACGGGGTACGAAATACGGTCCCATTGAAATAAATCTCACAATAAATGGAAATAAAATAACAAGACTGACTGAAGATCGTCCATTTAAGTTTATGGGTAGAAAATTTGACTTTGATGGAAAGTCACACTCAGTGTATTGGTTAGTGGACGAATTAGAAAAAATGCTGAGTAAGGTGGACGCCTTGGTGATATCGGGAACAAGAAAAACATGGATATATGACAATTATATAACGACACAGCTGACATGGCCATTTAAGATCTATGAATTCCAGAAAGGAATTTTGTCTACGATGGATGCCAGAGTAACAGGAAAACTTAAAACCTGGTTGTCTCTGGCTAGGCCTTGTGACACTAGCACCCTATTCAGAACGAAAAATAACTTTGGCATGGATTTTAAAAAACCCTCAGTTATGCATGAAAAACTAAGAATCACTAGACACACTATCCTGAAAAACCCTAAAGACCAAACCATAGTAGAGATTACTCGAGAATAAAAAGAAATAGGTAATCTGAAAAGTAGGGTTGATTTCCATAATAAATTCATCGCGGGTTGTAGTAAAAACCGATCGGGTCTGGGGGTGGGGAGGAACAAGACAGAAAAAGAGCAAATGAAAGACTTTATTGCACAAGATGCAAACAATGAATACGAACTTCATGCGTTGAACTTGCAAGTTCAAAACGATTGGTTGTCCTTGGGGAAATTTTGTATTCCTCCAGCACTGGGATGGAAACAGATGATACATGGATGGTCATCTGAGATGCTGAAGTTCTATCTAAACTCAATACAGGGTACGCTCCCAGACCCGCGTAACTTGAAAAGATGGAATATAGACAGAAATGACAGTTGCCGCCTCTGTGGGACATCTGCATGCACGGCTAGGCATATCTTGGCCGGCTGCAGGGTAGCACTACAGGAGGGAAGGTTCTCATACAGACACGATAAGGTGCTTGAAATTGTGAGAGAGGCTTCCAGCCTTGCGGTGGCAAGAGCAATCAAAGGTTTAACCACATGGAAACAGTCGATTGTAACATTTGTGAAACCGGGACAAAAAGTTAGACCTACAACAAAGTAATTAATATCAATAATTGGGAAGTCCGATGACTGGAATATCCTAATGGATACGAGAACAGAGAGATATAACCTTCCAAAGGAGATCTGCATCTCGTCTCTTAGGCCTGACTTGACAAAATACTCTCTTTCATTGAAAAGAGTTATTTATGTGGAACTGACTGTTCCATGGGACACAAATATTACAAAAGACCACCAATACACAAACTAAACAAGTACAAGGAACTGGTAGATAGAACAGTTCAAAATGGCTTTAGCACAAGTATATATGCTGTAGAGGTGGGGGCGAGAGGCCTGCCCGCAAAATCTTTATATTCCTACTTTAAAGACCTGGGTCTCCCAAGAGGTAAAATAAAAGAACTTTAGGATAGGGTGGTAAAAGCAGCATTATCCGCATCCTATTGGATTTGGTTGCGCAGGGGAGTGGAGTATCAGTCGGAGATTGGTGGGTGAGTGGAGAGCGTGACTTGAGTCATAAAGCGGCCCCTTAATCCTGCATACATGGTCGCAAGCCCATGTGGCTCACCTGTTCTGACTGGTACTCTGGTCACCTGTGCTCGTGGGCCTGGATTCATGAATTCAGTGAAACCACGATTGCCTTTCTCTTTTGTATCTTCTTCAATGACTCTACAGCCCATATTTCCCCTTGGCCTCCAGCAACATCCTCCACCAACCTCTCCTGTCACTTGCTGCGACCTTCCAGCTTGGCACATTCAGAAGCTGGGGGGCGTCCCTCACAATATCCTCTTCCCATCGCAGCCTCGGTCTCCCACCTGGGTGCCCATCTAAGACTCACGCTTGGTACCCGCGATGATGGCATTCTCTGAACATGCCCGGCCCATCTCAGCCTGCTTAGTCTTATATGGCAAAGGCAGCACTGGGAAAGCTCACAATAGTGTGGAAGGACAGGACCATCAGGAAAAACACGAAGGCTAGACTCATCAGGGCTCTGATATTCTAGATGTTCCTGTATGATGTGGAAACATGGACTCTTAGGAAGTCAGAGCGAAAGAGGATCGATGCTTTCGAAATGTGGTGCTGGAGGCGTATGTTGCGCATCCCATGGAGTCAGAAGAACGAATGTGTTAATTCTAGACGAGCTGAAGATCGAGGATCGTCTATTGACGATATGTTACAGACGTATCCTTCAATTCTTTGGACACATTGCCAGAAGGGAACCAGACTGCCTCGAGAAGCTTGTTGTGATGGGCAGCGTGGAAGGACGGTGATCTCGTGGTCGCTCACCGACCAGATGGAGCGATTTGGTTAAGTCCACAATGGGGTATTCAGTGACTGGTGCTTTGCGTTCAGCCCAAAACAGATTGTCATGGAGGCGGGCCATACGTGTGGCGACGGACTACAGCTGCTATCCTCAGCCATTAGGAAAAGGACGAATATATACAACTCATAAATTATATTCACTCTGTTTTGTATAGCAATAATTTTGTATTGTTAACAATCAACAATACAGAATATAGATATTGATATAGCGTAAAAGAGATCTTGAAAAAGTTGGCAATCCCAACGGTTGTTCAGTGTAGCCAACCGTAGAGTCGATAATGTTACCATCTGCTTGGGAAACAGGCATGCGCAAACAGACGCTTGTGATTGGTTGAGACTAGGCGCTACAATTGCTCTGGCGGTCAACTAGGTAACTAATTTGAATGGCGCTAATATTCAAATATGTAGTTAACAGCATTTATATAAGTAATATACTGACTGGGGATTATCAGTATGTCTTCTCTCTAGATGATGAATATAATTTATAACTCAGTAATTGTCTTTTATTATGAAGCGCTGGGCGCAACATTTCCATAAATTGTTGAATAGGCAGAGCTGTACTGAAGATACTGATTTTGAAATCCCCTCTGACATCCCGGAAAACGAAGAAGCAACCCCATCAATCGGAGAAGTCGAAAGATCCCTATTATGCCTCAAGAACAATAGATCTCCAGGAGAGGATGGAATTCCAGGCGAATTACTTAAATATGGTGGAAATTAAGTAAAGATAATTCTCCACACATTAATTACAAAAATATGGGAATGTGAGACACTATCAAAGGACTGGGAAACAGGTATAATATGTCCTCATCATAAAAAAGGCGATGCAATGGAATGTAGCAACTATCGCGGCATAACGCTACTCAACACAGCGTATAAAGTGTTTGCATGCTGTTTGTACGACTGCTTCCATATATAGAGAGGATAGTAGGAAAATATCAATCCGGCTTCAGACCTGGAAAGTCTACGATCGACCAGATATTCTCACTTCGACAAATACTGGAGAAGACTCTCGAGCATAACATTGAGACTCACCACATCTTCGTGGACTTAAAGGCCGCATATGACAGCGTTAATCGGACTAAACTATATCAGATGATGATAGAACTTGAAATCTCTCCGAAACTAATCAGACTGGTAAAAATATCAATGTCTAACTCTAGTTGCCGAGTTAGGATTCAGTCTAGTATTGGAACAATTCTGCACCCATAATGGTCTCAGACAGGGTGACGCACTGGCCTGTCTATTATTTAATATAGCGCTTGAAAAAACTATAAGGGACGCCAGAATAGAAACATCCGGAACGATCTTCAGAAAGTCATGTCAAATATTAGCATACGCAGACGACATAGACATTATCGCAAGAACACTCCGTGATGTGAAGGCTGGTTTCGCTGACCTAGAAGAGGCAGCAAATAATATAGGACTGGAGGTAAATACCTCTAAAACGAAATATATGCTGGCAACTAGAGGTGCCCAACCACACCATCCCCCAGGAACTTCGGTAAGAGCAGGTACCCACAGCATCGAGTGTGTAGACACATTGACTTACTTAGGTTCGGTCGTAACGAGTGGTAATGAAACCAGTGTTGAAATCAAGAAAAGACTTGCCTTGGCTAACAAGTATTACTTTGGACTACAGAGGCACTTTAGATCACGTGTACTGTCAAGAAACACTAAAATCCTCGTCTATAAAACTCTTTTACAACCTGTACTGACATACGGCTCTGAGTGTTGGGTTCTTGCTAAAAAGGATATGGATGCGTTACTGCCCCCCTAGACAACATGTCATTAAAGCTAAGCGTTATATCGCTAAGCGATAGAAATGTATGAAATTGGTGGCTGTCACGTGATGTCATATCTACCAATTCCATACATTTACTATCGCTTAGCGAAATAACGCTTAGCTTAAATGGCATGTTGTCTAGGGGGGCAGGTCTTCGAAAGAAAAATTTTGAGAAAAATTTTCGGTCCCCTCTGCGATCAAGTCACGTGGAGAATCAGATTCAACCACCAACTGCAGAGCCTATTCAAGGAAACAAATATCGTTCAAACGATAAAAATAGGGAGGCTCCGCTGGTTAGGACATGTGCATCGCATGGAAGATGATCACACACCTAAAAGAATCCTCACAACGCGTCCGGAGGGTAGAAGGGGTGTGGGAAGGCCGAAACTGCGATGGATGGATGGAGTTGAGAGGGACCTTCAGATAGCCGGTGTGCGGAATTGGAGAGAAAAGGCCATGGATAGGGTGTAATGGAGACGATTCCATGAGGAGGCCAAGGCCCACCCTGGGGTGTGGAGCCACTGATGATGATGAATTGTCTTTTACAAATAACCAAGGCCCCCTACACTTCTCAACCGACCTATTGTTATACTATCCATAACTTTGTAATCTTTTTTTAAAGGTTTTTTTGTTAACACAGTGGAAGTTCATAATTATAAAATGGAAGGTTTTATTTTTAATAATTACATTGTATATTATTAAAAATAAAACCTTTGTTTTTAAATGTCTCCTTTACGGACAAGTGCTTGTACTCTGGTAAAGGGAATTATGTTATTACTCATCACTACTCCAAGGGAATTTAGTGGGGAGTTATTTTTTTATTGCAGATTATCAACTAGTATCATGCTAATATTTTATTCTGAAAGTTTCATCACAATGTATATAAGTGTGTGTGCTGTGAATATGAATGTCCTCTAGTTTTCTTGTCGTAATTATGTATTAAAACTACTTTTAATATATATATATATATATATATATATATATATATATATATATATATATATATATATATATATATATATATATATATATATATATATATATATATATATATATATATATATATATATATATATATATATATATATATATATATATATATATATATATATATATATATATATATATATATATATATATATATATATATATATATATATATATATATATATATATATATATATATATATATATATATATATATATATATATATAATGTTAAATCTAAGGTTTTCGCGAGTACAAAATATGAAAGCTTACTACCAAGTAGTAAGCTTTCGACTCGAACGGACGTGCGTGCACTATCCCTCGAGACGAAAATTTATTAACAAGGCGCCTTTAGAAAATGTCTGATGTGATTCAGACGAAACGTCGGCAGACGACTGATTCTCTCGGGAATCATAATTTGACGCGGGTTATCCCCAAAATACTTAATAATAACATATATATATATATATATATATATATATATATATATATATATATATATATATATATATATATATATATATATATATATATATATATATATATATATATATATATATATATATATATATATATATATATATATATATATATATATATATATATATATATATATATATATATATATATATATATATATATATAAAAATAGATGTACGTATATTTGTTTGTTTGTATGTGGCCGATGGACTCCCAAACCAACCATCCGATTGAGATGAAACATTGGGAATCTGTTCAGATCATTCCAGAGAAGGTTTATGCATTATAATTTATTTATTCATTCGATAACTCACAAAAAAAATTGAAAAAATAAGCTGGTATTAAATTGATACTTAATGGGTTTGTTCAGCGCGCACACGAGACGGTATATAAATTGAAATTTCTTTGTTTATTTAATATCTCACAGAATAATTTACAAAAATTATATATTTGGTATTGTCATCCTATAAACCCATATATAAAATGGTAAATTATATTAACTGGTATAATGCTAAAGGTACAAGTACTTACCTATATTTGTTTGAATAATTAAATAAAATTATAAATGAATGAATGAATAGGGACGGAAGGGACTGTAGGGATGGAAAGGAAAAAAATATGTAATTATAATTAGCGAATCTAGATATGAATGTTAAGTGATAAAAAGGAAACATACAGAACAACCATTTTTATATATTTGGAGGTAAATAATTAAACAGGCAGGACAACGTCTGCCGGGTTTTACTAGTCATTATATATTATGTTTTTTATTATTTAAATTTATTAAGATTATTATTGTGATTTCAGCAAAAAAGTCATCCGTGTACGATATGTGAAAAGAATTTCATTAGCAAATACTTACTGAAGGTACATCTGGCCAGGCACAGAGGGGAGAAGACGCATGCGTGTGAGGCGTGCGACAAGACATTCTACAACACAACAGATCTTAAGGTATCTTTCATAAGCTGACAGTCACTAGTGTCATATTATACACCTCAGCCCATTGTTTCGCCATTTAGACCGGTCCATCTCCACCTTGCAATGCCGATCCTCAATAAATCCTCCTGTATGCCGTCCATCCACCTCTCACACCTCGTCTCATGTGTTGAAAATCTTCTTTAGGGTTCAGCCTTCTTCCATTCACTGAACGTGCCCTAACCATTGAAGTCGATCTATTTTTACTCTCCACACTATCGAATAGTGGAGAGTCATGATTTCACAATTTTTAAGCATATTTTTTTACATCAATTTCTCAACGGGTATCATATAGAAAGTGCACACTGTGAGTTTCGTAGTGATATGTTTGTATGTATGGCGTACGGTATATCATTTTTGTGTCCTCTCTACAGCCCAAACTATAAGTCCGATCGACTTCATATTAACATCATATTATGTGTAAAGTGCATGGACCTAGAGCTGATTAGTTTTCCATAGATATCTGTTAATTTCTTGTCTATGATTTCAACTGTCCTAATTTTCAAAATGCTGTCACGGTCTGGAAAATCGAGGTATTTTTATACTGTTTGAAATTTTGATACAGCAAATATACATAAAAATGCATTCAAGGATTGTCAAAATTCCAAGAAAATAATATAATCTATAGTTTGTCATATCACAAGTAAAATAGCTTCTGTATGGGTCTGTAAAATTGAGTTATCAACTTCATATTGATATTGTATGTCTCTATAGACAAGTGTATATTTTACTCTCCACTTCTATCTTCCTCAAGGGGTAGGCAGTGAGAACTGAACACCGCATTCTTCTATCTTGACACAAACATCGCCTCATCAACATTGATACACTGTCTCATACATGCTCATCTTGCTAGTAATGCAATTTTACTTATAATTTCTCAACAGGTATCATGTAGAAAATGCATACAATGATTTCCGTGACATTGTTTTTGTGTGAATGGTGTATTGTGAAAACTTTTGTCCTCTGGGAATCTTATATTTGTTTAAGAATTTAATAGAAATGTACTTCATAAAAATGCATTTAGAGATTGTCAACCTTTCAAGAAGAAAAAATGAACACTTACTATGGTGTGGAGAGTTTAGTGTTGGCCACAATCCACTCGTTTTATATGAAAGATTATTTCTATTTCAGTTGTATAGATGAAAGTTTTCTACATAATCGCACCCTTAAAAAGAATGGCAGACATGTATTTGCTGAAAAGAACATTTATACATATGTACAATACACAAAAGTGTTAAGGGCGTGTTATATTATTATTATTGTCTTGTTCCTTCTGCTATAACCCAAATAATGGCGAAGATTTTCGCAAACTATGAGTTTCGTGTTTTTGTGTGTATGGTGTATTGTGAAAACTTTTGTCTTCTGGGAATCTTATATTTGTTTAAGATTCTAATAGAAATGTACTTTCATCCTTCCTATTAAGCACCCAACATTCAGCGCCATATACAAGTACTGGTCGCAGCATTGCTTTATACAATATCATCTTAGTACTTCGTGTTAACATTCGGGACTTATGGTTTTAAAATAACACTCTTTTTTTTTTCAGAAAAAAATCCTCTTTTGGGACATTACATAATTTAAGAATGCTTTAAAAATACATGTAGTACTTCCAAGTCTGTATTTATTTAACCAAAATAGGAACGTTTTAAAATTATAGAATGACGCTCGTTTGAAATTAATTTCGTATTCTGCAACTGATGTTGTTCGTAAAACTAAAATATAAAATTAGTGCACTGATAATTGCTAGATAATTGCATAAACTCAAATTGTCTATAGCGCAGAACTGCACAACGTCGGCCATGTTTATTTATGTGAACCTAACCTAACCTTAAATTTCAATTGATCAGCATATTAGTAGGTATATTCTCTGGTTTTTATTTTTTTTTGAGTATCTTGTCGGCCCTCATGGCTCAGTTGGTTCGATATCTGACTCCTGATCGAGAACTCCCAGGTTCGATTCCCAGTGGAGATACAGTTTTTAATTGTGTTTTCAGATGATGAATATCAGTACCCAAAATGTGGCAACTTGTCTGTCATTGGGTGGGTATTAAATTACTATTTGAATATCATACATACATACATACCATCACGCTATGTCCCTTGCGGGGTAGGCAGAGAGAACCGAACGCCACATTTTTCTATCCTGGCACGCATCCCTCGCCTCGTCCACATTCATGCATCGTCTCATACATGTTTGTCTATTGCTCACACTTCTAACATTTCCGTCTTTCAAAATTTCGTTCACATGGTCGTGCCATCCCTTTCTTGGGCGTCCCCGACCTCTCATTCCATTCCTTTCCGCTCTGTATATTTTCTTTGTCAGGCGCTCCTCATTCATTCTCCCCATGTGACCAAACCATCTCAATGTGTTCACTTTCATTCTAGTAATGACATCTTTCTTCATCTTACATTCTTTCCTTATATCCTCGTTTCTTACCCGGTCATACATCGTTCTATTACAAATCCTTCTTAACGATCTCATTTCAACTGCATTTATTCTACTTTCATGCGTCTTCTGCCATGTCCAGGTTTCACTTGCATACGTCAGGGTTGGGACTACGATGGCATTATGAATGGCAACTTTGGCATCCTTTGATATGTTGCGATCATTCATAATTGGTCTTAGTGCTCCATTCACTCTGTTTCCTGCCATAACTCTTCTTTCGATCTCTTTATCGAGTCGTCCGTTCCGTTGAAATATGCTTCCCAAGTATACATATTCGTCGATTTGCTCAAGCCATTCGTTCTCTACTCTCACTTTACACGCTGTTCTGCTTTCACTCTTTTCAAAGACCATTGTCTTTGATTTGCTGGCATTCATCCTAAGTCCATTCTCTATACATCCTTCATATACCATACTTACAAGATACTGTAACTCTTCCATACTTTCTGCTAATAGAACTTTATCGTCTGCATACATCAAATCTCGCACCATTACAGTACTCAATTTCAGACCCTTGCTTTCATCCTTAAGGGCTCTTATGCAGAAATCAATGTACAAGTTAAAGAGCCATGGAGATAGCACGCACCCTTGTCTCCACGTTGTCACTGTGTCGTTGACACGAACACATGCTTCGCTGTTCTCATATAATGACGCGATTGAGTGTATCAGTTTGTTCTTCACTCCGTACACTGCTAGTATATCCCATAATTTTTCTCTAACAACTTTATCATACGCCTTTTCTAGGTCTATGAAGGCACAGAAAATTTTCTGATTTTTATCCAGAACCTTTTCTGTGACCGTGCGCAGAGAAAAAATTTGGTCTATACATCCTCTGCCGCCCACAAATGTACCTTGGACATCCCATATCTTGCTTTCTGTACTCTTTGATCCAGGATCCTTGCATACATCTTACCAACTGAGCTTAGCAAACTTATGGCTCTATAGTTTTTGCAGTCGAGCTTCGATCCTTTACCTTTATACAAAGGTACCACGATTGCATTTCTCCAGTCTGAGGGAGTGTGTCCTTCTTCCCAACATTTGTTGAAAAGTGAGAGACACCACTCCAACGTCTGTTCGCCGCCATATTTTATAAGTTCAGCTGATACACTGTCATACCCGGCAGCTTTCCCCACTTTCGCGTTTTTTACTGCTTCAAACACTTCTTCTTGCGTTATTTCATCCTTATCACTTTCGCTTACTTGCCATGTTCTCTGACTCACGTACCCACTTACTCCGCTATCATACAGTTCCTTGAAATATTCTTTCCATCGTTCTTTTACGCCGTCTTCGTCCATAATTATTTTTCCATCTTTATCATTTATTCCTTTCGAAGCTTTCACAGTTCCATTTTTTCTTTTCGCTACGCCTTTCCAGAACATTTTCATGTTTCCAGGAAAGTCGTTGGCTATTTTCAGGCTTTCTTTCTCTTTTATACCATCTTCTTCCCTTTTTACTGTGTCTTTGACTACCTTCTTGCACACTTTATAATTCTCTTTTGCTCTTTCTTCATTATTCGATCCTTTCGCGGCTATTAATGCCATCCATGCTTTCTTCTTTTCACCCACAACTATCTAAACTCTCTCATTCCACCATGCATCGCCTTTCATTCCACCTCTTTTAGCAATACCACATACCTTTTTCGCTGTCTTACATACGGTCTCTTTCAGTGTCGTCCATGCTTCCTCGATATTTTCACTCCTGTGTATTGCTCTAAGATGTTCGCTTTCCGTATCTTTCGCATATTGTTTTCTTACACTCTCATCTTGCAGCCTTTCTACTTTGGTTCGCTTCGGTGGTTCACTTTGGTGTGTTTTAGAACGCCAGCCAGTAAACAGAACAATTCTTGATATCACCAAGTAGTGATCTGTCTCCAGATCCGCGCCCCTGTACACTCTAGTGTCCACTGTCGCTTTCCTTAGTGCGGCGTCAACACATACATAGTCTATTATCGACCTTTCATTCCCCCTTTCCCATGTATACTGGTGAACTCTTTTGTGGCTGAATACTGAATTCGCCACAAATAAATTCCCTTCCGTGCACACTTCCAGTAGTCTCTTACCATTGTCATTCACTCTGCTATCACCGTGGGGTCCAAGGACAGACTCATAATCTTTCCTACGGACACCAACCCATCCATTTAGATCTCCAGCCAGAATCACTCTTTCATTATCTTTTTTCTCATTTATTATTTCGGTCACACTGTTCCAAAAGTCATCCTTATCACTTTCAGTGTCGGAGTTTCCAGGCGCATATCCTACTATTAGGAATACGCTTGTAATTCCGATCTTCAGCCTTACCCACATCAGTCTAGGACTTTCAAGCTTGTACTCTTTCATACATCTCCCCATACGTTTCGCTAGAATCACACCAACTCCTTTGCATGCAAATTCGTCTATTGTCACTCCCGACCAAAGCTCTATCGTTCCATCATTCCTAACGTTCATCCCTCTACCTTTCTTTTTTGTCTCACTTACACACAATATGTCAATTTCTTTTCCTTTCATTATATCACACAATTCATTCATCTTTCTGTCCATCCCTCCTCTGATATTCCAAACTCCCACTCTACATTCGGTTCTCCTCTTTTCGCCTACCCCCTGGACCGTAACATGACGAGTGGCGGGCTTCATCGATGTTTTCCCGGAGGGGTCCAGGAGGTTTTCTTTATTTTAATTATACATACATTACGCTTTTACATACATCACCTGCAATTGTACACAATTATTGACTATATAATATTTACAATTACAGAATACCTTACATATAAAAAACTTATGACACTATGTTAGTCCCGATTTTTTCCTACCACCTTACATCTACTGGTTACACTATAGTTATACTACATACTGTTATTTTATCACTATTTCACTGACGCATTCTTCTACGTGTTTATTTATTCACTCGTGGTTGCAGTAATATCTGGTTTGCATAATATTTCATTCTACCCAATACTGCACTGGTATGAGCGAATGCAAGTGTTGGCGCATTCTTCCTTCTGCCTGCCCTGCGGGGATCTTTTTATGGCTGCATACATTGATGATTGATGACTGCGTGAGAAGCTGTATGTCCTTGTGCTTGCTTAAACTGTAGGTAGGGCACAGCCCTATCATAAAGGCCATGTCATAAAAGTCCTAGTCCCATTTCCGTAGGTAGGAATTGACCGGCGAAACATTGGTAACATGTGGTGGACAGTGAATTCCAGGAAATTTGTTCAAACACTCAGTTGCATAATATGTGAAGATTGGACCGTATTTAAAAATATAATGTAAGCGTCATTTGCAAATCACCAAAACTTATTCACCTCACAGAACTGTTATACAGAACCGAATTACACATATTTTATATTCACAATATCACATTTCACATATACTACCCGTACAACAAACTATTTATTTCTTACGGTACGCTATTCCTATATTAAGACAATAATACGAGGAGCACAGTAAAAACTGCGTCCGGCGTCTCCGACCTGTGTCCAACTTGTCATTGCGTGGGTATTAAATTAATATTTGATATATCGTCACCTCAGTGCTTGTTTGTCCAACCGACCATTTTGGGCGAAAATGACATTTATATACAGTGGGCTTAATTATAACATTCTACACATTCTAAGCTACGAAAAACATAAATTAATGCACAAATACGTCAGTTATTGCGAATTTTCAAAACCAATCTCCAGCGTGCTGATTAAATTTTACGTGCTTGAATGGTGTATCTCCATAAAACAACGAAAACATCACGCAGTGCGTGCTTGTTTGTCGTATCTCCTCAAATAAACCAATCACAGGCGCGCTCGCACATGACGTCACGTCGCCATATTGTTTCTTTACAACGGCCATCAGTCGACCACCACGAGAGTTTTGTAAAATATTTAAGTTTAATTGCGATATTTCTGAACTTACAGGATTAATTGTTGTGATTTGTGTTAGTAACAATGTCATCAACCTTCCAGAAAAGACAATTCACCCAAAAAAACGTGGAATATCAGTAATTCGATTAAATGTTGGAATTATCTGTATAGGTTATGCTGCGTTTATAATATGTACAGGATGGACACATTTAAAGTTTTTTTTTATATTACTTTTCGGGTAACTAACAGGTACTATGTCAAATGTTAATTTAACACGCACGCAATAACAAGTTGCCACATTCTGAAGACTTACGATATTAATCATCATACAGATCCAGACTGAAAACACTATTAAAAACTGTGTCTCCACTGGGAATCGAACCCGGGACCTTTGGATCAACAGTCAGATACCTAACCAACTGAGCCACAAAGGCCGACAAATATAACAATAACTCAAATATATAATAAATGATATTTGAATCAAGTATCCATTCTAAAAGTTAAAATACACAAACCTTTACTTAAAATGTACAAAAAATATTTAGATGGTTCGATGGCAGAGCGGTTAGCGCACTGGGCTAGTAATCCAGTGGTCGCGAGTTCGAATCCTGCCTTGACCGATTTCGTTCACCTATAGCACAAGCATTTATGCTTATTTTAGGGAACGTAGGAAGATGTATATGTGCTTGTTTAACAAGGACATATTCATTTTTTATAAAAAAAAGAAAAAAAAAATAAAATATATATATACAATTATTTATTTTTATTGACAAACTTTATTACCTCAATAGAGACGAAGTTGGGATCATCTCTCTATAAAGATAATAAACTTCATCTCTATTGAGATAATAAAGTGTGTCAATAAAAATATCATTTGACTACCGATAGGGAACAAAATCCAATGTTTGGGTATATGCAATTAAAAAATATTAGATTTATAATTATTCATTTTATTTATTATAACTTCTCGGGCAAGTAGGTAACAGCTGTACTATGTCAAATATAAATTTAACATGCACCCAATAAAAAGTTGCCACATTCTAGAGACTTACGATATTTATCATCTCACAGATCAAGACTGAATACACAGTTAAAAACTGTCTCAACCGGGAATCAACTCTGAGACCTAACCAACTTCAGATACCTAACCAACTGAACCACGAAGGCCGATTATTACAGTTATATCGATTTTCGACCGCCGTGGCACAGTTTGTAAATCGTTCGTTTTCAGTGCGGGCGTCCTGGGTTCGATTCCCAGCAGAGGAGAAATTTATATAATTCATTTCTCATGCAAATGTTGCTTCTCTGGGCTGGAAACACTGGTTATTTGGAAGAAAGTGCCATACTGCAATAAACTTGCTACTTGCGCAGGATGCAAGGAAATGTTTGTTATTATTATTATTAGTAAAAAATTCAAACTAATATCAGTTTTTCAACTAAATAATACATAAATAATGTATAAAAATATAATTGGGAAAAATAAATGTAGACTTTATCACAATAATATTAATTATATTAATGAGAAATAATATTACTTACAAATTAAATACGCCGTGGAGTCCTAGAGCACCATTTATATGTAAAATGGGACAAGCAAGCAGTCAATATTTATCGTGACTGTTTGGTCAATCTCCGTGACACTGTGTTTTATTTCCGTTAATATTTTTTTTTTGCGTGCCATTTTGTCCTATCTCCATTTTAAGGTCGCTGCATACGGGACGGGGCGACGGCGTGGACGGGACGGGGCGTGTTTTAATTAAACGTCGTTTCATATAAAATGTATACGAACGTGCATACGCCACGGGTGCACAACGGGGCGAGGACGTGGCGTGGACGGAGCGGGAAAAAACATCGTCGTCGACGATGTTTTGCACGTCCCCGCCCCGTCCCGCCACGCTCCGTCCACGCCCCGTTGCGTATGCATGGCAATTACAGTCGCTCCGGAGAGCAAAATCTTTCTTGTTCATAACACTAGCACGTCACGTCCACGTTGCGTATGCATACATGGTTTCATAACCCCACGTCCCGCCCCCGTCCCGTCCACGTCGTCGCCCCGTCCCGTATGCAGAGGCCTTTAAAATCGTTTTTTCATATGTAAAAAGTAAAGTTATTTTGGTGATTATGTATTAATACAAGTCAAGAGGTAAAATATTTACGGGAAAAAACATAATTGAAACATAATCTTCTAACATATCATTAAAAACATAAAAACATCGCTCCTGTAAAATTACATTTCAATGCTCGGTTGGACAAACAAGCACTGAGGCGACGAACAGTTTTAATATTTTTTATGTGGTATTTTTTCACGAATATAGTCCGTCATCTATGTTGTATGCATTTGATGGTAATCTATGGTTTAATATTCAGCTTTCTGTCGCGGTTGACGTATTGGCTCGCGTATTTAATTGTATTTAATAAACGTTAAAAATAAGAAATTAGTAAAGATTTTTCTGTTTTTATCGTTAAAATCGACTGTATATTGATATTAATAAAACAACGTGTATATTTCAAAACTAGTTTATTTGGTGTTACCATTATATTAATTGCAACACCCCAACTACAACAAATAAACAGAACATTTCAATTTTAAAACAATAATTTTTAGTTTTCTTTAAATATCTAAGTATTCTTTTTGCATAATTCCAATGAACATTAGTATAACATTTATTAAATTGATTTAGGAAACTAACACAAAATGATATGTCAGGTCTTGTAAAAATCGATAAATACATTAGACTTCCAATCAACTGTTGATATGGAATCTCAGGATTACAAGTTTCAGACTTTTCAATATCTAAATGAATAATACCAAAATTTAATTGCACAGATAATGCAAATAACATTTTAACACAACAGGTGAAAAAGTCTCTTCATAGTCAATACCAGGACTCTGCGAGAACCTTTAGCCACTAAACGCGCTCTGTATCGCACACCATTTTCACTGTTGATTTTTCTTTTAAATACCTACTTGCGCAGCACTGGGGTTTTCTCAGAAGGCAATTCATCCAAGGGAAACTATGCATCATTTTCCTCGAACGCCTGCAGCTCATCTTTCATCGGCTCAATCCATTTTTCTCTATCCGGTCGCTCCAGAGCTTCTCGAATACTAATAGGATCGCTGGTGACTTCTGGATTCAACGTTCTACTTAGGTTTGAATAACCATAACGCTCTGGCTGCTTCCTCATTCGTTTGCTGATTATTTTTCCTTGTGGTTCTGCTTCCTCTTCTTCGTCAATCTCTTGTGATTGAAATATATCATCCAAATCAGCCAAGGCGTTAAGACAGTCTGATTCTGAAAAATTTTCCAGATCTGCTGAACTCGAAATAGGTTCATCCTTTATTTCTTCATCATTTGTCCCAACATTACTGCCTGACTCATCTGCTTGGAAAATATCCCCAACTGAAACTGTTGCCCTAAAATTCATATTACAGTTTCTTTCCATATTTTCGTGGATTATTACGTCTCTGCTAGTTGTAACACATCTGTTGGTAGGATTATATACTCTGTAGCCTTTAACATTATCAGAAAATCCAACTAAAATGTACTTCTTTGACTTAGTATCCCACTTGAGTCGCTTCTCTTTTGGCACATAAACCATTACTTGACTACCAAAGATTCTGATATGACTTAAATCTGGTTTTTTATTTGTCCAGAGCTCGTATGGTGTTTTATTGTTTAATCCTGATGCAACAGATCTATTCCTTAGATAGACAGCAGTGTTTGTTGCCTCTGCCCAAAACTTATTATCTAATCCTGCATCAAACAATAAACAACGGGCTCGCTCAACAATGGTTCGATTAATGCGTTCACTCAAACCATTTTGCTCAGGAGTATAAGCATTAGTTTTCTGATGTACAATGCCTGCTTCCTTCAAATAATTTTCAAATTCATTGCTACAAAACTCTAAGCCATTATCTGTCCTGAATGTTTTCATCTTTCTGCTTTGTTGGTTTTCTGCCATTGATTTAAATTCTTTAAAATATTTGAAAACTTCACTTTTAGCTTTGAGAAAGTAAACAAAAACCATACGGGTGTAATCATCAACAAATATAAGAAAATACTTTGCTCCACCAATACTAGTTGATTCCATAGGTCCACAAACATCAGCATGAACAATATCCAGTGGCTCACTGCTCCTTGTTCCAGCATGACTAAATGGTAAACACGACTGCTTTCCTTCACAGCACACCGTGCGTGTATTTTTGTTGATCACTGACTTATCCGTGTATGATATTCCCGTGACAGCTCCGTCTTTCATTTTATTCAGATCATTTATATTCAAGTGTCCTAATCTTCTATGCCATATTTCACTATATTAGCAACTGAAGATGTCGATGTAAACAAACATTGTTTTTGCTCCATAACCAACTTATAAACACCGTTTATCTGATTTGCCACGGCCACTAAATGGTTTTTTCTGTTGTAAACATTGCAACACTTTTTATTAAATTCCACTCTGTTACCGTTTTTGATAAGTTGACTTATTGATATTAAATTTGTTGAGAGGTTAGGTACACATAAAACGTCTTTTAATGTAACCTCATATTTACATCTTGGCGTGACAGTAATTATATCAACTTTGCCCGAGCACAACACTGGCATAACATTGTGATTAGCGTCTATAATCTCCTTGATATTCGGCGAAAAAAATGGATTTCCCATCATGTTTACATTTGAAATCATACGAGTACTCGCTCCACTATCCAAATAAAAATCTTGTTTATTATAAATTCCACTAAGAAAAACTACAGAAAACGCGTTTGTCTTATTTGTTGATTATTCTCTTTACACTCCGATTTATAATGTCCAAACTGTTTGCACCGGTAACATTTTATATTCATTTTATCGTATTTGTTAACTTTCGAATCGCCATAATGATTTGAACTGTCATTTTTTCTATGGCTAACAATTGTCGAATTTTGCTGCCAACTATGCTGCCCTCTACTCGAGTTTGCATTTCCGGCCTTGGTATCGCCATAGTGACCCGTTCTGTCAGTTTTTCCATGGCTACCAACTGTAGAATACTGATGGCGACTATACTGCCCTCTACTTATGAATGCATTTCCGGCCTGAGAATCGCTACCTGCCAAATCAATCAACTTTGCCTTGATTACGTCAGCAGTAATGGCGATTCCGGAATGTTCGATGGCCATAATCATTGGTAGGTATTTTTCTGGTAGACCCGCCAACATTAAGCATCCGATCCACTCGTCGTTGACTGAAAATCCTGTTCCCGATAATTTCTGCGCATTCTCGATGATTTGCGTTACGTAGCTAGTCATCGAATCACAATTATCTAGGCGAATCGATATTAAATTGCGCAGCAAAATGATCCTTCGTGAGAATCCAGAAACGTCAAACAATTTTTTTAATTTCTGCCACAAATTATATGCACTTGAAGCATCCCTTATGTGAACATATAGTGACGGATCGATGGTTAGGATTAACTTTGCTTTCGCCTTGGCATCTTCTGCGGTTGCTGGAGTTTCTACTTTTATACACATTGCCATGCCCTCCAAAACAAGCAAATTTTCTACTGCAAACGCCCATTCTATATAATTTTCACGACCGATCAACTTCGGAACGTTAGTCAAGAATGATGATGCCATTTCTGTTATACTAATGCTTTTAATTTCACTCACAAACACATTTAATGCAAACTTATAGTATTATTTATAGAGTATACTGGGCCCCATAACCTAATACAACAACGTGTATATTTCAAAACTAGTTTATTTGGTGTTACCATTATATTAATTGCAACAGATATTGTGCATGTTTATGTGTGTAAATTGTGATTTAATAATGTTTCCTGTCCCATAGTAAAATTACTCTTTATAATATGGCGTCTACGTGAGAAAATCGTTACTCGCAAACTCGGCGATAGTTGTTGTGAAATTGAACATTCATGTGAATTTCTTCATACATTTTTCATAATGTAATTTTTTTTTCTAGGCGTTTCCCGGGAAAATGATTTTTTTCCCGTAATCTGTACATTTTTATCTATCTATAGACAAAAAAATCAACAAAATTGGCATTGTAGGCCACTTGTAAATAATTACCTAAATATTAAGTTTTTAATTAATCTTTTGTATACATATTTTTCAGACAATGGATAGCCAACAAGAAACAAGAAAACAAGAGGCAAAAATATTAATAAAAGAAGAATATATTCATTCAATTAACCAATGTATTGGTGAAGAATTTCATGAATTCCCAATTGAAGAATGTGAAGTAGATTTAAAAAAAGAAATTGAAGGGCATTCTGTGATTGAAAATGAAGACAAATTAAACATACCTATGAATAATGATTGTATCGTCACTGGGAAGAAAGTTTCTCAAATGCGACATTTAAAACTACACAAACTAACTCATTCATGTGAAAAACCACATCAATGCAGTGTCTGTGGAAAGTCCTTTTATCGGATGGATCGTTTAAAAGTACATCAACTAATCCATTCGGGTAAAAAACCACATGAATGCAGGGTCTGTGGAAAGACATTTTCTGAGATGGGAAGTTTAAACCGACACAAACTAACTCATTCGGGTGAAAAACCACATGAATGCTGTGTCTGTGGAAAGAAATTTTCTCTGAAGCACCATTTAAAAGTACACAAACTAACTCATTCGGGTGAAAAACCACATCAATGTAGTGTCTGTGGAAAGACTTTTCTTTGGATGACAAGTTTTAAACGACACAAACTAACTCATTCGGATGATAAAACCACATGAATGCAGTTTCTGTGGATAGACATTTTCTCAAATGGGAAGTTTAAAACTACACAAACTAACTCATTCGGGCCAAAAACCACATCAATGTAGTGTCTGTGGAAAGAAATTTTCTCGGATGGATGGTTTAAATGTATATCAACTAATCCATTCAGGTAAAAAAGCACATGAATGCAGTGTCTGTGGAAAAAAAATTTATAAGATGAAAATTTTAAAATGACACAAACTTACTCATTCGGGTGAAAACCATATGAATGCAGTGTCTGTGGAAAGACATTTTCTCACATGGGAAGTTTAAAACGACATAAACTAACTCATTCGGGAGAAAAACCACATGAATGCAGTGTGTGTGGAAAGAAATTTTCTCAGACGGGATATTTAAAAGTACACAAACTAACTCATTCAAGTGAAAAACCACATGAATGCAGTATCTGTGGAAAGACATTTTCTCACATGGGACATTTAAAACGAGACAATCTAACTCATTCCTGTGAAAAAACATATGAATGCAGTGTTTGTGGAAAGACATTTTTTTGGATGAAAAGTTTAAAATTACATAAACTCACTCATTCGGATGTAAAACCACATGTATGCAATTACTGTGGAAAATTTTTTTATTGGATAAGAAATTTAAAACTACACAAGCTAACTCATTCGGGTGAAAATCCACATGAATGCAGTGTCTGTGGAAAGACATTTTCTCACTTGGGAAGTTTAAAACTACACAAACTAACTCATTCGGGTGAAAATCATAAATGCGTTGTGTGTGAAAAGACATTTTCTCGGAAAGGGATATTTAAAACGACTAACTCATTCGGGTGGAAAACCACATGACCACATAAAAAACCACAGGAATGAATGCATTGTACATTCGGGAATTTTGCGTTGAGCCTTTATTTCGTTTGTCTAATCTAATTAATATCTTCTTTGTTTCTTGTGTCATAAAATTATTATATCTTATTTTGAGATCTTTTTGTATCATGCCATGAAGCATTTTATGTATATAAATTATAACATGAGGGTATATTTTTTGTTTGACAGACATTTTGTTTAGATCATTTAGCATTTTATGTGTCTTTGTTCTTTTATTACAATTTAATATAATGTATCTCATAGCTCAGTTTTGTATTATATGGATCTCAAATTGATGTTTTCAAAAAAATTCTAGAAATTCTCAAACATTTTTTATTAGTAAAAATATTTATCATGATGAATTTATGTGTTCAACTGCCTATATTTACAAAGTTTTTGAAAATATCGAAAAAAGTCGAAACATCCCAACTAGATAATTTAATTTTCTATAAAAAATATTAACATTGTAGTAGTACATCTCAATTTTTTTTTAACAATTATTATAAGAATTGAATTTAGTGACGACATTGCTTCATACAATTTGTATGGCAGTCGCCTATACACAAAAATATAATGTAAGAAGACTTAATAGTTAGATACTTAAATATCCAAACATACATACATACCATCATGCTGTTTTCATATTCCGGGTAGGAGAAAAGGACTGACCTCCATACTGTCCTATCTTGACATACATACCTACATGTGTTGTATAGAAAACAAAATATCTTAAATTATTCAATAATTTGGATTTAAATGTTTATAGTTTGGTACTTATTCTTCAACTATACATACTTTCGCTTTCGACAGTTGGATCTCATGTATTACATGCAACTAGTTTTATAATAGTCAAGATTTCAATCAAATATTGATTTTCGTTCAGTGTATTAGTTTCTTAAAAAATAATCTAATTTATAATGCATGCATGCATGTGTATGTATGTATGTATCCATGGCTGCGTGTGTGTATGTACCTACATGTAAATAAGTGTGTATATATGTGTCACTGGTGGGTGTGTCATTGGTATATATTATTTTTCTATATGTTGTTTTTTTATGTTTTATTTTCTTGTCAAACAATATATTTTAAATACTCTGATTTTACATGTAATTTTCATGGAAGTGTATTATTATATATATATATATATATATATATATATATATATATATATATATATATATATATATATATATATATATATATATATATATATATATATATATATATATATATATATATATATATATATATATATATATATATATATATATATATATATATATATATATATATATATATATATATATATATATATATATATATATATATATATATATATATATGTTATTATTAAGTATTTTGGGGATAACCCGCGTCAAATTATGATTCCCGAGAGAATCAGTCGTCTGCCGACGTTTCGTCTGAATCTCATCAGACATTTTCTAAAGGCGCCTTGTTAATAAATTTTCGTCTCGAGGGATAGTGCACGCACGTCCGTTCGAGTCGAAAGCTTACTACCAAGTGAAAGTTTGAAAGGAAGCCGCGTCAAGTGTTAGTGGAGGGGTGGGTTTCCCCAATGACGTCATTATTGCGTTTTGTTTGGCTTCTAGTGACTCTAGTACTTAACGGTATATTGTTTACAGGTGGATTATCAGTTTTCGGCTTACTAAGAATTTTACTAATGTTTTTAATGTGACTATTGTTTGAAATATCGGTAGTTTGATTACTATGGTTTTTAAAAATGTTGTTTTCAAGTACACTTGTCCATGCGGTCGGGATTCGAATGCTATCGTCCCTGTTATTCATTATACTGTTGCTTCTTTTATATATTTCAATTGCTTCCCTGTAAATTCTAAATGTTTCATTATTAATATTCGCGACTACTTTTGAATTTTCAAAGTCTATGGAGTGATTTTCGGTCAATGAGTGATTTACAAGAGATGAAGTTAGTTTCCGGTTTTTAACATCTACGCGATGTTCAGAGACGCGCGCCGAGATTCTGCGATTTGTCCTGCCTATGTAAGTTTTTGAGCAATCACCGCATGGGATTTCGTAAATACCGTGTGACTCTAATGGTATTTTATCTTTCGGACTTTTTAAAAAGGATGAAATTTTGTTGTCTGTTCTAAAAATGGTGCGAATATTATGTTTATAAAGTAGGTGACTGATTTTGTCTGTAGTGCCTTTTATGTAAGGCAAAAACGCAATGGAGAGTGGCTTTACTTTAGTTGACGTATCTTTTTTATTATAATTTTTATTAGTTTGATTTTTTACTGCATTATTTATCGTAAAATTAGAAAAACCGTTATTTCGTAGCGCGTTTTTAAGATACTCTAATTCGTTTTGAATGTTTTCGGAGTCGGCTATCCTTAATGATCGTGTTACCAAGGTGTTTGCTACAGAGGCGATTTGTGCTGGATGATGGTTCGACGATGCGTGGAGATATCTGTTGGTATGTGTTGATTTTCTGTACACAGTGTGGCCGAGAGTGCCATCGTCTTTTTTGATTACGAGAACATCAAGAAAAGGTATTTCACCGTTGTTTTCTATCTCCATTGTGAATTTGATGTTATTGTGGAGATCGTTCAGAAAATCAAGAAATTTGTTAAGTTCCTCCAAACCGTGAGGCCATATAACGAAGGTATCGTCCACGTATCTAATCCATAGCTTTGGTTTTAAGCGCGCTCTATCTATAGCTTCCTTTTCTAACTTGGTCATGAATATGTTAGCGACTGGCGGTGAAAGAGATAGACCCATTGGTGCTCCTTTTACTTGTTTGTACATGTCGTTATTATAAGTGAAAAATGTGTTATTGAGGCAATGTTCTATTAAAGTTATTATGTCATTCGGTGGGTCACTCATTTCTTTTATTGCTTGAAGAGCTTCGTCTGTGGGTATATTGGTAAACAAGGATACGACGTCAAAACTGACAAGGATGTCGCCCTTGTTTAATTTTTGATTTTTAATGATTTGTATAAAATGTTCCGAATTTTTGACAAAAGATTCCGCTGATTCTACATCTGGTTGTAAGTAGTTGGCAAGATACTTTGATAACATTTGAAGTGGAGAACCGACAGAACTGACTATGGGTCTAAGAGGAACATCCGTCTTATGAATTTTTGGCAAACCGTATAATTTCGGAAAACGTGACGATTTTTCTCTAGGTATTAACGACTTTTTTAATTCGGGACTTAATTTGGATGACATAATTTTAGTTTTAGTCGTTTTTTCTAAGTATGTTATAGGATTATTAGGATGCAGTTTATAAGCCGGATCGTTAAGCAAATTAGTAATTTTAATGTGATAATCTTCGCTTTTCATGATTACTGTTGCGTTTCCCTTATCTGCCGGAAGAATAATTATATCTTTATTTGCGCGTAATTCTTTAAGAGCTCGTATTTCATCGAGAGATATATTTCTTTTCGGCGGAAGCGATTTTCTAAGTATATGGCAAGTTTCTTGTCGTATAGTTTCGGCTATATTATTTGGTAGTTTACATACGGCTGATTCGATTCCCGTAACAATGTCTTCTTTTGGAATTTTCGGAGGAACAACACCAAAATTAAAACCTTTACTTAGAACCGATATTGTATCGTTATTTAATTTAAGATCGGTGAGATTGTGAATGATTTTATCGGTATTTAAAGACTGTTGGTATTCTACTTTTTTGATATTATTTTCGATACGCGTGAATTTACTTATTTGGCGGTCGGAGTTTATTTTATTATTCGTTTCAATTCTATTATGAATGAGATTATCTAATTCGGACCATATTAATGGGTGTAATATATTAGAAAGTTTTAAATGAAGATTTTTAATATCAGTACCAAGTGTATGTAATTGTAAATGAATGTAACCGATTTCGTCGCGTATGAGGGAAAAACTAGTATTATAAAGAATTTTTCTCACCGATTTTCTGCTACCGCGTTGTCTCAGTTGAAAACACTTTGGCACTACTTTTTTATCATTTTGGTGTTGTTCCTCCGAAAATTCCAAAAGAAGACATTGTTACGGGAATCGAATCAGCCGTATGTAAACTACCAAATAATATAGCCGAAACTATACGACAAGAAACTTGCCATATACTTAGAAAATCGCTTCCGCCGAAAAGAAATATATCTCTCGATGAAATACGAGCTCTTAAAGAATTACGCGCAAATAAAGATATAATTATTCTTCCGGCAGATAAGGGAAACGCAACAGTAATCATGAAAAGCGAAGATTATCACATTAAAATTACTAATTTGCTTAACGATCCGGCTTATAAACTGCATCCTAATAATCCTATAACATACTTAGAAAAAACGACTAAAACTAAAATTATGTCATCCAAATTAAGTCCCGAATTAAAAAAGTCGTTAATACCTAGAGAAAAATCGTCACGTTTTCCGAAATTATACGGTTTGCCAAAAATTCATAAGACGGATGTTCCTCTTAGACCCATAGTCAGTTCTGTCGGTTCTCCACTTCAAATGTTATCAAAGTATCTTGCCAACTACTTACAACCAGATGTAGAATCAGCGGAATCTTTTGTCAAAAATTCGGAACATTTTATACAAATCATTAAAAATCAAAAATTAAACAAGGGCGACATCCTTGTCAGTTTTGACGTCGTATCCTTGTTTACCAATATACCCACAGACGAAGCTCTTCAAGCAATAAAAGAAATGAGTGACCCACCGAATGACATAATAACTTTAATAGAACATTGCCTCAATAACACATTTTTCACTTATAATAACGACATGTACAAACAAGTAAAAGGAGCACCAATGGGTCTATCTCTTTCACCGCCAGTCGCTAACATATTCATGACCAAGTTAGAAAAGGAAGCTATAGATAGAGCGCGCTTAAAACCAAAGCTATGGATTAGATACGTGGACGATACCTTCGTTATATGGCCTCACGGTTTGGAGGAACTTAACAAATTTCTTGATTTTCTGAACGATCTCCACAATAACATCAAATTCACAATGGAGATAGAAAACAACGGTGAAATACCTTTTCTTGATGTTCTCGTAATCAAAAAAGACGATGGCACTCTCGGCCACACTGTGTACAGAAAATCAACACATACCAACAGATATCTCCACGCATCGTCGAACCATCATCCAGCACAAATCGCCTCTGTAGCAAACACCTTGGTAACACGATCATTAAGGATAGCCGACTCCGAAAACATTCAAAACGAATTAGAGTATCTTAAAAACGCGCTACGAAATAACGGTTTTTCTAATTTTACGATAAATAATGCAGTAAAAAATCAAACTAATAAAAATTATAATAAAAAAGATACGTCAACTAAAGTAAAGCCACTCTCCATTGCGTTTTTGCCTTACATAAAAGGCACTACAGACAAAATCAGTCACCTACTTTATAAACATAATATTCGCACCATTTTTAGAACAGACAACAAAATTTCATCCTTTTTAAAAAGTCCGAAAGATAAAATACCATTAGAGTCACACGGTATTTACGAAATCCCATGCGGTGATTGCTCAAAAACTTACATAGGCAGGACAAATCGCAGAATCTCGGCGCGCGTCTCTGAACATCGCGTAGATGTTAAAAACCGGAAACTAACTTCATCTCTTGTAAATCACTCATTGACCGAAAATCACTCCATAGACTTTGAAAATTCAAAAGTAGTCGCGAATATTAATAATGAAACATTTAGAATTTACAGGGAAGCAATTGAAATATATAAAAGAAGCAACAGTATAATGAATAACAGGGACGATAGCATTCGAATCCCGACCGCATGGACAAGTGTACTTGAAAACAACATTTTTAAAAACCATAGTAATCAAACTACCGATATTTCAAACAATAGTCACATTAAAAACATTAGTAAAATTCTTAGTAAGCCGAAAACTGATAATCCACCTGTAAACAATATACCGTTAAGTACTAGAGTCACTAGAAGCCAAACAAAACGCAATAATGACGTCATTGGGGAAACCCACCCCTCCACTAACACTTGACGCGGCTTCCTTTCAAACTTTCACTTGGTAGTAAGCTTTCGACTCGAACGGACGTGCGTGCACTATCCCTCGAGACGAAAATTTATTAACAAGGCGCCTTTAGAAAATGTCTGATGAGATTCAGACGAAACGTCGGCAGACGACTGATTCTCTCGGGAATCATAATTTGACGCGGGTTATCCCCAAAATACTTAATAATAACATATTTTGTACTCGCGAAAACCTTAGATTTAACATAAATAACCTCTACGGGGAGGAAATATACAGTGAAACGAAAAAGTTTGAAAAATTAAAGTCAAAACACGCGAAGCTTCTATGTGACCTAACCTTTTTGTGTCGATGTCGTGATAAAAAAGTAGTGCCAAAGTGTTTTCAACTGAGACAACGCGGTAGCAGAAAATCGGTGAGAAAAATTCTTTATAATACTAGTTTTTCCCTCATACGCGACGAAATCGGTTACATTCATTTACAATTACATACACTTGGTACTGATATTAAAAATCTTCATTTAAAACTTTCTAATATATTACACCCATTAATATGGTCCGAATTAGATAATCTCATTCATAATAGAATTGAAACGAATAATAAAATAAACTCCGACCGCCAAATAAGTAAATTCACGCGTATCGAAAATAATATCAAAAAAGTAGAATACCAACAGTCTTTAAATACCGATAAAATCATTCACAATCTCACCGATCTTAAATTAAATAACGATACAATATCGGTTCTAAGTAAAGGTTTTAATTTTGGTGTTGTTCCTCCGAAAATTCCAAAAGAAGACATTGTTACGGGAATCGAATCAGCCGTATGTAAACTACCAAATAATATAGCCGAAACTATACGACAAGAAACTTGCCATATACTTAGAAAATCGCTTCCGCCGAAAAGAAATATATCTCTCGATGAAATACGAGCTCTTAAAGAATTACGCGCAAATAAAGATATAATTATTCTTCCGGCAGATAAGGGAAACGCAACAGTAATCATGAAAAGCGAAGATTATCACATTAAAATTACTAATTTGCTTAACGATCCGGCTTATAAACTGCATCCTAATAATCCTATAACATACTTAGAAAAAACGACTAAAACTAAAATTATGTCATCCAAATTAAGTCCCGAATTAAAAAAGTCGTTAATACCTAGAGAAAAATCGTCACGTTTTCCGAAATTATACGGTTTGCCAAAAATTCATAAGACGGATGTTCCTCTTAGACCCATAGTCAGTTCTGTCGGTTCTCCACTTCAAATGTTATCAAAGTATCTTGCCAACTACTTACAACCAGATGTAGAATCAGCGGAATCTTTTGTCAAAAATTCGGAACATTTTATACAAATCATTAAAAATCAAAAATTAAACAAGGGCGACATCCTTGTCAGTTTTGACGTCGTATCCTTGTTTACCAATATACCCACAGACGAAGCTCTTCAAGCAATAAAAGAAATGAGTGACCCACCGAATGACATAATAACTTTAATAGAACATTGCCTCAATAACACATTTTTCACTTATAATAACGACATGTACAAACAAGTAAAAGGAGCACCAATGGGTCTATCTCTTTCACCGCCAGTCGCTAACATATTCATGACCAAGTTAGAAAAGGAAGCTATAGATAGAGCGCGCTTAAAACCAAAGCTATGGATTAGATACGTGGACGATACCTTCGTTATATGGCCTCACGGTTTGGAGGAACTTAACAAATTTCTTGATTTTCTGAACGATCTCCACAATAACATCAAATTCACAATGGAGATAGAAAACAACGGTGAAATACCTTTTCTTGATGTTCTCGTAATCAAAAAAGACGATGGCACTCTCGGCCACACTGTGTACAGAAAATCAACACATACCAACAGATATCTCCACGCATCGTCGAACCATCATCCAGCACAAATCGCCTCTGTAGCAAACACCTTGGTAACACGATCATTAAGGATAGCCGACTCCGAAAACATTCAAAACGAATTAGAGTATCTTAAAAACGCGCTACGAAATAACGGTTTTTTCTAATTTTACGATAAATAATGCAGTAAAAAATCAAACTAATAAAAATTATAATAAAAAAGATACGTCAACTAAAGTAAAGCCACTCTCCATTGCGTTTTTGCCTTACATAAAAGGCACTACAGACAAAATCAGTCACCTACTTTATAAACATAATATTCGCACCATTTTTAGAACAGACAACAAAATTTCATCCTTTTTAAAAAGTCCGAAAGATAAAATACCATTAGAGTCACACGGTATTTACGAAATCCCATGCGGTGATTGCTCAAAAACTTACATAGGCAGGACAAATCGCAGAATCTCGGCGCGCGTCTCTGAACATCGCGTAGATGTTAAAAACCGGAAACTAACTTCATCTCTTGTAAATCACTCATTGACCGAAAATCACTCCATAGACTTTGAAAATTCAAAAGTAGTCGCGAATATTAATAATGAAACATTTAGAATTTACAGGGAAGCAATTGAAATATATAAAAGAAGCAAAAGTATAATGAATAACAGGGACGATAGCATTCGAATCCCGACCGCATGGACAAGTGTACTTGAAAACAACATTTTTAAAAACCATAGTAATCAAACTACCGATATTTCAAACAATAGTCACATTAAAAACATTAGTAAAATTCTTAGTAAGCCGAAAACTGATAATCCACCTGTAAACAATATACCGTTAAGTACTAGAGTCACTAGAAGCCAAACAAAACGCAATAATGACGTCATTGGGGAAACCCACCCCTCCACTAACACTTGACGCGGCTTCCTTTCAAACTTTCACTTGGTAGTAAGCTTTCGACTCGAACGGACGTGCGTGCACTATCCCTCGAGACGAAAATTTATTAACAAGGCGCCTTTAGAAAATGTCTGATGAGATTCAGACGAAACGTCGGCAGACGACTGATTCTCTCGGGAATCATAATTTGACGCGGGTTATCCCCAAAATACTTAATAATAACATATTTTGTACTCGCGAAAACCTTAGATTTAACATATATATATATATATATATATATATATATATATATATATATATATATATATATATATATATATATATATATATATATATATATATATATATATATATATATATATATATATATATATATATATATATATATATATATATATATATATATATATATATATATATATATATATATATATATATATATATATATATATATATATATATATATATATATATATATATATATATATATATATATATATCCCGCAATACTTGTTGCGTCACCTATGTGAAATTCGTATAGGGTTGTTGCGTCCACCAACTTTTCGCGTCCGGTATACGGACGCAAGATAATTTTCACGCCAAAAACTACCATTCTGTTGCTTATACCATAGAGAATCAACTGGCAAAAATTTACATGGAAGCAAAAAAAATATCAAAATATCTTGAAATGAATATTATTAGTTCAACCATTGGCCGCACGGAGATTTATTCAGTGTATATTTTGAAGGTGTATATTTTTACTAAGCCACCGATCGTTTTGCATCCGCGGCAAAATATTACATGTTGACCTTGGCCGCACGGAGATTTGTTCGGAGTATATTTTGAAGGTGATTTATATATATGGCTCCGATCGTCTTGCGTCCGCGCTCAATACTCTTCAACCATGTCTCTGTGACCTTCGCGATAAAATGAATACAATTCAACGCATTTTAAATATTGCCTTGAAAAAGCGCGTACCTACTTACTTTTATTTTTACGACTTCATACAACTGTCGATATATGTATTGATACCTACTCTCTCTCGTGCGCGTACCTACTTACTTTCAGTTTTACAAAGTTCATACTAGGTATATGTTGATTTGATTATTGTTACTTTCTCATGCGCGGACCTACTTACTTTTATTTTTACATAGTTCATAAAACTATCAATTTGTTTATTGTTACTCTGATGCGCGTACCTACTTACTTACTATTGCAATGTTAATATTTTTTATAGAAAATTTCCATATATCTCAGAAACCATAAAAGCTAGAACACTGAAAATTGGAATCAACATAGACATATACAAAATCTGAAATGAGTTTTTTCAAAAAAATTCCAGGGTTTCTCAAACATTATTTGTAAAGAAAAATATTTTTTTATGATAAATTTATGAGTTTAACTGCCTATGTTTCCATTTTTTTGAATATCGAAAAAAACCGAAAAACCCCAACTAGATAATTTAATTTTCCAACTGTCGATTCGTTTATGAGAATTCAATTCTCTGAATGAATCGTCCTTATTAAGCCAAGATGCGTGTACGAAAGAACATTTTTTATGGCGTAGTGGACTTTTTGCATGCTAATAACATCAACTAGAGGCCTCGCAGCATATATGTTCCATTACATGGATTTACTCAGAATACGGAGTAGAACATTTTATGTGAGTTTTGTGTGTCTGTGTGTCCGTCCCCTCTTATAACTTTTGATCCGCTCAATTTACAGAGCCCAAAATTTCAGAATATATAAAAAGTTATATGCCTACAAAACTTTTATACTTAGAATTTTGAATTTTTGTTTCAGTCAGGGGTTATAAACTTTTGAAATTTTGGTATATTTTTCCATATATCTCAGAAACCATAAAAGCTAGAACGCTGAAAATTGGTATAAATATAGACAAACACAAAATATCAAATGAGTATTAAAAAAAAAATCCAGGGTTTCTCAAACATTTTTTAATAAGAAAAATATTTTTTTATGAAAAATTTATGAGTTTAACTGCCTATATTTCCAAATTTTTTAAAAACATTGAACAAACCGAAACACCCCAACTAGATAATTTTATTTTCTATAAAAAATATAACCATTGTATTAGCACATCTCAAATTCTTTTTAACAATTTTTATAAAAATTGAATTTAGTGACGACATTCCTTCATACAATTTGTATGACAGTCGCCTACACACAATATCTAAGAAGACTTAATTGTTTGATACTAATCTCCAAACATACATACATACCATCATGCTGTTTTCATATTCTGGGTAGGATCAAAGGACTGACATCCATACTATCCTATCTTGACATACATACATAATTTAACTGTCACAATCCTTTTCCCATCCTTTTTTTTCTCTTCCCTTCCTTTCCCGTCACAGGCAAACATACATCTTAGTTATATTTAAATTAATGATGTTTAAAATGTTTCATATTTAATATCTGTGGACATATGTAATTGGTCTGTTTATTTTTATTTTATAGTGTATTATACTATTTTAGTATTTTAAGACTGTATTGGTCCCTAAATAAATAAATAAATACCTAGGTAATGTGTTGTATAGAAAACCAAATATCTTTAAATATTAAACAATTTATATTTATGGGTTTATAGTTTGATACTTATTCTTCAACTATACATACTATCGCTATCGACAGTTGGATCTCATGTGTTACATGCAACTAATTTTAAAAATCTGTTGGTTAAAAAATCATCTTATTTTATAATAGACGAGTTTTCAATCGAATGTTGATATTCATTTTCGTTCAGTGTTTGAGTTCCTAAGTTGTTCAAGGTTTCAAAATAGTCGAGGTTTCAATCGTATGTTAATATTGGTTTTCGTTCAGTGTTTTATTTTCTAAATATGTATATCTGTTGATTAAAAAATTAACTTAACATATTGATATTAATTATCTTTCAGTGTTACAGTTATTTAATAAATAAATTGTCGTCTATCATTATTTAGAATATGATATTGAATAGTACACAACATTCATTTCGAAATGATTGTTGAATACCTACTATTATTGTTTAATTATTATATTTTTAGTACCTTATGTAAATAAATAAAAAATTAACAAACTCATTCATTTTATTGTTAATCATTGGTATCATACTGTACACTTTCATGGATCGATCCTCACTGTGTTCCACACAATGTGGGGTAACCATCGGCAGGTGAACGGGTGTGCATTATCCTATAAAAAAGCATGCCATGCGCATTTTTGTCGACACACCGGCATCTTTATTAATATATATATTTTTTTAAATATAAAAAATGAATATGTCCTTGTTAAACAAGTACATATACATCTTCCTACGTTCCCTAAAAAAATCAAATAAATGCATGTGCTATAGGTAAACGAAATCGGTCGAGACAGGATTCGAACTCGCGACCACTGGATTACCAGCCCAGCGCGCTAGCCGCTCTGCCATCGACCCATCCATCCATTAAATTAATATAAATGATATGAGAATATTTTAAAGCTTGGTGACTGTTTATTTTCGATGTCACTAAATGTTTATTAAGGGTCATTTCATTTACTCCGTATATTATTTAAATCATTGGTTTTCAGTGAATTTTTGAGGAGTGAGTATAATTACTTTACCTTTTTTCAAACCATAGATTGGCCGCGTCCCGGCTTAAATAGAAATTCGTTAGTGGTAAACATAATTTCTACATTTCCGTAAAAGGGATTTAGGCTTGTATTATAGACTTCCCGTTTGTCACGCAGATCAGATAACACATTGATTAGCGATCGTATTACTTAACTCTTGTTACACATTCTCTTTCGAACTCACCACAGTATCGTGTATTTGCGAAGAAAATAAATAATAATGATACTTTCGAATATTTGTATTATTGCATATGCGCAAACATTGGATTTTTTTCTGTCGGGAGTCAATGATATTTAAGCCCTGTAGGTGCCTTGATTTCCCGGTTCTCCTACAATAAATATTCCAACTTCGTCTCTATTGAGATAATTAAAAATCTGTTAATGATACTTTCAACAAAATTTAAAAATATTACAAACCCGGCAGATGTTGTACTAACTGTGTATAATGGTTGATGTTTATGTAATCCAACTGTCGATTTGTTTAAGAAAATTTATTTATCTAAACATATCGACAGTACTAAGCCAAGATGCGCGTATTAGGAACATTTTGTATACCTACCATAGTGGACTTATTGCATGCAAAAAACACAAACTTAGAGGCTTCGCAGCAAATATCATATTCTATATAATGTCGTCCATCATACCATCATGCTGTTTTCATATTCTGGTTAGAAAAAAGGACTGACCTCCATACTGTCCTATCTTGACATACATACCTACATCTGTTGTATAGAAAACAAAATATCTTAAAATATTCAATAATTTGGATTTATGGGTTTATAGTTTGGTACTTATTCTTCAACTAACATACTATCGTTATCGATAGTTGGATCTCATGTATTACATGCAACTAGTTTCTTATTGTTTTTTTGCGTTTATCTTAATTACATATTTCAACTGTCGATTTGTTTAAGAGACCTTTGTTCTCTTAACATATCGACAATGTTTCAAGCCAGGATACGCGAGAATTGTATGCAGGGTCTACTTTTTTCACGGCTTTTCAAAGTCATAAAACACCAACATAGTGGCTTCACAGCATATATGTTCCATACACGGATTTACTCAGAATTCGGAGTAAAATATTTCGTGTGAGTTTTGTGTGCGTATGCGTGTGCTTGTGCGTGCGTGCGTGCGTGCGTGCATGCGTGCGTGCGTGCGTGCATGCGTGCGTGCGTGCGTGCGTGCATGCGTGCGTGCGTGCGTGCATGCGTGCGTGCGTGCGTGCGTGCATGCGTGCGTGCGTGCGTGCGTGCATGTGTGTGTGTGTGAGGGTGTGTGTGTGTGTGTGTCCGTCTCCCCTTATAACTTTTGATCTGCTCAATTTACAGAGCCCAAAACTTCAGAATACATAAATAGTTATAGGCCTACAAAACTTTTATACTCAGAATTTTGAATTTTTGTTTCAGTCAGGGGTTATCAACTTTTGAATTTTTACTTTATTTTTCCATATATCTCAGAAACCATAAAAGCTTGAACGCTGAAAATTGGTACGAACATAGACAAATACAAAATCTCAAACGAGTTTTTTCAAAAAAATTCCAGAGTTTCTCAAACATTTTTTATTAAGAAAAACATTTTTTTAAATTTATGTGTTTAACTGCCTATATTTCCTTAGTTTTTAATAATATCGAAAAAAACCGAAACAATCCAAATAGATAATTTAATTTTCTATAAAACATAGTAACATTGTAGTAGTACATCTCAAATTTACATAAATTGAATTTAGTGACGACATTGCTTCATACGATTTCTATGGCAGTCGCCTATACACAATATTATTATATATTATGTAGGTATCTACATTCATGTTTATAAATTTATTTAAAATTATTTCTCACGTAACTCTTGCTTATCGGGGCTGGAAACACTAGGTAAATAAATTAGATGAAATTGTCGAATAGCAATGAAATGGCCACATGCACAGGGTGCAAGGAAGTATTTATTATTATTTTTAAATTTTATATATATTTTTTCAATGGCGAGCCTTTGAATTTTGTTTTATTTTATAATTTATTTTGAAAGAAATAATGTTTGGGTACATATTAAATTTATATGATGTACCTAGTACGTAAGTACTTCATCTAATAAATAGTGACATTAAACAAAGTAGGTACCTATGTAGTGTGTTTTATATAATATTTAAATAATGAATTTCCCCAACATTTTTTAACACAAAATTATCTTTTGACTAAATATATCACAACAAAAAAATCAAATAAAAACTTTTGTTATTTGTATAATATACGAGTACTTCAAAATATATAAAAGATTCATAAAATCCTAGATGTTATACTCCCGGTTGATATCTATATCAAAAAATTTAAAAAAAAGTTCAACGCTCTTAAATTTGTGCATGCCTTTCGATTACACGATTGTATAAAACTCTACGATAGAGGAGATCAAATGTTTGTTGGTGTAACATCGTTGAAAAAATATTGAGATGGTCTTATGTTAAGATAATGTAGTTTTCTTCAAAACTGCGTATAAAAACACCGTCGGACTCAACAGTAAGCTGTCAATAAATTGAACAATAATTCACAATATGTTTCTAAACATCGTAGGTATTTAAAAAAACATAGTTGTTAAATTGATAATATCAGTCCATCGACATTGAAATAAACATCCCTATAATATAGAACGAGCAATTTAATTGATATATTTTTTTTAATATCCTTATTGATATTACAAAAGATGTTTTTAATTTTACTCTGACACTAATGAACATTCGGACAAACTTCACCATCACACCACAGATGTTTGTCATAACATTGTACGTAAGTTAATGTAAAATAATCCTTACAAATAATAAGTAAAATGTTGTTAGTACGCATGTTGATGTTAACTCATTATGGACAGTATTTATGTCTTCAATACGCATGTCTGGAGCAAAGCACGGACCGGGACAGTGTTCTGTCCTTTTCTAACACATACCAATGAAGCGCTATCTGTGTCGCTCACAATCACGGATCGGCAAAATTTCGTATTACTATGAGATAATATGTAGAAAAATTACGTTCATATAAATTATGCACACAATCCTATAATATACGAATTTTGGCGCTATATACAAACACGCATCTACTAACAAAGTTACTAGGTACCATTATAACGTATTTTGGCAAGTGTTTTGAATAAGTTTTTTGGATATAATATATATTTATTAATTTTAGAAGGCAGTGTAGTGCACTTATGTACACACTAAGAAATCGCCTGTGTACAGAAGGCGTAGTAATAAAGCTAGAACAAATGGACGTGAAAACTATATAAAATATACGAAATATATAAAATATCGAAAAATATACACATGGACGCAAGTATGATGTCAATTATGCATAGGAAAGTTTTTAATATACACCGGAAGTAGTAATAAAGCTAGAACAAATGGACGTGAAAACTATATAAAATATACGAAATATATAAAATATCGAAAAATATACACATGGACGCAAGTATGATGTCAATTATGCATAGGAAAGTTTTTAATATACACCGGAAGTAGTAATAAAGCTAGAACAAATGGACGTGAAAACTATATAAAATATACGAAATATATAAAATATCGAAAAATATACACATGGACGCAAGTATGATGTCAATTATGCATAGGAAAGTTTTTAATATACACCGGAAGTAGTAATAAAGATAGAAAAATGGACGTGAAAACTATATGAAGAAATATATAAAATATACAAAAAATATACACCGGACGCAGTAATAAAGATAAAAAAATGGACGTGAAAACTATAGGAAGATATTTGTAAAATATACAAAAAATATACACATGGACGCAAGTATGAAAATGACGTGTCAAACGTACCAAAATAGGATAAAACTGAATATTTATATTTTTCAATTTACAAGAAAAACCTTATGGCTACAATGATTGTGAGCAACAAATAGCTCTAAATTCACTGACATAAACCTAAAATAATAAGTAGAAGTGGTGGACACCGATCTGTCGGATATTTGGCGGACGCAAAAAATGTAGTGGGATCTATATATATATATATATATATATATATATATATATATATATATATATATATATATATATATATATATTTTTTTTTTTTTTTCATATTATTATTGTTTTTTTTTTGTTTACTGTTGATCATATGGTTGATGTTTATGGTAGATATTATTGTTTTGATGTGTGCGTATGTATGTGCATATGTGTATATATATGCATGTATATATGTATAATATTATTGTAATGTCTGAATAGTCTCACCTTAACCTTCCTCACCCGAAGTATCGAAAAATTACGCATGGTCCTGATACCGGCCGGTCAGTCGTCACGAGTGACGTGAGCGAGAGAAATCCGACGCCCCTATATGACGTGCGAGTATTTTCGGGTACCTACCCAAAATACCGCGGGAAGCACCATTCATTTTTGGGGAAATATTTTTTTATTACTTGGGATATTTTTATTTATAAAATGGCAACATTTTGTCTTGTCAGCTGGGAGAAAAAAAGGCGCGCTGAGTTTTTGCCGCGTGTAAAAAGAATTTTAATTAAAAAAAAGAGGAACGATTCTTTTAGCATTATTTTATTTTTTTTCAAAAAGGAAATTTTTTTTAAAGTCTGGCCGAGCCGCCAGCAGTAGAAATTAATAAATAACTTCTCGTCTCAAGTCCGGTGCCCCAGAGCCGGCAATAATTTTTATGGTATTTTTTCTACCCAACGAAAGTAAGAAACTCTAACTTGAGCCAAGCCTGGTGCAACTGGCTGGGTTTTTCCTGAGACTGTTGCCTTGGCTGAACCGTAGAGGCCTTTGCGCGTTTCGGCGAGTCGCCTGCCAGGGTTTCGTCCGACGGATTCCCTCGGTCAGGTTGTGCCACCTAGGTGTTTCCATCGGCTCTAAGCTAACTATAAGTTTAAATCTTCTTTGCATACGTTGGGCTGAACACGGACCTTCCCAGTGGCCGAGGACGTCCACCAACCCGTAGGTCAATGCAGACTACGCCTGGTGGGCTGTCGATCCACCATTATCGACAGGGGTCCAAGCTGGGAGACCACGTCCTCACGGTGAGTGGCCTTTAAATGTTCTCTTACCTTGGTCCAGTAGTATTTAACAGTTTATCTGAGGGGAGTGACACGTTGAGACGACGCTTCACGTCGTCCCTAGCGCTCCACCTAAACTGCACACGTCTACGCTGAGTGCTGTTCGGAGCTGGTCAGCGGCCTTGCCATCTGAGTCTCCGGACAGCGTGAAGCGAAGGAGTGTCAGTCCGAAGCGGGGTCTTTCGATCCCCCAGCTCATGTTCATAGAAATATAAAATGTAATAATAATACGGAGCTCTCCACATTGACACCTACCTACTAGCTAGTACCATAATCATCTGTTAAATGAATGCCCAATGAATTGACTGTCACATTGAAAAAAATTGAGCACTGCATACTTAAATAGTTGCGCTCATTTTTATATTAGTTAATACCAATTATTTTAATTCTTGAGATACAATTTTTTTACTTAAATATTCAAGATGATTTGGCATTAAAAAAAGGAAAATATAGCTTATTTTATAAAAAAAATTGAGTTTTATGTCTTCGAATTATGGCCAGTTTCATAAAAATTAAAGGAGACTTAATGTCGACTTTAAAATAAATTGCGTTTCATAACAACATAATGTCACTTAAAGTTCACTTTAATTTAAAGTACAGTGTCTTCGTACTTTAGTCACTAAAGTCTTCTTTAAGAGCAGTTCATTTTTTTGCCACCAGAGTGTGCTGTAATATGACATAATGTTCAAGTCAGTTCTTGTTGATGTCAATATTGTCAATTGAATGTTGACGATCATGTGCATATTACTTACTAATATTCAATAGTTTTGTTATTATTTAAACATTTTTTTATAAGTAATATAAAAAAAATGATGTTTTCAAAATGAGCTAATTAGAAGATGCGTACTGTGATACAGCAGTGAAAAGTAGGTATATAAGAAAAAAATCGACCACATAGAAAAGTAGAATTAAGGAGAATTTTTTGATAGATTTTGTTCCATAAACATGTCCTATACATCAAGGATCAATTCAATGACAGAAATTATATATTATATGGTAGTAAACAGAAAGATTTACCTATGCTATGAGCTATGTTTCCATAGATTTTGATAGCAATATTGCCAACTTTCAGGTATTTTGGTGACATTTCTGCCTTTTACTAAAGTACGCGGCATTATTATTTATGAAACGCAACTACTTAAAGGCGACTTTAAATTTTTAAAGAACCTTTAACTAAAGGGTCCTTTTGCTGCTTTTTATGAAACTGGCTGTTAATCTTTTTTCTTCATAAAACGTGCAAAAATTCCCTTCAAATTAACATGCACAATATTTATGAGAAGTATTACTTTAAAATTTAATAAATTTATGTTCTTCAAAATAATATTCCTATTTATAATATTTTATTATAAAAATACACAGGTCACAAGAAAAAAAAATTATTCACTACCATTATTTGTCGGCCTTCTTGGCTCAGTCTGTTGGTTATCTGACTGCTGATCTTAAGGTCCCGGGTTCAATGCCCGGTGGAGACACAGTTTTTGATTTTGTTTTCTGTCTAGATCTGTGAGACGATTAATATCGAATATTTTTATTATTGCATATGCGCAAACATTGGATTTTTTTTCCCTGTCGGGAGTCAAAGATATTTTTTAACAGATTTTTTTAATTATCTCAATAGAGACGAAGTTGGAATATTTACAGGCTGTAGTAAAAATCCTTATTTCCTCAAGCGAAAAGAATTTCAGTATTGCAATATATAGAACTTTCAAAAATTGAAAATTGGTCTCATTAAAAAGGCATAATTGGTGAACGTTGCGCAAGCGCATAAAGTGATCACGTAAACCAGCCGATGACAGGTTGTAAGCCCTGTAGGTGCCTTGATTTCCCGGTTCTCCTACAGTAAATATTCCAACTTCGTCTCTATTGAGATAATTAAAAATCTGTTAAAAAATATTTTAACTATACTTTTACTTTAATCTTTGTTCGAGAAACACAACCTAAGAGACATCAATCCTTTTATTAAATGTCACAAATGTATGCTTAACATTTCTTTAGAAATCTCATGTAATACCCGTCATACATTTAATATTTTACCATCTTAATTTAGGAATTTTTAAAATAGTTATATAAAGATATATTTTTGTATTTTTACTTCTTGACTGTTAATAATATAAATTGGTTTATACAGGGTGAATCATAATAATTATCATTGGAATAAGTTTGCATTCTACATAATAATTCTAAAGTATTAGTACTAGCAATGGGACAATAATATGAACCAGGAATTAGGGCATCTATAGACCTTTTTCGGCTGGTTTATGTGAGCAATGTTTACCAATTATTCCTTCTTATTCACTCCCTCATCAATCAAAATTTTTAAAAATTCTTATATCACGTTGAATGGCATTGTTCAAACAATTGAAAATAAGCTGTAAACACCGTAGCCATCTTTGGAATTATGACAAAACTTACTATCTTAAAATTATTTAGATGGATGGTGGCACAGCGGTTAGCTATATATTTGTGCTAAAGCCATTTTGAACTGTTTTATCTACCAGTTCCTTGTCCTTGCTTGTTTAGCTTGTATTGGTGGTCTTTTGTAATATAAATAACACTTTTCAATGAAAAGAGTATATTGTCAAGTCAGACATAAGAGATGAGATGCAGATCTCCTTTGAAAGGGTATATCTATCTGCTCTCGTAACCATTAGGATATTCCAGTCATCTGACTTTCTAATTATTGATACTAATTTCTATTATATGTTTTTTTTTTACACCAAATGATAATTTTTTTTTGTTTTATTACAATTTATTAAATTACAATAAATAAACTTAGCTATAGGTACATAGTTTTATAACAAGAACAAATGAAATATATAATAATGTTACAATGTTTTATTTGTATGTTTTTTGTTGTTGTTCATTTTTGTATATTACACCTAAGACAAATATAAGAATATATATTTTTATTTTTTTTTACTTTACCTTTCCAATTAAATACTAGTTTTTATAGATGAAATCTGTTAAACGATTAATATCGTAAGTCTCCAGAAGGTGGAAACTTGTTATTGGGTGCGTGTTGAATTAATATTTGACAAAGTACCTGTTAGTTTCCCGAGAAGTAATATGTAATAATCATGTTTTCGTTTGTAATTTGAGCAACAAATAATTTTGCATTTCTATGGATACATATTTTTTATTAGAATTGCATTAGATTTGAGGTTTACAATTCCTTCTGTTTCCTAAGAAAAAAAAAATGTCTACTTCTTGCCATTTCCTGAACATCGATAGTTCTATTGCAACGATATTTTGGCTATTTACGGCCCGATCGTATATATCGAACTTCAAACCCATGATTAAAATGAATAAGATTGTTTATTTTTTAATTTTAATTAAATCTAAGTAAAAAATAATAGTAAAAAGTTTGTAAACCACTTCCAAGACGCAACAAATGTACTTGTTTGGTTGAAGACAACACATGTTTTTACAAAAGATTGAGCATAATGACGGTGTCCCTTTCCCACTTGTCTGCTGTACACTAATTCCACATAAGTATGAGTGAAACAAAGAACATAAAATAGCAGGCATTCACAGAATGACAAAAGAAAGGTCTGCCACATGTGTCCAGTATCCACCCCATGACGTCGACCGATCTAAGGGTATTTATTGTTTACTTATTTAGTCGCGAATATTCATCAAATAAAATAATTGAATGTAACTTATTTTTATTGTTTTTAAACTAATAATGTTCTATATCATATTTTTAAAGATTACACAAAGTATGGATTCAATTGGTCAAATAGTCATCGACCTATATGTCATTTTTGGGGGATTCGGATCCCCCACATCGATCCATATAGGTTAAGGTTGTCCAAAAAGAATAATAATTCCCTTGACCGAGCAACTTACGAACTCCTCCGGAAGAGACATAAGAGGTTGACTAAAGAGGTATATAAACAATATATCACTTCTAATAATTAGAGTCGAGTATTCACAACGTCAAAATTTTTTTGATGATATATTTAGTTTTACTTTCAGGACCGTTCGGAAATCTCAAATAAAATAAATTTTTAATATAATTTTAATTCACATTCATAAAACGCTAAGAAAATCAAAGGGCAGGTTCTATTTATGGTTAAGTTACTATAATATGCACGAACAAAAATCTTATACGCTAAGGCCCCTTCTTAGAATAGTGCCTCCACACTTTTCTATAATTATTGTTTTTGTGTGTCTCCTGAGAGACGGGTAATCGAAAATACAAGAGGCAAAATAACATCTCACATAGTTCAGCAATGAGGTTTACCACTCATTCTGAATGTTGCCTTTAATGTAATGCATACCCGCACACCTGTCGCTGGTTACCCCATCATATTGTGGGATATGCCGTTATGGTATGAATGAAAACGAAAATCTTTCCTTTTATACTGTAATGTAAGGTTAGAAATAAATAAATATAAGTATTTTATACCTATACCTATGTGTTTTTTGACAAATTTTTGTGTCTGAAACATCGAGTATTAAGTAGATGTATAATTTTTTATATAAATAATCGATACAAATCTAATTAAACATTATTTTTGACAAGATCATAGTAATGAATCGATGTTTTTCAAATCGAAATCGACTGCTATTCAACAAATATAATTTATTTTGACACGTAAATTTACAAAAAAAATATTTAAATTAACAATTAAGTCTATAATTTACAAATGGAAAGACAATTCACACCCTTCGGAACAACGGGAATTGCATTAATATGCGGCACAAGTATGCATCATTTTATTGACTGAAAAAACAAATTAAACAAAGATTCATGTTGTTCTAAATTATGTACAAATATTATATAAATACTAAAATTATAAATTGTCCTTAAAATAAGAGATTAATGTCAATATAACGTTAAATTTCTAAAATTAAGGGATGAACTCGCTCACTTTCTATACTATTCGCAAGGAAACAACGTCGTTCTGCACTTGAATCAACTGTTTATGATGTTGGTCCCTTTTGACGTTTGGTTGGCAGAAAACATTGTTTTTGTATAGAGAATAACGACTTATATAAAAAGTTTTCGGATTTATTTGTCGTTAAAAACTAGTTTGTACATCAAAGTTATAAAAAACAGTTATCTAGGAAGTTTTCAAAAATATCAGGCTAAAATAATGGGCGGTTTACAGTGTAATTATTGATATATTAACATTTTAGTATTGCCTAGGATCATTAAGAATTTCAGTGATTTTGTATTCAATAATCTTATTTACGGTTTGTTATATTTTAATTTAGCCTTACCAATATTTTCTTTATTAACTTTATAATAATATAAGTAGCGTAATATTACGAAAATACATCGAGTAGCTTCGCAAAAATCAGGTAAAGGAAGCGATTTGTATGTCACAGCTTTGTCCTTTGGCAGCCCCTTCCTGCATTCCTTTCTAAATAATTTTTAGTTTTAAACCGTTTTACATAGGTACCTATCTCATTTGTTAATAGAAACATTCTAAGTGATTTAATTTATTTAGATTGAATTTTTAACAGTGAGTGAATAGGTATATGCTTTGTAGTAATTATAAAATCTGCCATTATAGGTATGTGGTGCTTCCTTTTATAAGGTATTACACACCCGTCGCTGGTTACCATTTGTGATGGTATGTTGTATGTACTTATTTAAATATTGAGCTCTGAAACGAAACAACAACTGTTGTTTCTTGACATCCTAAGAAACAACAATTAAATCCTAGTTAATCAGTTTGATTATGAATTAAAATTAAAATTATTTCATCTTAACTTCACTTATACCTATCTATTTTATTTCATATACTAGCTTTTATGTCCCGCCGTTGGCCAAGAATGTAATATTGTGATGGAAAAAGCAATCTTTTTTATAATATTGTCACCCAATTATTTTTCAAAATCGGACTATGAAAAGTGGTTTGAAATATAATTGAATTTGATTGTAAAATGTTCAAGTGATGGCCACAACCCCTTTATTTTTTATAAAGTGTGAATGAAGTACAATATACAAAATTTCTGCACGCATGGACTATGCGAAATGGTTTTAAATATGACTGTTTATCAACGTTGTAAAGAGATTGGTTTGGCCACAACCCCCATTTTTAAATATTATCATCGAAATAAATTTTAATATGTACCTATTGAAAATTTAGTAATTTTGGATGTTGGGATGTGGTTAAAATTTGATTAAACAAATGTACTGAAAATATCTAGTGTTGGTCACATCATAATATTCGTTTTTATATTTTTGCATCGAGTGTGCATTATATTTTTGCACAATAAGACTAACAGACTTAAAATTGACACAAAAGTCTACATTAACGAAGAAGAAGAAGACTTAAACTATGGTAAGTAGTTTTTAATTTGAATATAAACGTTGTGAAGAGTTCAGTAATGGCCACAACCCCCATTCTTTAAATATTGTCAACTAAATCAAATACGTAGGTGTTGAAAATTATTCAAAATAGGATGATATAAATGGTTTAAATTTGATTAAACAAAAGTATTGAAAAGATTCTAGTGCAGGTTACATCGTCACATCCTACAATCCATTCGTTTTTACATATGTATTTTCATCAAGTATGCATATCGTTAAAAATATTTCTGCACAATAGACTATTAGACTTAAAACTAACCCAAAAGTCTAGATAAAAAAGAGAAAGATAAGTATAAGACTATACGAAATAGTTTGTATAAAAAACTATCCCAATGGTCTACGTAAAATAAGTTAAAATACATAAAATAGAAGAAAAAGACTATTGGAAATAGATTGTATGAAAAAAAACCAAAAGGTCTTCATAAAAGAAGAAGAAGATTAATCTATAGGAAATAGTTTGTATAAAATTCACCCAAGTTCTACATAAAATAAGAAAACGAAGAAAAAGACTAAAGGAAATAGTTTGTGTAAAAACTGACTACATAAGTAAGATCTACATAAAAAAAGATGAATTAGACAATAGGAGTATGTATAAAAACTCACCCAAAGGTCTACAAAAAAGAAGAAGAATTAGACTATTGGAAATTGTTTGTATAAAAACTGACCAAAGGTCTACATAAAAGATGATGAATAAGACTATAGGAAATAGTTAATATAAAAACTGATTCAAAGGTCTATATAAAAGAATAATAATTAAACTATAGAAAAAGTTTGTATAAAAACTCACCTTTGGTCTACATAAAAGAAAAAGAAATTAATAAGACTATTGGAAATAGTTTGTATTAAAACTCTCCCAAAAGTCTACGTAAATGAAGAAGAAGAATAATTAGACTATAGGAAATAATTTTTATAAAAACTGACCCAAATGTATACATAAAAGAAGAAGAAGATGAATTAGACTATAGGAAATAGTTTGTATAAAAACTGTCCTAAAGGTCTACATAAAATTAAGAAAAAGAAAAAGACCCGTCGCTTCAGACCCTTCAGTACCTCCCGTCGCTTCAGACCCTTCAGTACCTCCCGTCGCTTCAGACCCTTCAGTACCTCCCGTCCCTTCAAGCCCTTCAGTACCTCCCGTCCCTTCAATTCCTCATTACGTTCCTTCCCTTCATTAATTACATCCCGTCTCTTCAGTCGGTTAAGAAAAGTTTAAATCCAGAAACCATCCTGGAAGAACCGCGAAGAGATGAAAAGACCTTCTTTTCCCAGGATACTCCACCTTCATAGGTAAAATGACTAAATACACGAAGAAGAAGAAGAAAAAAGTTCAAATCCAGATACCTGCGAAGATATGGAAGGAAAATTGGACCTTCTTCTCCCAGGATAGTCCACCTTCATAGGTAAAATGACCAAATGCACGATGAAGAAGAAGAAGAAAAAAGTTTATATCCAGAAACCGTCTTGGAAGACCTGCTAAGAGATGGAAGGACAGTTGGACCTTCTTCTCCCAGGATTCTCCAACTTCATAGGTAAAATGACCAAAAATACACGATGAAGAAGAAGAAGATGAAGAAGAAAAAAGTTTAAATCCAGAAACCTGTGAAGAGATGGAAGGAAAATTGGACCTTCTTCTCCCAGGTTAGTCCACCTTCATAGGTAAAATGACTAAATAGATGATGAAGAAGAAGAAGAAAATAGTTTAAATCCAGAAACCTGCGAAGAGATGGAAGGAAAATTGGACCTTCATCTCCCAGGATAGTTCATCTTCATAGGTAAGATGACCAAATACACGATGAAGAAAAAAAAGAAAAAAGTTTAAACCCAGAAACCTGTGAAGAGATGGTCGGAAAATGGGACCTTCTTCTCCCAGGATAGTCCACCTTCATAGGTAAAATAACCAAATACACGATGAAGAAGAAGAAGAAAAAAGTTAAAATCCACAAACCGTCCTGGAAGACCTGCGAAGAGATGGAGGGACAGTCGGACATTCTTTTCCCAGGATACTCCCCCTTCATAGGTTAAATGACCAAATACACGAAGAAGAAGAATAAGAAAAAAGTTTAAATCCAGAAACCATCCCGGGCACACGCTCGACAATTCACCAAAGTTTCATTGTAATCGGACAAACGGTTTAGGAGTACATCGCATACAATTTTCCGATAGGAAATCAGTATATTGTTGATTTGTAAGTAAATAGTAATAGGTAGGTACCTACCTACAACAATATTCTAAAGAAATTCTATTCATAACAAATTTTATTTGAATATCAGAATCTTTCCGTTACCATAGTAACCATTCCAATACGTTAAAAATATCAAATGGTTTGAGACTTTTTTGAATATGTAGGTACCTACATTGGTTTGTTCGATGCCATAAAAATGAAAATTGTCCGAAATATCAAATATTATATACAAATTATGCAATTTTATTATGCCTATATCTTTACTAATAATTAACAGACTTTTAGAATATACGTCTTAAAACTTGTCGTAATGTCTTGTGTTTCATTTTATTATTTCATAATTACATTTATTTCAAAGGTTTATTATTTTCAAGAACATATTCATTCGGTGGGAAAATGAAATATTGTATGAAAAGATATTAAAATGGCGGCGTTTATGTACAAAAGGCTTACTTTAAAAATAAGTTAAACATTATAATTATACCAAATATTCACCATGTTTTTCACTTAAACGCTAAGTTATACTTCAAAATATATTTTTTTGTGTAAATACGTACTTCTAACTTTTAAACTAACAGATATTTGCGTGCAAAATGTACACTTTTTTGACAGATATGACTTGGAAAATTTTGTATGAAAAAAATAATTATTGAAATATTTTTAAAATTCAGCATTTTTATCGCATTATTTTTAGCGTGACACTGCATCAGGTATACAGGTACACGTTCGCACATAAATTAGATTTTTAGATGCTCTTGGTTTTTCAGAAGGCGTGAGACAAACACACACACACACACACACACACACACACATACACACACACACACATACACTAACATTTTGATTGCTTTATTACTTTAGATTTCAATTTCAAAATACCAAAATGATTACCTATCTGTGCATTTGTATATCTCCGTTATTGTGTCGATAAGTACATCCATATCCAGAACATGAAACGGGCACATTAAATAAAAGACAATATCACGCACCAAAATAAACTATTACTATGAATATCGATCGTAAATAATCTAAAATATCGCTAGTACAAAAATATCGTATATAACTTTATTTATTTAACTTTAAAAGTTTCAAAGTTTGCTTTCACACAAAAAAGAAACTTCACACATTTTACAAAAAAAGTGATATAATTTATAAATTGACACAAAAAAAACAAACAAATTAATGAAAACAATAAATAATATCCTTTATTTGATAAATATGTCCACTTTTACTAAATAAAAATCACCAATTCGAAATATTATTGAAAAAAACGGAAAAGTTATTGAAAAATGTATGAAAAACTACAATTTATTGCCAGCCAAGAAATAAAGCGCGCGAAAATTTTAAACTCACTTAAATTATCAGGTACGCCGTCTAGGTATATATATTTTATGTTTATGCCATTCTATTAGGTCTATGGTTATTTCAGTTATTTTGCATGTTATTTTGTGCTAAAGACGCTTGTGAATATAGTCCGTCATCTATGTTGTATGCATTTGATGGTAATCTATGGTTTAATATTCAGCTTTCTGTCGCGGTTGACGAAATAAGAAATTAGTAAAGATTTTTCTGTTTTTATCGTTAAAATCGACTGTATATTGATATTGTGCGTGTTTATGTGTGTAAATTGTGATTTAATAATGTTTCCTGTCCCGTAATAAAATTACTCTTTATAATATGGCGTCTACGTTGATATATACATAGGTATTATGATCAAAATATTACCATGGGTTATGGTAGCATAGAAGCCAAACATCTATTATTTTGTTTCAACAAAATACCTTGATTCTTGGAAAACTTTCTCTTATACTGGTTTTATCATATTAACGGGTCTTTGGGTCCTTAATTTATTTATTTATTTATTTATTTATTTACGGTAAAATAAAACCATTTACATAAAAAGAGTACAGAATAAAGATACATCACATCATCTTAAGTTAAAAATATAAAAATCAAAAATTATACATATATGTATATGAATATAATTGAAAATAAAAATAGTTGTTCCTTATTTAGAATTAGAATTCTTATTCAAATACAAATTATAAAAAGATAAAAAAACAAGGAAAGTAACAAGAATACAAATAGGTACATAAGTATAAAAATCAAGAGAAAGATAAAAAATATAAAAAATATAGGAAACATATAAAATAGAAATTAAAAATGAAAAAATAGAAAAAAAAAAAACACAATTGAAAATGTTACGAAAACAATACTGATCTCAGTTCAATCTTCAATTTGTGTAAGCTTACATTGAAAATGTCAGCAACAAAGGCATACTCATTCCCCAAACGATGAATTCTGGGAAACGGAGAATGTCTATGGGCTTCGGTCCTCAATATATCGCAATTAAATAATGATGAGTGCCTCGTAAATCTGTTAGGTATATGAAACTTAATCAATGAAATTAATGATGGACAGTCAAATTCAGAATATATGATTTTGTACAGGACAATCAAGTCCGACATAATTCTTCTATTGGATAATTTCGGCAAGCAGAGTGAATTTCTTAGGAAGTCATAGTTTATATCGTACAAAGATATTCCAAGTCTGAAATTTACATAACGTAAAAGTTTCTGCTGAACATTTTCCAATTTGTTGGAATGAATATTATAATGCGGTGACCAAACAGTTGAGTTATATTCCAGTTGACTGCGAACCAAAGAACAATAGAGATGTTTGATAGCAGACAATGAATTAAAATTATTAGATGTTCGCAGAACAAAGCCTAACATCTTCAACGCTTTTTTAGCTCTGTCATTAATATGCATAACAAAGGTTAATCGCTCATCAAAGATAATTCCTAAGTCAGATACTAGTGAAACCCTAGTCAAATTTACATCATTAATAGAATAATCGAAGGTAATCTTGTTTTTTATATTAAAGAAAGTAATTATTTGACATTTACTAATATTAAGAGGTAATTTATTTAATTCACACCATTCATAAAGTCTAACCAGATTTTCCTGGACAATCAGACACTCATTTATATGACTAATGGCTCTATAGATTTTTATATCATCAGCGAATATTAAAACATTGACGTCATTAAATATATTTATGATGTCATTAATGAATAATATAAACAAAATGGGACCTAAATGAGATCCCTGAGGAATGCCACTTGTAGCAGAGAATGAATCAGATAAGTAACCATCTATCTTTACAGAAAGATTTCTATTAGATAAGTAATTAACAAACCATTTTAGAAGACTGCCTCTGATACCCATTTTATTCATCTTATATACAAGAATTTTGTGAGATACTTTGTCGAACGCCTTACTAAAGTCTGTGTAAATTGAATCCACTTGTAATTTATTAGCCAAAGAACAGGATAAAAAATTTTCATACACCAACAAATTTGTAAGCGTTGATCTACCAGGCAAAAAACCATGTTGATTGTCAATAATACTCAATCTTATATGGCTGAAGATTTTATCCAAGACAATACTCTCAAACAATTTAGGAATGGTGGACTGAATACAAATAGGTCTATAGTTAGCTATATCATTTCTGTCACCCTTCTTAAAAATGGGTGTTATGTAGCTGCGTTTCCATATGTTAGGATAGAAACTATTTGACAAGGATTGATTAAATAATAATTGAAGTGGATACAATAGGTTTTTTACACATTTCTTCAGAAAAATAGCTGGAACACAATCAGGACCGGCCCCTTTATGAGAACTTAGTGACATTATCTTTTTCTCGATATCAGTGGTGCTAATTATAAAATTAGGAATATCAATTGATTCAGAAATATTTAAGTCTGGAATATCGCTATCAGATATCTCATCGTCATACACACTTTTGAAAAAACAAGCAAAGAGGTTTACAATCCCTTCGGGAGTATTGGAAGATTTATTTAAAAAATGCATATTACAGGGAAAGCTAGATGAATTTTTTCGAAGAGATTTGGTAAATTTCCAAAAGCTTTTGATGTTTTTATGAATAGAGTTCTCAACATTTTTTATGTAGTTACCATAACATTCAGATGACAGTTGCTTACAACGAGAACGCATTTTTTTGAATTCATCGTAGTCAGATATTAAGTTGCTACCTTTATATTTCTTATGAGCTATCTTTTTTAAAAAAATTACATCTTTAAGTTCTTTACTAAACCATTCTGGAAAATTACAAGTGTTCTTAAAGTTTGAAAATGGTGTATTTAAACTAATAACATCATTAAGTATGTTATAGAACATATTTACACCATCATCAGTTAAATTATGTTTTAAAAAATTCCAATCAACTTTATCAAGGTAGTCACAGATATTTTTGTAATTAGCTTTGTAAAAGTTATACGAGGGTTTATTAAAATTGGTGTTAGTTACTGGTGAGTCATTTAAGTATATAGTTAAAGGTGGATGATAGGAGTCAATAGGTAGCAAGTAGTCAAAAGAACGACTTACAGTTGTGGTAGAAGTGTCATTTGAAAAGACAAGGTCCAACAATGAACCTTTATCATTAAACACATTATTAATTTGCTTCAATCCAACAAAAATTGCCATCTCACAAAGCACAACAGATTTAGGAGACGAATTGACATTTACATTAGGTATATTAAAATCACCTGTCAAAATGAATTTAGCATCAGAAAATTGCGATCTTAACAATTCCACTTCACTACAATAATCACAATACAATTTAATGTCTGAGTTTGGTGGTATGTAGACACACCCAAAAATAATTTTAGTAGTCGACATTTTTATTAAAATAAATAATTGTTCGATATAGGTATGAACTGTAGGTAATCTAACTGAGTTAAGACGTTTGTTGACACTAATCAAGATGCCTCCTCCACGCGATTTATTGCTCGTTGCAAAACTTCGATCAAGCCTGTAAACATTGTGAAGATCAAATCCAAGTTCCGAAGAGAAGATATCATCCGTTAACCAGGTTTCAGACAAAGCGAAAACATCGTAAGACAGCGTGTAAGAATTAATTCTTAAGGCCTGAAGTTTAGTACGAATACCTCTTACGTTCTGATAGTAGCATTTAAGTTCTGCAGATCGTGAAATTTTTTGTGTTGATTTTTAACTATCTGTGGTGAACCATTGATATATTTGATGGTTAAATCAGATTCGCCTTCTTGAGTACGTTTATTGAGGAGATTGCGTAGATTGACCAGATAGTTCCTTTGGCGCAAGGTCAAATCCTGTTGTACTTTGATGTTTTTATCGGATATAAAACGCTTGCGCTGGAGAACCACTTGAGCTAGATGAGGAGAACTCATAACCACTTTTAACGGTCTGGTGTGATCATTCTTCCTTGCGCCAAGTCTATAAATTTTAAAGTTAGATTGATCAAGACTACTGTCAATTTGTTTCAGTATTTCAGTTGTAAATCCAATATCGGATGAAGGATCAGACTCTGGAATATTATATAGTATAAGATTTTGCTGTTTCAATTTTCTTTCCTCAATTTCCGAGAGTGTGTCACAAATGTCTTGAGTATGGTTGTCATTCAATTTATTGCCATCACAAGTTGAACTCTTTAAGGCCTTTAGTTCACCCTCCAATGAGCCCATTCGTACAGCCATTTGGCCAATGGTACCCAATAGTTCAGACGTCTTTGGCATTAGTTTACTAATTTGCTCTTTGGTGAATTTGTTTGACTGATCGATTAAAATCTGGTTAATAACATTGACTGCTTCTTTAGCCATTTGTATAAAAGATTGTGCATTATCCTGAGAATCCATCATATACCTCTCGATTGAGTGTGAGAAGAAAAAACAAAAAAATATTGCACTAGAATTTTGTTTCGGTTGATGCGCTGTGGTGAGTATATTAAACCTTGTGCAACTGCGACCGCTGACTCCAGTCGCAGTCACTACACACAGTTACAATACACAATGTAGGTAGAAGATTTATATTAGTGTTGATGAATTTAGTACTTTAAAACACAATTATTAAACTAAATACACTGATTATGGTCAAGAATATTACAAATATAATCACGAAAAATCACTATTAAACGAAATTCACCAATTTATGAGTTCAGAACACGACTAAACTAGGAAAAATCAGCAAATAAAGCATGCGAAAAATACTGACATCGATGATGTGTTAATGTGGTTAAACAATGCTTATATTTTGTAAATATGTGATTTCTAATAATTTTATATTCAATGCATATTCCTGGAACTTTATACTTTCTAACTTGGTAGGTGAAATGGAGGCTTCCTATTGGTAGATGGTAGAACGCGCCCCGCCGCGCGGTGGGGTAGCTCCTCCCCCCCCTGTCTCCAGCGGTGGACGCGATAGCTGGTTTGAATCAGTTTTTGAGTGGACGCTTGGTCGGGATAGACGAATTTTAACTCACGCGTACGAAAGATAACTTATATATATTTTTTAAAACAAACGTAGACCGCGAACGTTGAAAGAGAAAATCTTATCTCTGCGAGGCGTCTGCTTGATACTCAGCATTAAATTTCATATTTGCATGGTAGTGCATAAGTGTGTTTCAGGTCCATATAACCAACGAGGGGTGAATTTAAGATAGTTTAAGTTACTATTAAAAATAACTTTTAAGAATAAACATAACTTAAATAATCGTATAATAGTGAATAAGTGTGTTTCAGGTCCATATAACCAACGAGGGGTGAATTTAAGATAGTTTTAAGTTATTTTCAATTAATAAAAAGTGATATTATGTAGTGTGTTTCATCTATAGACCCGGAACGAGAGCAGCGGTTGGTAAGATCTTTCTGATTTATTATTATTTGTTTTCCTTGCTCTGAATGTTTCGTTTCGTAATTTATTTTAGCAAGATTGTCATCAATATTACACGTGCATTTCATGTATTTGATTATTCTTTTCAGCACTATTATTCTCTGTTCCACGTGTATTTCCTGTATGTAATAATTCTTTTCAGCGGCCGTCATCACTGGTTTTCTAATTAATTTCCTTTTTAATTTTACAGCAATTTTTATTAACCGATAATTACTATTATGCGTGTATTTCTGTCAATTTAAGCATTGTTTTATTTTATACGCTCAACACGTTCTTTCGTCTCCACCATATTTAATTATTGTATTGACTAGCCGGCATTTAAACACTTTTATTAACGCTCTTCTTTGTTATATGCGATAACAATTTGGCGCTATCCAACGTGCAGCCATTTTTAAAAACAGTAGTTTTTATCGAACCACCCTGAGGTTTTGAGCGTTTTATTTTCGTTTGAAGTTTTTTTCTCGTATTAACTAAAAAAATGTTATTTCAACTTGTTTTTCGTTTATTTAAATATATTATTTTCGGAGTAGTAGAGCGCGAAAACGATGGCGGCGGAGGAGATAGTAGACGGGTTACTAGGGCTAGAATAAATGATAATGCAAGCCGCGATATTCCAGAACCCCCAAGAAACGATAGCCCGGGAATTGAACATTTATTCCCATATTTACAACGTCGCGAACTGGAAGATACGTTCAGAGGTCTTCCAGAAGAAGACCCTGTTTTATTTATCACGGCATGCGAAGCGTTTTTCGACCACATATTTTGTTCTCCTGCGTCAATGGTCGGCCGTGCGTCTCAGAGGTTGCGAGGAGAAGCCAAGCGTTGGTGGTCTCCTCATGCGCAGGGTAAATGGACATGGGATGAATTCAAAGGTTTTTTAATTGGTAGATACGGAATAGACGTTGCCCGGTCTTCGCTTATGGCTAATTATTATGGTGACCGTCAGCGTGCGGATGAGGGTGGAATCGCATTCCTTAAGCGGAAGGAAGCGGTTCATATGCGGCTCTTTGGAACGGCTCCGTCGGATGCTTCATGCTCCGACTTAATATACCTGATGAGAGACACGTATCGCAACATTTTAGATGTCGGAGTGATTTTCGGAAATTTTACGTTCACGTCGCTTAAAGAAAAAGTAATGATGATTGATTTCCCCCGACAAACGTTGTTTCAGCCAGTTGCCGAACGTAATCATGAAAATAGGAATACCCAACGTGACAATTCGTGCGAAAGCGGTAATAACTATAATACCTCAACGTACCGGCAGGATAATTACAATATACGTCCAAACAACCGTAATGCGAATTCGCGCCCTAATAATAATAACCCAGTAAATAACAGAAAACAGTTACCAAAATGTCAATTTTGCCCTGGTCGTCATTTTAATAAAGATTGCGTGGAAAGAAACGAGTTTATCGCATCGGCATCGGGAAACGCTCGCCGCCCCGACAGGAACACAAATTACGGACCTCGTCCTGTCGCGGGCTCCCGAAGAAATTAAACCTGCGTTCCACCAGGTTAACAAACGTGGAACTGGCGCCCTGTACTGATAATAAGAATGCTATTAATATGATTGAGTCTGTTGATGAAGTAATTGTAGAAAGAGACGATCAAAAATCTGTAGGTTTTACTGTGATGGTGGTAGAAGCTGATGTGCATAGAGAGGATGATAGCATTGAGACCGTGGAGGCTAATAATGAAAAGATTGAATATGTTGATGAAGTAATGGTAGAAATAGGCGATCAAAACTCTGTAGGTTTTACTGAGATTGTGGTAGAGGCTGATGTGCATAGAGAAGATGATGAGGATAGCATTGAAACCGCGGAGACTAATAATGAGAAGGCAGGTTACATACGAGATAGTTCGAAATTCGCGTCGGAGGTAGAGTTTCAGTAATCGTATCCCGCTAGACTGGCTACAACGTATTTATCATAATATCGCAAATAAATCAATGTGTCATTGTAAATAACGCTGAATACATGCAGATTTGGTTTCAATCGGTTCGTAAAAATACAGCGCATCATTCTAATGTGTTAATGTGTAATATAGTGCTATAAAATTTCAGTAAAATACAGTGTAGTGTAAATATTGACATTAACAAATAATATTGTCACCTCACCGACTGACGGCTGACCTAACTTATACTTGAAATATCGACCAGGGACGTAACAAAAAATGGACGGATCATTTCCTAGATCAAACTTAACTCCTCGATCGCCGACAAACAGCATTATAGATGAGAAGGAAGACTCTATAGCATTACCGCTCCTCGAGAACAATCAGGACAATAGTGAACTACTAGTAAATATAACACCAACAGAAATGCTGAGGAGGACAGGAAACCACCTGATATCAATACAAACAACAATAGCGGAAGGAAAGGGAAAATTGTCTGCGCTCTCTAAGGAAAAAATAAGCGCAGACCTAGACGGTATCTACAATATGATGGCACTTCTAGTTGCTGAAACCAATGACTTAAAAGGTAACGCGCATACCTCGACTTCCATTATAGATACTATCGCTTCTGACATCAAGAGCATAAAGACTCAATTAACTAAAAATGGAGACCTCACAAATAAAATAGCTCCCATTGCGTACCCTACTCTGAACGTTGTCAGCAACTCAAACCGAAGATTCCCTCCGGAAAAAAGATTTTCGATTATCGTCCAGGCAAAGGATAAGGATGTTACCTCTGAAAAAATTGAGAAATTTCTAAAGCAAAATCTGAAAATTGCTCCACTAGGTATTGCTGTTTGTGGTCTTAGAAAAATTCGAGACCAAAAATTACTAATACAGTGCCCGACTTTGGAAGATGCCATGCTGTTAACCAACATTATAAACGAAAGGTTTGAAAATAAATATACCGCCGAAAATATCAAGAAGAGAAAGCCACGCTTAATTTTGAAACACGTCTCAGCAGAATATGAAACAGAACAGCTTCTTAGTGATATTCGAGCCCAGAATGAGCACTTAAAACTAGTAGTGAAAGAGCAAGATGATTTGTGTATAAAAAAGATAATTAAAAACAGAAACCCTGCGACTGTACATCTACTAGTGGAGACAACTTCTACTGTGCGACGTGTACTGATCGAAGGACAGAAGCTGAACATCGGCTACCAGAGGATCATCGTGGAAGACTCAAATCCTGTTACGCAGTGCTTTCATTGCCTCAGAGTGGGACACACGGCAACAAACTGTTTAAGTAGAGCTAGACCTCCTATATGCACCCACTGTGCAGGCGAACATAAAAGCGACGCGTGCGTGGACATTAGTAAAAAGCCGCCTACTTGCTCAAACTGTCAGAGAGAAAATGAAAAATACAGAAAAAATTATAATACCCAACATAGTGCAATGGACAAGAAGAAATGTGAGTACTATAACCAAATGTACGCGTTAGCATTACAAAAAATTGAATTCTGACTAACTGGCGAAAATATCAAAATATTTATAATGGATGCTCCGCCACTGCTTTGCTGGACGCGAAACTGTGTTGGTATGTTTATTGTATGTATTAAGACAGTAGTAGTGCATTTTTACGAGCGCGTAATGAAGCGATGCTATTGTGGATCCGCTGATATGGTAACGAATTGTTGCATTGATAAAAAGTGTACCTTTTTCCTATTCCTCACGATAGTTATCAAAAGGAATATAAAAGGGACATATATAAGAACAATGATTAATATATATAGTGATATAAACCAATATAGTTTACTGATAATCACACGTAAACCTCAGAAAGACTATAGCAGTGAGCAAGTGTTCACTCTACTTAAATGTCATGTATATTATTTTTTTATATTATTATGTTATTTGTGTATATCCCTTAGTTCAAATCGAACATGCTCATTGCTGTGTCTCGTAACTACGAACACTGTACGTAAGTACCGTAACAACTATTCGTGCGAACGGATTGTTCGACAGCGATACTTATTTCTTGTTGTGTTGTGTCTATTAAATGCTAAAAATATAACCAAAAATGGGTGAAGAATTAATAAATAATATTGACGACTTTTATAATATTGAACAAATAACATGCAACACAATAGACGAATGTAATGCTCAGATAATAAACAACGACAACTTCTCAATTTTTCATACCAATATCAGAAGTTTAAATAAAAATTTTGATGAGTTTCTAACAGCAATAAACAATTTCAAAATTAAACCGCTATGTGTAGTATTAACGGAAACACGAATTTCTCCATACCTGGTTATCAGTGTATTTCGACAAATCATTTCATCAACAAAAATTCAGGAATAATTATCTTCGTCGCAAATGCTTGTGAAATAATCTCTATCGAAGAAATACAAATTGAATTTGTTAATTGTCTGACAGTCAAACTATCATTTAACAAGATGCTTATTCAAACGGTAGCAATATACAGGACACATCTATCCAATCCAAATATTTTCGTAAATAAATTGCAGGATATTTTGGAAAAATTTAAAAATGTATTTACCATTATGGTTGGCGACATAAACATTAATATTTCAGAAAATAATAAAAATATAATTAAAGATGAATACCACCTAAATGTAATGGCGGGGCTAAATTATAAATCATGTATAAATAATTACACAAGAGAGTGTTCAGGGCAGCGTCCTTCGTGTATTGATCATGTATGGGTAAATACTAATGATATTCACAATATAAAATCTTTATTATGGAAAAGTTCTATTACGGACCATTACTCGACAATACTATACTACAAAATGAAAACCTGTACCGCCTTCTCAAATAACAAACCAAATATCCTAAGATGTTTTAATATGGAACAACTGAAAAATGACTTAAAGAATGAATCCTGGGATTCTGTAATATCTGAAAATGATACTGACAGAGCCTCAAATACTTTGGAAAATATCATTAAAAACTACGTGGACCGAAATACGTCTACAAAAACCTCAAAAACCAATTCGAAACTGAAACCAGTTAAACCATGGATTACCCTAGGATTAATTAAATCTATCAGATTGAAGGAAAAGCTATTCTTAAAAACAAAAAAAAACCCTGAAAATACTCAAGATTTATATTATTACAAAAAATATAAAAATAGGCTGACAAATATCATTCGACAATCCAAAGAAATGTACTATATTAAACAAATTGAATTATGTGAGCACAACCTCAAAGCTAAGTGGAAGACTATAAATGAAATAATTGGTAAATCGAAGAAAAAAAAAGATGAAATACAAAAAATTCGATATCTACAGGATATTATTAATGCAAAAACTGAATCTAAAAAATGTGCCAACTTATTTAATAACTTCTTTGTAAATGTAGGTAATAAACTAGCAAGCAAAATACAAAATGATACCACAGTCACAAATTATTCGTATAATACCTCCTGCTCAATGGTATTAAATGGAACTACAAATTTTAGCCCTGTTACAAAAACTGATGTTGAAAATATTATAATGACATTAAGAGGAGGCTCCGCACCGGGATATGATGGGATTACCGTCACAATCCTGAAGCAGATGAAGAACTACCTGAGCACTCCCATAAAACACATAATCAACTTGAGTTTTAAGACAGGAATATTCCCATCAAATTATAAAAAAACCATAGTATCACCTATATTTAAAAACGGCAACACCGAGGAAATGACTAATTACCGACCAATTTCACTAATATCAAATATAGCCAAAA